>JAPYYS010000446.1:0-164536 GCA_030522525.1 Campopleginae sp. 14b
AAAAGTTGGTTGTCTCTTAATTTTTTAAGCCGCACCATCAGAATTTTCAAGATTTGGAGTGAAAAAAAAAAATTCCCATTTTTGGGGGGGTGTTCCGCTTTGCCCGCCTCTCCCCTACAAACTTGTTCCTGGAAGATGTCTCCTCGCCAGTAGAAAATTCGACTGGGCAGGCTGTCCGACGAGTGGCACTTCGAGTTCGAGTATCAGGATGACCGCAATCATTTCAACACCTCGATACAACTCACCCCACTCCGTTCGATAGAGCGCGTGGTCGACTGGAAGCTCTCAGAGTTGAGACACTCGAGTATAGCTAAACTTCTCCTCCGGAGAACGGAGTTTTCGTCAAAGAGCACGAATTCCACCTGAAGGCTCTGCTCCAAAGATTAAAGTTCAAAATTAACATAGCGGCATTTGCGGCGCTGCTCCCGAAGCATCTATCGAACTTTAGTTTATTGCCAAAAGTAGACATTCCCGTCGACCGTAAACTATAGTTCCTCGAATTTGAATCTGTGTCGTATATCGAGAGGGTCGATGGGTCAGTTACCAAGATGGGAATGAAGCTATCGCGGTACTCGAGGAAAATTGAACCTGGGCCTGTGGCACGGCCTTACCAGGTATAGAGTGAGCTATGCCAATCGGAAAAATCCTAATCACAGCGTAACCCGAAGCAGAGTTGTGCCAAGCGATCTGATTCTGATAAGCTAAATCCGATCGGGAGCATTTTCAACCTGATCGGGTTCTAATCTCGTCCTAGTTTCGTCTCGATGCTGCATTTCCGATGGGCAAATATCTTATAGTGTTTATTCCATAGCCTATCGATTTTAAGAGAAATAGTTGTACTACAGATTGCAGTGGCAACGGTGACCTTTCGAGGAAAGAAAAGTACGTGAATTTTGAATGAGCCTTGGGACTAATAACCTCTGGTTGTTCTTGGGTCTACAGTCGTTAATGCATTCCGCCAGAGGTTCGATTGCGTTTACGTCATGCTCAGTAAAAAGCGACAAATAGTTATATTCCTTTGAGTGTGCATAGCATCGGGAGTGTAAGATAAATACTTGTCGAAAACTAGACGAAAGAGGAATATTGATGGAAATGGACGTAGACACTCGAGATTCCAGCCCGTGGAAAGCGTCGCTCGTCGAAGCACCAAACGACAGGAAGGGTGAAAAGAAAGGAGAGAAAAAATAGTTTTGTTATTTCGTCGCCACATAGTTCGCGTCATCTTCTATTAACTTTTGGTTTGATGATCAAACACTCCAACTCGTGGAGCATCTTGCACATCCCGAGTGCTATTTCCAACCGCCTAATTCGATTGCAATCGAAAAACAAAGAAAGACAAATAAAGTAAACAAACTTTAGCTTCCCTCGAGTTTTCTTCGACCTCGGAACTGCAACTTTCTCGCGAAAATGTACTGTATTATGCACGTGGATAATTTTGTAATGTTCTTTTTCTTCCTCTTCTTTTCCTTCTTGAATAACGGATGCAGAGACAAATTTCCAAACTGCAGGCGAGACAGTTCACGAACGGAGAAAGAGCACGTAAAAACGGCAGAGAAACTCGTAGTTTTTCACCAACTCCTCGTTCGAGAGCATGCGTGCTAAAATATATATATATATATATATATATATATATATATGTTTAAGGTAAATTGAGGCAAAATGAACTGCTGCTTAAAAATCAGCTCGATATTTCAAATCTTTCAATTTTGTCGCAATTTCTGTTAATTTTCAATGAACACTTTGTTACAAAGCAGACTGTGCAGTAGACGGTTTTTTGTCAATGGCTTAAGTTCACCGGAATTTTGAATCCCTCGTTAGTTTTTTCGCATCAATCGCCAATAAAATTCATCAGATGCGAAAAAAATTGGATTCTTTTGCCCGAAATTTTTTATTTGATCGATCAGAATCGATTGAAATGAAAAGGAATGGAATAAATATAAGAAATTCGAAGGAATTGGCA
This sequence comes from Campopleginae sp. 14b, assembly GCA_030522525.1. Taxonomy (NCBI): domain Eukaryota; kingdom Metazoa; phylum Arthropoda; class Insecta; order Hymenoptera; family Ichneumonidae; species Campopleginae sp. 14b. The sequence continues at coordinate 1,961 of JAPYYS010000446.1, forward strand.
AAATGAATGCATACAAGAATACAACGCCATCATGGGCACGATCCTATATTTCGCGATGATCTCCCCGACTCATTAAAGTCGGGGAAAGCAGCGAATAGCGATGTAAAAAAGGTTTTTTCTGCTTAAGCTAGAAACGCGACATTTACAAGGGTGTTATTAAAAGAGAACGTCCAGTTGACGATTATACGGAGCGCCTCGAGTGTGTACCCATTTCCCTTTTGTTCCATTGATGCAGCTTCATAAAAGTAAAAGTATATATACACGGGTGACTGGCATTAAACGTGACCGAAAAATTGTATAAAAAAAAGGTTCCTATGCAGCCGAGCAATTGCCGAGAAACGCGGAGTGAAAATTTCACTAGATTTTTCGAGTTTCATTGTGCACTGAAACGTCGACTACGAAGCAGTAAAAAGCATGCTGAAAGGAATTCCTCATTATAGTGAAAAATAATACGAATTCCGGATCAACCTGCCAGCATAATTAACCATTTTATTTTGTTTATTATTATTATTATTTTATTTTTTTGAAATATTTTTCTGCTTCATAATACACACAAGGTGTGTTGGATATATAAAAGATCATAACTCTCGATCCATTCATTGGATTATTTATTCTTAGAATATGTGCTGAAGAACGGCAACAGGGATGGCGAAAAGCCGAGCAAACGGGCCATATCCTGTGCCTTCATCCTCAACGGCAAACTTATGCATCGGTGGATGCATTGTGCCGATTTACCGACGATGCGCTTGCCGCCAGCAGCGAGACGTTGTGCAGGGGCTCTCTGGACCCATTTGTTAGATGAGAGAGGGGCGATTCGAAAAAGCTCTCAGGGTGTGCACTCCCAAGCACGAATATACTATGACGGTATACAGATCGAAAAACTCTCTCTCTCTCTCTATCTACATATCAACAGATATCTGTATATACGTAGACATTAAGCGCTATATATGGAATAACTCCCGTTCTCTCGTTGCCAGCTTTTCACTACGAATCCAATGCAAATGGTGAATCCACCGTACTCTATCGATGTTCAAGCTAGAGTTATTCGAGTGCTCCTTCAATTCCAACACCGATTGCCAATCCGACCAATATCCCACAGTGGAAGAATTATCCACCAGAGTATGATGTTCAAAAAAAAAAAAAAAAAAAAAAAACTGTATTTACGTTGCCTGTACATTGTAAATAAAAACATCGGTGGACCACCCAAAGAGTAAATACGAATCGATCGTTGTTTGGGTAAACTTCTATTTATGGTGTAACGCACGTTCCTCCCTACCGATATTGGCTCAGTGTACATCGATTTGTTTGAAATGTCAAGAAATCTCGATTTCGCGATACAAGCTTGTACATTTGTGTGATTGCAAGGGCGCGAAAGTAGAGAATATTTTTGGACGGCATAAAAATTCTTGCATCAGGATGGCAGACCATCAACCGGAATATCGTTGGCTTCCTTTTTTACTCGAGAAATTTTGTTGTAAAATTATATCCGTTTACATTGACAGGGCGATCGATGCGTTTCAGTAGTTCCCTTTTCTTTTCAGTTTTTTTTTCTTTTACGGTAGACAATAGAAATTTCCAAGCAGACGTTGTTGTTTAGTCGACGATTCTGCTTCGTCAACTTTCTCTGTAAAGAAATGTCGGAGTTGTAAGCGGCTTTTTTGAAGTCAGAAACTGACGCGAATTATCAAAGTGTCACCGAATAAGTTTCGGGTTTCCGAAACAATGGAGACGCGACAAAGTCGTTGACAAGGAAAAGATCCCCTTCAGATCTTCTGAGTCCTTGAAGATTTTCGTGTATAATGAAGCTTCGGTATGAGTGACACGACGGATTCGTGTTGAAACCTTGGGAGACGAAAAGAATCTTCGTAATTACGAGAGGGTTCTTTTTTTATTTCTAGCTCAACCGGTTGCCTCGTTTTTGCTCAGTAGTTTGAGAGCAAGTCGAGATCTCGCACAATCTCTCGAGTGAATATCGTCGGTGTATTCGGACCTCCTGGTTTTTTGCTCTCGATCAATGACGTTTTTCACGAATCTAAGCGGCGGAGTAAATTCTCATTTTCGACGAATAAATCCCTTCTCCGTTGAGTAGTTTCGACTGTGTCAATCTTCTCAGCTCTAGACGAGATCAGAAATTTGCGACTTAATTGATTTCTATTGAACGAGGCAACTTCCAAGAACTCTGACAAAGATTTCTGTACTCTAATGACAATAAGACTAAAAATAACTTCAGTATGCAAACGTAAAAACCAAACAATTATCAAAGTTGCAGTTTTGATGAGTTGCGGATGGAGATTTATTTCAGATTCATCACCAAGATGTGTCACGCGAGTTTTATGCATTGCTGGGCCCAAAATGACATCCAGGTCGGTAACTGGACGCTCAACCGAACCGCAGGGAATATTTTGAATATCAAAGTTTATTTAACCAGCTGACTTCACCGCTATTGCCATTTTTCCTGTTCGATTTCTGAATATTATTACTTTACGACTGTGCTCAATTGCGTTGACAATTATTTCAAAGTTGTAGTTTCTCTGCGGTAACAATTTCATAGCATTAATTATCACATAATATTTTGAAAATTTGTTCAGATTGAGAGATTGCTAAACTTCCGACTTATGCAATTGTCAGTGCGACACGTAATAATTTCACTCGCGTTTGAATAGGGCGAAGCAAAGTTCGACGAACGTTACAGTCGTAGGAATAATCGAGGTAATTATTACGAAGCATCGGAGCGTGCACGCCACATTAAAACGAGACTGGCAATTCGAGATTTTTTATACAGTCATCTCGCAGTTGCGTGTGTGTTGCACAGGAAGCTTCAATCTTATCGAGTGACATGAGACGATATCGCATACGTATGTGCGTGGCGATTCACACCAACGACGAAGAAACGTTTATCCAGATATAATTAATTCAGTGCAGCTGTTCGGTTTACTCTCTCCTTCATTTATTGATTATTGTGTTTTTGTGTTTTCATTCCCGTAAATTCGGGAATTTGTTATAAACTCCATTGCCTATATGGAATTGGTATACGTTTATAAGTTTATCTTACAGGATTTCCTGTCGTCCCATCCAAATCTCGATGCTTCTTCTTCATAAACACCACCTGGGATGAAATTTGAAGCAGCGATATTGTCGAATTAGAGCTTCCCAGGCGTGCGGTTAAAAGAAAAAAGGAAAGAAGGAAAATTCGAGAAAACGAGAAGCACGGAATTGAAGTTACTAGAACGTTTTCACAAGCTCGCACTCGATATCGCGTCGACAGTCCAATCAGTATTCGATTTCCGATTTACGACGATAGCTATTTCTCCCTTTGTCTCTGAGTGTCTCTCTCTCTCTCTCTATCTCTCTCTTTCTCGCTTTCCGGAATTATACAGCTGAAGAAAATTCAGCTGAATTGTTTCGAGGATCCCTTTCAAAGAGAAGTTCATTGAACATGGCCCGAAGCACCAAATAGAAAACTCGGAGCATGGCAGCAAGACGGAACGAAGAAAAGAAAGATAAAATGAGGGGAACCATGAAGAGGTAGGTAAACAATGGGATGCCATGCTCAATTTATCAAATGTCAGCGAATACTTTTCTGGAATAATAATTAACTCTAAAAAAACGTCCTGAGCGGGTAATGATGATGTAATAATCAGTGGAGCATTTCAATGGGTTGACGTAATCAGCGCAGCAGCCAAGCGAACCCAACAGCCGGAAGAGGGGCCAAGATAAGGAAAAGAATTGTATTTTCTTTTTTTTTATCACGACTGCTCAGTTTCTTTGTTGTACGAAATATTCCGAACTTCGCTGGACAGTCAAATTGGCCAAAGGCGTGTCTCACAAGCTCTAGGATCCATCGGTGTTACCAAAGAAATGAAAATTGTGCGAAAAGTACCGAGTGCATGGAGATGCATTTTAGAAAATGCATACGAGAAGGTAGAGCTTATCGGAGAATGGAGGAATTGCAGTTTCGGATAATCAGGGTCTGCGATCTAACTGAGCGTACACGACGAAAGCAAACGTTTGATATCAATGTCGCAGAGCAGAGAAGGGATCGATGAAAAATTAATGAGTTTCTTGGCTAGGACCGACGCGATTAGTGGACGAAAGACCACGTTGGGGGGTGAGAATGTCGGTCAACGTAAACGAGCGCGCATAAAACGACGAAGGAAAACTTGCCTGACGGTTCTCCACGGTGTTGTGTCACACGCACACACACGCACACACACACACACACACACACACACAGCCTGCACGTTTTTCTATGCATATGGATAGAGATAAACTGTCACATGCACACACTTTGCGAGGCTAAAGACTTTCCAGGCAACGAGGGCTGGAAGGGAGGACCTGTGGGTCACCATCGCGGTGACTTTATACAAGAGCATAGCGATAAGGCTCGTCGACGCCCCCACACCTGAATTTTCCTTGACATCTGACCGGCAGGGGCATTAACCGGAAGCCAAAGCTCCCTCTCTCGCCCCCTCACTCTCTCATGCCACTGACAGCAGAGGAGAATGAATATACTTGATGCCGTTCCATTTTCATAACCTGCAGACATTTTTGATTGATTCGACTCTCTCACGTTAAGGGGGAAAGGAATGAAACAACCTTCAAAATTATCGTTGTGTCCTTTCCCATTAAAAATAACTTACGAATATGATTGTTTCTGTTATCTGGTATGTAACCTTCAAAATGTTTGTCTGTGCAGGGGAAAAAATGTACCAAAGGGCTCGATTATATGTATGCGGAAGATGCTCGTGTTTGATATGGAATATTTTTTTTTGGTTCGGACTTCACGGAGACAGAGTGTAGCACGGAAGAGCCCCTGGATATGGTGATTTTGCGAAAATTCTAGGACGGATAGAGAGTTGATTCGATATTTTTTCGCATCGCAGAGCCGATTGCGTAATGAAATTTGTCCGGTTGAATAATTTGGATTTCTTGAATCGCTCTCAAAGTGCTTGATTGTTTTCCGATGAAAAAAAATGTATTCGGTACAGATTGATCCTCGCAAGGACGAATGAAAAGAACTCGCTCCAATATGGTGATTAGTTATACTCGGTTTTTGCTATTTCATTTGTTTTTTCATCTCTTTAATGGGGAAGAAAAAATAAAAGAGAACCAGAGTGCGAGAAGCAGATATAGCGAAAGTTTGAAATTTGTGTTTGAAAGTATAGCGGCGGCGTGGTATATAGCTAATCGAGATTGTCATAGATTGCGGACTCATCTGTCGATGGTTGGGTCGCCAATATTGGATATAGGCTTTTACATGACGAGATATAGAAGCGAACGAAAGAGAGTCAGAGTACCGGAAATTCGTTTCCTCCGGTCATATAGCGTGTAGAGAAGGATAGCCGGAATAGTGTATTGGTCGTATATAAGCGACGGGTTACCGGAAAAGCTGTTGGGAGAGAGGGCGAACGAGAGTAGGATGACGGGAGATAGAGGAAAAGAGAAAGAGGGAAAAATAAAGAGAATTGGGAGAAGGTGGTGGTGGAGGAGGAGGTTGAATGGGAAGGGACGCTCCGAGTGATCTATCGTACGAGAAGCTCACCACCACGCAACAACGAAATAGATTTACTAGCGTATACAGAAACTCACATACACGTGAGAGATGGCAAGATCAAAACGAGGGAGAAGGAGGAAAGAACGAAAAGCTGGCACGACAGTGGCACGAGTCGCGTTCAATTAAAGCGTCACCTAGCGCGGAAAACTTTTATATGAATGGGTTTCATTACGCGCTGCACTTATTAAACCTCATGGTGCAGGATGCTGCGGAGCCTGGCGTCGCATACTCGACACAAATGTTCCGAGCCAGCCAACGTACCAAGGAAGAAGATCAAAATGAAAAGAGGAGGAGAGCACAGTAGACGTACGAGTATTGTTATCAACCTGGACCATTCAAGAAGCAACGATGACAAATTTCTATCGGCTACTTTCTCGTCTCTTCTCATATCCACGCCGCAGAGTCTCGTTACGTCCATAAAAACAACTCCAAACTCGGAATGATTTAGGTATAGGGATTATTGTATCGCACGTCGAACACGATGTACGACATATTCCTAAATCGCGCGTTCATGGAATTCATGGAATACAAATTTACCTTTTAGCCGGAGGGTCGTTTGTTGTCGCTCCGTTTGGCAGTGCTGATCTGTAACGAGAAAATATTCGAAATTGAAACAACAGGATAGATACGTGGTGCGTCAATTAATTTGAGCGTACAAATAATAACAAACGCAAAGGTTAGCAATGTTCTGATATTCATTCGATTAACCGTCACATAATTCCATAACAATATTGCGATTTTATCGTGTTGTTTGTTCGTGTACTTTACGGGCAGAACCGCAGGGATGCAGCTATCCTAAATCGCATTTTTATGCAGCTCGCAATATTGTCTTGTTAACCGGGAATATAGAAATGTAGCCAGGAGCCGAGCAACGATAGCTCCCCCCCCCCCCCCCCCCCCCCCCCCCCCCCCCCCCCCCCCCCCCCCCCCCCCCCCCCCCCCCACGAGCAGTTATATTTCCGCTATACGAAAAGCCGCACGTGCATGCAGCAAAACCCAGGACAAGCTAAAACACACCCTCTTTCTCTTACTCTCTTTCTCTGTCGCGCCTTCACTGTGGCTCCTCCCTCCACAGTTCCACGTACATCATTTTTAAAATCCAATGTAATATTACCTCTCGTTGTAGATACATATTACACGTACCTTGGGCGACGATAATATTCCTCTCTAACTAACAGAAACGATTTTACCGTTTAGACTTATGCACATGTACACCAACGATACTTATTTATATGCACACAGCAGTTGCAGGTGCTGCGCACAGTGAATCGAACATTCCAATTATCCTATTACCGAGACAATAATCTTTCCAGCTTTCCTCTTTCCCGAGAGAGACGATTATAAGAAAAATCGTGCTAGCTTCGCTTGCAACTCTTCTCGAAGACGATTTTTAATTGCACGCGTCATTCCACACTTTGCGGTCAATGAACGAGCGGTTTAAAACGTCAACAAGCTCGCTGTGTCACTTGAGTTTTTCAAATTCAGTTTTTTCATCCCATTCCATCGATCCCGTTATCACAAGGTCACAATTATATTGAAAGACTTCATCGATTAATCATTAATTCAATAAAATATTGTTTCTCCGGAAAATTATATTATTTATGATGATTTGAAAGTTTTTACGTAGTCAACTTGATTTTCGCTTTGTCATTATGGGTGCATACTACTTAGGCAGATATACCCTGAGGAGGTAAAATTGACCCCGTGGCAATGACACGTTTAAATGTCCCGTAAGTAGACTGTGAAGCTGTGTACAGACGTACACACATACATGTCCATGCAAAGAGTTCACAAGTAGAGAAAAAAAAACTAGACAAGTTACACAAAAGTGGCGACAAAGAAATTGACACACTTCTCAGTGAGAAAGGTCGGAGGTTCGCAAATTGCATGCAAGCGGCCAAAGTACATGGTATAAGGTAAAGGGCCAGAGATGAGGGAGGACGCACTCATATAGCGATAACGAATCGCGTAGATACGGAAAACAGTCCTTAGGTACGTAGGAGTTTTGCGAATATATGCGAAGCCTTAGGAAAGATAGCTCGACGCGGATCGCTCGCTCGCTTTGCTGCTACAATTTTCTTCATATATTCAATGTTAGTGTTAGGGTGTAGGTGCGTTTTAGTGTCTAGATGTGTACACGTGTGTATATATAAAGTCAGTATAGTAAATTTCGCTGCTATACGGCTTGTTGAGAACTGCCGGAACGAAAATTCGTGTAATTCCGGCTCGTAATTTAATTTAACGCGGTAACGCGGTAGGAAAGTTTCGCGTCTACCAAATCCAACCTCTTTTAACTCGCCCTCTCGTGGCTCGTGCTTGCGCAAGCATGGAGTCGCTACGTAGATAGAAAAGAAAGCCCGTGAGAGGAAGGCTTTAGCTGAGAAAACTCCGAAGAAGATTGTACACAAGAGGCTCGAATGCGGTAAAGGAAAAACCTCTGCTTTGCTTTCTTAAGGCAAAATAAGGTGGTGAAAAAAAGAGAGCACAAAAGTTGAAGAAAAAATGAAGAAAATGAGCTGGTTTTTGCGGAGCAGCTTGAATTTTTACCGCGTTCTGACTTTTTGGCCAACCACGAGACAACGTCAGAGGATAATTTGTGTGCCATATGTTGCTGCATACTCGTGTGTGCATCGTTCCTCGTAATCGCGGCTCGATCTCTGCGGAGAACGTTCACATTGGCCACTGATAAAACCAAAGCCGCTGCGGACACAAACCTCGTACGTCTCTGACAGAGATCGGCGAACCGAAACCACGCGAATGTATACACATACACAATCCCGACTAGGTATATGCAAGTTTGGGGTTTATAGACTCTATCCATATATAGAGCAACATACAAGAGCTCTGAAACGTTAATAGAGATAGAGCGATGACTGTTGAAACGAGAGGATGAACTCGAAGCAAAATGCGTTCGATAGCAATCCTATCCACCACATGATTTAGCGAGGGCTTATGTACATACTCCGTAGGTTAACTGCACCATAGCCGTAAGGCTTGCAACGAAATGGTTCAACTTGCATCGAGCCAACGGAGGCTGCACGTCGATATAAAGACAAGCAGGCGAGAAAACCCGAAACAGGATGATCCAAGTGCGCTCCATGGACTTGACCTCGCCGACCGGTTTTGCTATAACGGTTCACGAACCTGCAATTTTTTTTATATCCGCGCTCCATCCTCAACGATCGACAGAGGAAACGAACGGGTCACCGTATGCGAAAAGGGAAGATAATTAATTGAGTAGCGTCGATCACTCGGAGAGAAAAGAGCGGACCACAACGAGAAAGAGAGCTAGGTCGATAACGTCAACCAGGTCAATCGCGAGACTTTTAAAATTCTTTCATGAATCATGCGCTCTCTCAGGCTTCCAACATGGAATATTAATCAACGCGATGGGACAACAGTTTCTATTTTCTCATTACCAGCTGACCTCGCCGCGGCAAGCAAAGAGAACAATAACGGATCAATGAGCTCGTTAGAGTTCGGAATAGATTGCTTTCGAATAGATCCAAGTGGTCATTAGGAATTTCATTCTGATTTCACTCTCCCATTCTAATTGCAAGTTTTAACGAATTAAAAATTCTGCTCTCGTGATCCAAATTCAAACAAAGTACCAACTCCGTTCAACATCGGGTCGGTATACGCGTGTAGATGTTGCGTTTTGTTTTAGTGAATATTCAACGCGTTGCCAGCTGAATTCCGTGGAATCTGTACGAATTGGTATAATGGAATTCACGAAGAATATGGAGCAGAGGAGAAAATGTGCATAAGTGTTGGTGAAGGTAGAAAACGTCGACGATGCTTATCGTACAGATAAGCCGAAATCCTGACCACAGCAAAGAACAGAGGGAAGAAACGGATTGATTCACTTCCTCGTGTATTTCGATGAGTTATTCATGCAAGGTTCGTGAGAGATGGAAATAATGGTAGCCATAGTGAGGAATCGATGTAATTCTAGAAATCGACTGGCCGGAGACTATTCTACATGAATCCAAGGGAGTATTTCTGTTCTCTTCATTAACCGAGATCGACTGAACGGGCGAAAGGTGGAAATAGGATTCGATGTTCTCGACGTGATAGGTCGACGTTTCGTTTGTCTTTTTTATCGGCGCTTACATCGATGTTCCTTCCGCAATCTCATCGCGAACTGCGTTCGGATGATGCGAGGAAAAAAGTGCATGGAAAATGGAAGGGCCAAAAAAAGTGAAGATTTTGACATCGTATGTTGAGGCTGAAGCGAGCGTGAAAACTTAACGTGTGATGAAACATTTCCGAATACGCGGAAACATGAAGCGATCGCTTGCATTGTGATGGAGAATAAAATTTCACGTCGATACTCCCGTCACAGGAAAATCTCTGTGCGCTCCTGATGTTTTTTACCGCAGCTATTTTTTTGCAAGTTTTTTGTACATTTTCAGAAAAATCGTTTGGTCTCGTATCTCCGTCGGTAAACGAATAAAAAAAATCCTTTGGCTTAGCGCGCAATTGTACTTTTCCACTTCACTTAATCCTGGCATCATTCAGCCAAGGTTTGACGTTCGAATGTCAGGGAGAAGGGGAGAGGAGAGGTCAGGGGAGGAGAGCATGGCTCTGTATTACTTCCGGTTTATCGTCGACAAACGCTTTTCTCACACAACGGAGTCGACGTTCCCCCGATGCTTCACAGAGCCCTGGGGTTACACCGGTACGCCATTAAGGTAATCCCACATTTGTACATGCCTGACGAGACGAAGCTATCGACTAATCGTCCGACATCACTCCAAAGTCTCTTGCTCTCTCTCTCTCTCTCTCTCTCTCTCTCTCTCTCTCTCTCTCTCTTGGCGTACGGTTACTGTATCCGCGTCCAAGCCTTCGATCAGACCGCACATGGAGTTTTATCTCGCGCCTTATTCCGAGATTCGTTCGCTCTCGGACACTTGTAAAACGCTATTTCGATCGGGGAACTCGAAGCTAACAGAGGATTTGTGAAATGAACAGGAAACTTTGTATACTCTCTCGATATCTTGTCCCTTATTCACCAGCACGAGGTAGAAATCCTTCGTGTATAGTGTTCGAATTTCAAGTTAAATACCAAAAGGAAGCTTCAGCAAAAAAGGAATTCCCTTTCGATCGCTTTCGACCGAACCAACGAGCATTTACTATTATTATTTTGGTAAAATTCCCCTACATTGATTTGCACTTTGCATTCAGTTTTTCTTCACTCGATCACGAGTGTAGAAACTTTTCTTCAATCGAGCCCATCCGATACAGCAATTCTACAGTGCTTTAGTGAGATTGCACATTGAGAACCGTATATGAATCTGCTGGTTGAGAATAACGGTACTTTGTCCTTGGTCGATACTTCGCTAAGCTCACGTGCAGGAGGTCTCTCGCTGCGAATATACCCGGAAAAATTCGATCGAACAGTCGACGAGATAAAAACAAAGATTTCCCAGAAAATTTTGAATAAATTTTCAATCGAGCTTATTCGCTGATATTTTCAGAGGCTGTCATCAGGCTCCCCTTGAAGAAAAAATATGAAGAACCGAATTGAATTGAATTGAAATAAAATAAATACAAGTTTCGTGACGAATTGGAGGAAATAACGGAGATTCAGCGATAAAAGGTACGATCAACGTGTTATAGACAAGGCGATCGTAAAGTGGCTTCCACCATGAGAGAGCACATGTCCACGATTCTCCTGTCTAACAAGAACTCGAGTGAGAGATCATTAAACGGGAGGAGAGACGAACGGAGCAAAGAGTGTCGATAAATCTGGCTTTTTCCGGTGTGATGCCAGTAAGCTCGAGCGAGTTATACAGGCATTGAGGTCCGTGGTCAGCAGAAAGAGCATCGCAGCCGAAAGACCAAGTATACTTACTTCGTCAGCGAATCTCGAACGAAACTCGCCAACTGGCGCAAGAGACGACAACTTAACGAGGAAAAGTGGTGCGACTCCAATACGACAATAAAAATGTCGTCTTCGATGTTTCAGCTCTTTGGGCTCTCCGCGTACGAAATATAATCAGTATGAGATGGAACTTACTTTTTGCCAGCAACGATATACGAGGGAATAATCGTAGAATGAGGAAAATGCTATTACGATGAGAAAAGCAAGGGAATCCAACACGAATCACCGACATTCAATAATTGTTCACAATGTAAGTTTGGAATTTACGATGACTCGCACAGGATATTATTTTTCCGAGTGTATTCTTCGAGCATGAAAATGTACGATATTATAAGAGATGCCGAGGGGAAAGAAGTCACTGAAAAGAATAAGGAAAAAGGTGGAGGAACATACAAGAGAAAGGGAGAAAACATGAACGATTTACGAGGGAAATGAAAGAAGTTTCTCGCCAGGCTTTTCCGTAATATAAGAGGGAGTGCGTCGTAAATGTGAACGAAGAGGAGGAAGCGGCGAAGAGGTGGATCGGACTGTGGCGAAAAAAAGGGAGAAGGTAGAAGTTGAGCGGCGACAGGAGGTATTCTTCCGGTAGACAAGATCCGCGAGGGGGTTTCCTCTTCGAAGAACACACCAGCCATCATTTTGCGTTCGGGGAGCAATCCTTGAGAGGGAAAGGAAAAAAAAATACTTCGCGATAAGGTTAGCAATAACGAGAATGCTCGTTTGAGCCATTCCTCGAGTTCACTTTCCGATGAGCTCTCCGTAGCTAACGTGGTTGCTGCGCCAAGAGCTGATATACTCGAAACAACAGATGAGACGAGAAAAATGCCTGCCTCGTGGACTGGACAAAGGGAAGGGTCCGAGTGATGGAAGAGGATGGCGTAAAATTTGAGCCTTATATATATGGCCGAGGCGAAACGACCATCTCCGTTCTCCAGGGAATAATTTGCATGGGGGTTCGAGTTTTTATCGTTGTCGAGGGTTTATATACTCTTCACTTTCCTTCCGTTCTCCACTTCGTTCATGCACTGGCTGCACGTTTCTTTGAAGGTCTCGCAATAATTCGCGATTCAGAAAAATCCGCCGTCAGTCTCACGCAAAGAAAAATATCCAACGACGGAAAAATAATAATACAGAAGGAGCTTAAAAAAGTGGTTCCGTCGCGTTCACCTTTGGATCGCGGAAGCCGTTTAATCGAATAAAATGCAAATTAAATCGTATTTTTTCTTCGTCTCCAGGGTGATCGATAATCCTCACCAGGGTTTCCATAAATTCGAGTCAAGATTGAAATATGATATATCGAAATACGAATCTCCATTCTCCACACTCTGCCTTCCGCTAAGGCGATTATCCGATCAGTTAGTTGGAAGCAATCATGCCCAAGATTGAGCATAACAGATTAAGGGAATTAACGATACGTCGCGTTCGTATTTCGAGGGAAATTCAATACGCTCAATCGCATTTTTTTCAAACATCTAAAAACTTGAAATTATAAAAATCAAAGTTGCGACTCGATGATTCTATCGATACGAATATAGTTTCGAGCTCAATGGAGAGTAGATATTTCGTCCGAATGTCACGGCACAAAAGGTATTCGAGATATGGTGTCCACATCGAGGGGGAAAAAGTTTGAAGACAGAAGAAATATCGAGAATCCCAACGGAGAAAACGAGATTTATCGTTGACCACCGAAGTTCGAATGGTCCGAGGGTGTAGGAGTCCGGCGCGTATTTATATAGAGCTAACTTGACACACGGGCTCTGCCAAAAGGCAAAGAAAAGGGTTGACGCCTCGTTGCTTTGACGTCGATCACGTCGTGCTCTGTTACACGCCACCATATCTCGAGTCCTTTGAACACGTGCGCGTAACAAGTATTCGCTGCTACGAACAAAAGCTCAACTCTCCTAGGGTCGACGCGAAAGCTTTGAAAATTTATTGCATTCTGATGGTTCAACGCGGGTCGCGATTTTAGGGCTAAATATAACTTCTTATAAGTTTGACCTTCGATCTTCTGCTATATGATGGAACGTTCACGCGTGAAGCCATCATTTTCTTTTTTACGTATATCAGTTAAGATGTTGAAGTTCGCATCGTTGACATGCAACGAAAATTCATGATTTTTTTAAGGGAATTGCAAAATTTCCGGAAAGGATTTGTCGAAAATAGTGGAGCATTAATTATCAAAATAATGATTGAAAAATATATTTTTCGTTTTTTTCCAACGATGCAAACTTCAGTATCGTATATCAGTTTCTTCTTTACGTGGAACAGTCCGTTTCGCGGGGTGAATGGCAGCCAGCATTGCCTCAACTTCATAAAGGGATGAAGCACGTCACGTGAAATGTCAATTACGCAACCCTGACATTCACCGATTGCTTCGATCCATTTGCGCGTGTTTCGCTGCACGGTAAAGAGAGATTCGAACATAAGGATTGCAGAAACACCCAGTGTTGGATGTGGTTGAAAGGGAACAATGATCTACGAATAAGGTCAATTTGAAATATTGTTCCATTACATTTTTTGATAAGGGACCATTTTATTTCATCAAAGTGGCTCAATATTCGGAAGCATCCAATGTAAAGAAAGATTTTACACGTGATACGAAAGGGCGCAGCCGATCCCTCTGGAATCAACAAATGGAAAAACATATACCATTAGCGAAGATTAAATAAAGGTAAGAGCCTTGGAAATAGAATTGCCTGGAGTTTCCGATGGACATCCTCGCAGCAGCTTACGTTAAGTAATTACAAGAAAAAAATCAACAAAACGTACGGGCCATAGATTTCCATTTATATTTAATGAACGTAGATTAAACAATGGAAAAGCAGAGGAAATGGAATAAAATAGCCAGCTGCGAATTAGCGATTTGAGTCGAAATAACTTTACAAAAAGGTGAAAATCAGTTCCATTGGTAGTTTGCCTTATTTTTCATTAATGCACGAGTCGTACAAGCTTTTATCACGCCGTAGAGAATTGTAAATGTAATCCTCCGTTAAAAACATTTTTCCATCAAGATTTGGCAATGTTTTTTCTTCCTCTCTCTCTCTCTCTTTCTCGCATTCTCTCTCCTATCTCTGTCACAGGCATGCATGTTACATAAGCATACACAGATATATATAGAGTAAAACGAGGAGAAACCGTATTCGCGTATAGTATAAAGCCATGGCTCGTCGAGGCTGTGACGATATCCCCAGAAACGGAGCTCCACCCGATAAGAACGTGACAGGACTGTGGTATCGATAAGTCCGCGCTCACAGCCACAATTCTGCGGGGATAAAACCAATTTCTCGATTACGCGCTCTACGTGATAACGTTCTATCGATACGTACCTCTGTAAGCTATATACGGTTTGTATACTCATTCGGTTACTATAGCTTTGCGATCGTACCCGCCGGTACTTTCGTCTCTCTCCTCATTCTGACGCACGAATTTTCTTATTGCAAAGAGTTGTTTGTGAGCAAAAAAAAACGCACATTATTGTCATCGACGAATAATGCGGAGCGATTTATAAATACAAAGAAACTTCGTCAATTACAATTTAATATCGGAGATTGAATGTGGAGCATTTCCTGTGAACCGGATACGTGCAAGCGGATGCGTTCGCGACCTAAATATTCAATCGGGCTCAGCGAACTAAGAGAAAAATATCGCGAACATGAATTTACCATCGAGCAAATTCAATAATTCCGACGATGGTAAGAGTTTTGGAGTTCGACATAAGGAGATCGGCGGATTCGACCAATTTAGAATACAGGAAAGCATTGATTACCTGCTAATTGAAACTCAATTACGAATTCAAAGCTCGACACTTTATTCAACAAACTTACGGATGTGCAAATATATGGAACGAGGAATTTTCGTCATAACGTGAGAAATGAAATGAATTTAATTACGAGTCGTTCTGTACGTCTCTTCATAAATATTTTCTGCATTTTTTTTTTTTTTCAATAAAATATGAAACATATGATTCACGAAGAAAGCGGAGATCGGAGATGAAAAGAGTATCTTGCAAATATGGTTCGATTCATCCTCGATGAATCATCGGGTTAGCCAAATAATTGACCGGCATACGCAATATTGTAAATTTCATGTTATTTTATATTGGTGAATATTAATTGCGTAATATTTTTGAAGATTCTACTCAGGTATGTCCGCGCAATGTTTCGTAATCTCGTTTCTTTCCTGACCCTCGTGTTTGCGGAGATTAAGAACGGAACGCGCGTCTGGTATTTCCGGTGGTTAGAAAGATGAGCGGATTGAGATACAGAGATGCATTTCAGATTTACCAATATTTGAAGATTTCAATAGGACCGGCGTCTGAAGAAACCGATGTCCATAAAACCGTTACACAACCGCGAATGTTTTTGCGTCTTAAGATTACACAAAAAAAAGGAGACGAGCGCACGGAAAATTTCTCTCTGGAATTTTCGGCGGACGTCACAAGTGTATAGCCTTGATTTCCCTGTAAAACGGAATACTCGTATTCCGCGAGGCAATGCGGGCTCGCACAGGAGTATACTTCGCACAAATACCCCCTGGAAGCAGAGTACGTTTAGAGTCATGTATCGAGGATGACGGTATATGCCGTGTAGGTGGGGAAAGCGAGAAATTGCCTCATAAACGAACTCATACCCCGAACTAATAAAAATGCCTTAGTTCGTAAAACGTTTTGGTTTCGCAGGAAAAAGTTAGTTTTTTCTCGGATTTGCGTCATAAACGGATGATACACGCGAGCGCATTTATGTGCATCAGTAATTCTGTGTTGTGTGTGATTGAGGAAGCGAGACGAGAGAGAGTCCATTTCACGCGTGTCATTTGCAACACGCGCACGAGCTCGGACGCGACTGAACGAGCGAACATTGCTCAATTGATTAATTGCCGAAGCGAGCCAACGTGAAGTATATATGTTTCACAATATGTTCAACAACCTATCGACGGGATAAACAAATTAACACAAAACTCTTTTGAGCCTGCTCCCAATATCGTCAAGTTTCCAGCGCATATAACTACAAAGCCATAAAAATGTCGTAGGCAATAACTTTCGGCGCAGACGAGATTCGATTAAACTTAATGCAACATGAAATTAAATTTCCGTTCTCCTAGCGGAACCGTCGAAATATCTTCTGGCACCAACAGCCGCCGGAAGTCTGTTCGCGAAAAAATAAAGAAAGAAAAATGAGAGAATTATCAGAATCTTCACTGCGTGCGATCTCAAAATGACATTTTTATTAATCAGTCCGAGTCATCATTGAATTCACGCGTCCGAATACCTGTCGGCGTTGTCCAATTTACTCTCCAATTGTCCAATGCCTGAAATATACTTTGTTCCATCAAGTGAGTTCGGAATTTGTGTGTTGGAAACTGGTTCGAACAAAACGACTTAACTCGAGGTAAACTGGTTCAATCGCCCCATTAATTTGCTGGAGTCCATAGTCGAACACAAATATGGATACGTGGATTGAATTCACATACGAGAAGTGTACATGCTGTTGTTCAGATCGAGTGGCTATGCTGGTGGCTGAACAAAAGAGACCACAGGGTTGCACAACAAGAGGAATAAGCTGCGTGGATGCTGGGATAGCGAACGAAATGACAATATGTATGCAAGTACAGCAGGTATGAAATCATTGGTGTGTAGCGAACATAGTTGATAACGAGCCGATGAGCGAAAGGGATATATCGAAGAATCTAAATTAATATCTCCAACGCGTTTAAGCATTTGCAATCTTTTCTCGGCCTCATTCCCTTTTTGTCTGTCTGTTCGTTCCGGTAAGCTCTGGATGGTACAGAGTCTTGTTCGTTTTGCCGAAGAGAAAGCCAATGTGTGATTGCGTACCAATACGCGTGGCTGTGCGTAGGTGAATTCCGATGGTGGAGCAATTCTCCGCACCCCTGGGAACAGGAACCGAGCGCAAGCAGCTAGGCCACATCAGCTTCGACCTCGGCTGAATATATATCGGAGAGACGCCTGAGCACATCAACGGAGCTCAACCCTCGTTTTCATGAAACGATATCATCACGAAGTGTGGAATGGGTGGTTGATGTAAAAACCTCTCGCCAACAGCGAGAGAGACACACAAGAGAGAGAGAGAGAGAGATGCTCTCAACGCATATAGAAATGGTTTTGGCAATGAAACTCCCTGGCTAAAGCAGCCGATTCTCGAGGCTCCATCAGCCTCGAGCAACAGTTGCTGCTAACTAATTTATTTTTTTCCATGATCCCTACTCGAGAGCACATATATCGGATACTTATACTCGGAAAATGAAATTTCCCAATATCTGATATTAATACTATAACACAACAACTGCATGGGGGGAAACATATCAAATGGATAAACAACTGGACTTGAACAAACAATAAAAAAAACTGTGAGCTCCTCATATTTCAGGTTCATCGAACGCGAATAGCGCAAATTCTTAGCTCTCTATCGTGATTGAGGCTATAGTCTCATACAGCAAAGTGAGAGAAACGAGACTGGAGACTGAGGCTGTGAAAAATCGATGATCACGGAATATAAGTAGCTCGGAGCCAGATAAAGAAACAGAGAGAAAGAAAGGATGAGCCATCAATCGCTCGTTTTATCGGAAATTTGCTCGACGGCACATTACGCCGAGAGTATTGTGAGCATATAGGCGAAGCGAGAATGTCGAGTGCACGCGCGGCAATTCTTACGATCGTCGGGATGTATAGGGGCATCGAGATCGCGGACAAGTCATGGTGCCATTTCCTGTGATCGGATGCTCTTGAGCATGTTAGATTCTTGCTATTTGTGTGTATGTCGCATACACCAATGTCTGTAAGTTTGTAACACACAATTATGTATATATATGAAGAGAAGGAGAGCGTTGAGAAAACGGGACCCATACTTTTTACGAGTATAGCCTCGTTACTCGACGACCCTGCATTAGCCATCGAGATCGAGGGTTCGAGACCGCCGTGGACTATGTAGGCCGAGCGTGTTCTCTCAGGTACGGCCATGATTCCACACAGTAATTCTTGCCTCTGGATCAAATGGGAGCTGTTCAGTGTCATCTCATCTCTCTCCCGAGCAATGAAATCTCGGCCAAGTCCTCATGGCCGATTCATCCGATCGAGATGTCCGCGAGAACCCAAAACTCAACGGAATTACGAGACATCATTTTCGTCTATTCACTCGACCATGAAACTCTGATTGAATTGGAATTTTCTCCTTCCCGCTCGATTTCTGGTGCATCCTTTGCTCGTGACTATAATTTTTGCCTTCAGAAACTTCGATCGCGTTGAATAATAACTGAGAGGAACAATAATCAGTTCCCCCTGATAATATCTAGAAATTTTATGCCCACGAGCATTTCCAAATTCAATCTGCTCGTTTATCATATCAAATTTCATCAATTTTCGAAATTTTCTTTCACAATTTGAACAACGAAATTTCACATGGAAAAGATATGAACAACTTTAAATAACATTGTAATAGAGTTTCACGGAATTTCCTTCGCTCTGCGGATTATCTTAATGCACGAAGATGTTATTGAACATAGAAAATCTCATATATTTAACGAGAAAATTACGAGTTATGTTCTCCTTGAGAAAGGCATTACAAAATACAGTGAACACCCTGAATATAGATGTAGAAACGTTTATACAGGCTTGTAATATCTTACAGGGCTCAGAAATCCTCGTGCCAATTACAAACTTGTACGAAAGTTCATGCACATAGCTGCATGTAATTCCTGTTTATATATATATGCATGAGGAATACGCGTTTGACGCGGCGTGCCAAGAGGAACTTTAGATCGACATCAGCTCTGAATTTTAAGTCCCATTCTCGCTTTGTCTTTCTCTCGAACCGCACAATCTCTTCTTTCTCCTTCTCCCGCATCCACCCGCGGCTGCCTTTATGTGCTTCAAGTCTGCGACAAAGTTCGCGTATGTAAAAGTTTGCATTCACATTGAGGGCAAGTCAAATGGTAACATATGAGGAAAAACTGGACTAGTGCTTGGAAAAAAAAAAAAAAAAACCACTCGGTAACGTCAAACGGAGAGGATCGTTTCGATTTACCACACCCGCATGTCCGGGCACATGGAAATATTTAAAATTCCTATAATTCCATCCGGTCAAGAGCTTAATCTGTCTAAGTCAAAAGTCCTCCGGTAAAATATAATCCTCCGACATTCTTTCATTTTCCGATATGGAGTCCGATAAATTTGCTCGAATTATGTCGGCGTAGATACGAATTTAATCGGAGGGAGGAAACGATGGAGCCTCCCGAATAAGTTGAAACAACTTCGCGTTCATTTTAATTTTTTTATCCAGTATTTTCGACCGAATTATTTTCTGAACGATCGAACGGATTTTGATTGATAGGATTTCAGCCTACAGCATGAGAATTTCCTCTGATCAGAACCGGTTCAGGCGATATTGACAGATAAATAAGTGAATATCGAAACATGTGGATAACGGCAGTTTTATTTCTCGGTTCTGTGTACGCACCGCTCGCAGAAATTAGTCAGTAGAAGTAAATTTGTCAAGGGAAAATGCATCCGCTTTTTTTTTCCTCGTACGTGTAAATTCAATGCCACTGCGTTTCATCGTATGCGTTTGTATCAACTATGCCAATAAAATTGGAGGCATTTGTGTGCACACGGGGAATGTCTGACTCGCGTAATCTCGAGGGATTCTAGACTGACGGTTCAAACTGACGGAGCGATTTTATTGGAGCGTGCACAGGACTTTCAGTGAGAGTGAAAAAATGCTTCGTTGTTTTTGTCAAGTGAGTCGATACAACGACGTGAATTATTTTGAATTCTTGCCATATCTGGACGAAACACATATACATCGGAACATTCGGTTCCTGGGGGTCTCCGAAAAAAACATACATATTGAAACATCACTCGAAAGGATTGAACAGGAAGAAAAAACGGAAACTATCGAAATACAGGGTAAGAATAACGTCATCGACATGTAAAAGCTTTAAATTACTTGCTCGCTCTTTACAAAAATTGCGACTACGAGCGTACCCAACGTACCGTTAATCCTCGCACTACACTTTTTTTTCACTCTCCGCGGTCCCGTGCTTTTCCATTAACCAAATGATTTATTCAATCCCTCGATCGCGATCGCATACGCTTAACACAAGACACGAAAAATGGGTTAATTGACAGGGTGCATGCAGCTTGGAGTATATACTGCGCAGCAATCGATTTTTGAAAAATATTCATATGCCATGAGTTCTCGCGGTGTTTCATTGTCGTGAGAGATTCGTTGAGTGAAGGAAAATAGATAGAGCGAAGCTGCAAAAGCTCGTGTCCTTGACTTTTCTTTGGACAATTATTCTCAACGAAATCGAAATCCACCGAAATTTCTGGCGCAGCTTTCCATTGAATATTCACTTGCATACTTTTCTTGTATTGGCGAGAGCTTTATGGAAATATTGGTACAATAAACTTTGTGTTTAAAGTTCACAGCGCGCCTGCTCGCGATAAAAAAGTGCGTCAGCTGCGGAGGCGGGTTAATAAAAACAGTACTGCAAATTTTCATTCATTTTTATACATCATGCGCACATGAATAGCATGAACAAAAGTTGGTGCAAGTCATACGTGCGATCTTTTGAATGCAATTTTTTGAAACAAAAATGTAAAATGAAAAAAAAGGTGGTTCGTGCATGAGCGGAGAATGAAACGGCGTCCTGGCCAGTTCCGTGTTGGGGGACGCAACGTTTTCTTCAGCTCTTAATAGCGATGCTCGCATAAATGCATCACATCACACGTCAGGTCAACGTTCCAACATTCAAAATATATCGTTGCTTCCTGCGCATAATCAATCGGAGAATAAAAAAATTGAATAACGTCAAACAAAAGCTCGGACTCGGCATAGAGATTGTGCCAAGAATTGTCGGTTGAGTTTCGGACGGAATATCTCATAGAGAAATGTACACGAGTTGGAATTTCATACAGAGCAAAAGTTTAACGATTTTATTCACGAGTGCAGTCGGCAACTGCAGTAAAACAACGAATTTTTCTCTCTTTCTCTTTCCCTCTTTCTTCTACAGGCGTTGGAGCAAAAATGCGGAATATTTCGACGTATGAAATATACGCGAAAATCAATTTGCTACCTTCCGTTCGAGATAGGAATTTACATGTATCCCTCGATGTATAGTCAAACACGATATCAATAAAATATGACAAGAATTCCATTTCCTATGACAAATGTTACATGACAATGAATAGAAAATATAAAAATTATATGAAATAACAGAGAATGGTGAATAATTTATTGAAATCGGTGAAAAATTCTCCAACCAATTAGTGAGATTATTATATTTTCAAAGAAGTAATAAAAATCAAAGAAATATTTTGAGGCATTTCGAATTCACGGAACGTGAAGAGAAATAATTTATTTTTCCATGCATGAACTCAAAACATTCATATTGTATTATCCGCAAAAAAATTCATTTTGCACTGTGACGTCAATTTTTCCATTTCGATAATCTACGTGTGTTTTTTAAAATGGAGAAAAAAAATGTCTTGATTGGAAAATAAGACACGAGAATCGTGACATATCGTAAAGTTTCTAACGTGCTTGAAAATCTAATTCGAATATCGCGATCCATGCGATGCACGTCGTTTTGCCTGGGCTATCGTTTAGAACGGGGAAATCTCATTGAATCGTGAAACTCTCTGACAAGGCAATGTGGGCTTGATTAAAAAAACTAATGATAGCGGATAGCGTCGTGATGCGTTGCAACGCGTTGGTACTCGTTGTGCTCGATGTTAAATCCGTAATTTCGTTTCCAATGCGAAACGCGAGTTCGCCACCGATAAATTATGCAGGAATCAGGGTGGTATACACCGAATAGCGAATGTGTATATATATGATCGTTTTGTACCGGCAATGAATTTCCCAAAATCAGTGATGCCCGAATGATAGGTGGGAAAGCGTTTCTGCATATTGGACATCCCGAGTAAAGTTTATTACTTTGAAAAACGCGATTATTCAACGAAAAATAGGATGCTTCAAAGTCACGAAAATTATTGATGCTTGCTCCGGAATAACTGAATAAAAAATGGTCGCGTTGAAAATTCAGACTCTGCAGAGAGAGAGAGAGAGAGAGAGAGAGAAAAAAAAGGAAAGAGAGTTCATGGATTTACCATAGCAGACAAACGCTTTCACGCCCAAACTGATTTTTACTCGCCAAATTTCATTCGAATTATGAATTACAAGTGGAAATGTCGAGAGAATTTTAATTGGCTGATTTAGAGCGGTTCGCCCTGTGGATCAACATCGAATGAGAATGATACAAAGGAAGGCGAGCGGCGCAGAGATCCGTGAAATGAAAATACGATCCGCCCGATGTTCGTGACGTATCGCCCCGGAAGTAAAATAAGCGATATGGTAAAACACACACGTGTTGTCCAGTTTTCCCCGCGCGTTCGAGTCTCAATTTTCACACCACTCGATGATTCCCCGTTATTAATAGTCGCCTTTCATCGTCATGGGTTACATAAAAAAGCTAACATTGCAGAACTGAAATCATTCGATTCTCGACATCGACATTAATTTTCGTTAATTTCAAAATCCCGAACGAAACATTGATTGCATTTAGCGCCCATTCGAAATATCGTTTCCAGTCGATTTAACTTTAGCGATGAGTTTCTTTTCCACCAACGATTACTGAGAAAATACATTCGCCAGCCGTTGGCAATTTGAGATATTCAAAAAAAATAGCGTCAAGTTGTTGACACAATCGAAAGAAAATAGATGAAAGATTTTTTTTTCTTTTGGTTCATCCGAAGCAACGAGTGTCAAACGCGGCCACTTTATCCTCGCCCCCTCTCTCTCTCTCTCTCTCTCTCTCTCTCTCTCTTCTCGTCGTTTTTTGTTTCTATTTACCACCTCAGTTGTCCATCAAAACCATGTGCCAAATTCACCCAAAAGTCTGTATTGACCATTCGGCGGAGCATCTCCGTAAGACCGAAAACATCAAAGACACGAAAGAGAGAGAGAGAGAGAGAGAGAGAGAGAGAGAGAGAGAGAGAGAAAGGAGAATGGTTCTCGAGGGATCGCAAAGATTCACAAGCAGCTTGAATATCTCTTTTGGAAAAAAATTATAAGCATTGTTTGCTTCGTGGCATCAATTGCCTTTTCGCGTGACAATAAAAGCGAATCTTTCGTGACGATTCTCTCCATTTATTTCATTTCAATTTAACATTACAACGTTCGACGAATCGCTCAGCAAAAAAAGGAAACTGATGAGAAACATTTTTCTCTCCGGATCTTTTGACGAGAATAAATATTTTCAACGATACCAACGCGATGATCCGAACCAAGTTTCCGGTTCGGATCAGTGGCTCGGTACTGATTGAGCTTCGCGTCGAGGAACACATTCGGATTACGACAATTCCAACGATGTTGGGACTTTTGTCAAGGACTCCGTCTTGACCCGGGGTATCTTTTATCACGGCTTACCAAGATATCGCACGACAGACATATGGAGGAAAAAGAGAGAACCCTGGGATCACACGTAAGTTTGGAGAAAAAAACAGCGGGTCTGGATTCGAAGAGCGTGGAAATCCATGACAAGAAAATAAAGTGTGGAAGTTGAAGATGTACGAACTTCAATTTTCTCAAAGATGCGAAAGAGAAGAAGCGACGAAAAAAAAAAAAAAACTCGTTTTTTTTGGGAGATCAGGAGCTTCCGTTAATGGTCAACTCCTTTTGGCAAAGAAAGCTATCTTGCCCTTCGAATTTACTAAAGATCGAGTCCAGCGCAGTCTGGAAAGTTGTAAACGGCGAATTAGGAAACATTTTTTATCCGTTGTCGCAAGATCCTTTCGTGTGTGTGTGTGTGTGTGTGTGTGTGTGTGTGTGTGTGTGTGTTTTTTTGCCCTCGCACTCTACTGAGAAGAAGAAATCGAATTCCGGCGAAAGCCATGCCGAGAAAGTTTCAAGTACGTTTGCCAGAGAGAACTTCGAATTTCGTGGTTCAGCGAGCTTTTTACATACGAGATAATGGATGAGGGCAGATATCAGAGAAATAGGGGCAAGAAGTTTCATCTTATTCAAGAATTCAAGAGTCAAATTCAAATACAAAATTATCTTGTTTCTCAAAAGATTTCTCTCCAACGAGAAACTATTTTATTTTTCGATTTCTCGGGCCTGGAGATAGCTTTAGAAAATAAATATAATGGCAAGATCAATGGGGTCAATTACATTTTGTGTATTGAGCAATTCTCGATTCACTATCACCTTCGATTTATCAAGTCCTTTCATAAAATACTAATCTGCTCAGGCATGTCGTTAATTAAAACAAGTTTTCATGAAGCATAAGCTCTTCCAGCAGTGGCTGAACATTACCGCAGGTGTCTAATTATCGTATCATCCGGGAGGAAGAAGAAAAAGTTCCAGAATCTTTCTTCAGCGACCCTGACTAATCGTTTATGGTCGCTTTCGCTTTTGTCTCATCAGCCACGAGCTCGTGGATACATATGTACGAACGCCTCCATATAAAACTACGGGAATCATTTTAGTCTTCGAGAAGATGATTGCCGTGGGGCGAAGACTGACCATCGTGTTCCGGCCTTGCAAAGACGAATGTGAAAAGCGAAAGTATCACCACAAGTTTCTTAAGAAACAAATCTCATAAATACTTCGATGGAATGGCCACACATAGATCAGGGAGCAGGCACGAGTCGAATCAATATTCTCTTCTCTCAGGCATACAGTTGTTAGAAATTTGGAGCATGATAAAGAAGAATTGATGTGGAACGAGTGAGTTGTTGATAAATATCCAAATGTTGCTCAAACCAATCTCGTATATTTTTTCAATCCATTTTCGTTGGAAATTGAAGAACCGAATGCAATTTTCATTCAAATTATAAAAAACTCATGAGAAATCGAGAAAAAAAATAGTTTTGGTCTGCAATACATTTTTATAGAAAAATTCAATTCATCGAACTCATGAACGAATTACGGAAACAGAGGTTTCGTGTTTCCAAACGCCCGTGTAGTAAACTTGACTGGAACGTGCGACGAAACACACGTGCGTCAAGATAACGGTGGCCACGAAGTTTTTGAACTAGCTCGAAAAATGATGCCGTTGATAAAAGAATCAACTATTCTCCCTTTGTCAATTTTCCTCATCTTCATTTCGTCGTGTGCATATAGACATGTTGCCGGTTGAGGGTCTGGGAAGGAAAAAAGCAGGGGTGAAAAGGAACGGGGCTGTATGTGCGAGACGAGCCCGAAATACTGACAAGGAAGTGGGCAAAACTTGGTTCTTCTATCTTTTACGTAAAAACCAACAAAACCGTGCATATACGAACTCAAAAGCTCGAGCACTCTGGAGAAACTCTTTCACACACAAAAGTATTCGAGTGTGAGTGTGTGGGGAAAGAGAAAGAAAGGGGCTGCACGTTTTTCCTTATATGATTCTCGAAGAGCAAAACCGTACAGGCCTTTGTCAAGCAAATACAAAAGGTCCGTCGTGGAGCTTTCCGAGCGGAAGGTGTAACGACGATTTCGAAATCTACTCTGTGCGCGATGTTTTTGTGTATACGGCCGGTAAGCCCATGCGAGTCATGGATACTTGAGACACGGCGCACGTATATAATTCTCTAAATAAAAAGTTGGACAAAAAAACAGCATAATTCTATTTATTTATTTTTTTTTTCTCACCAAAGAGCCTTTATTGTCAGAGGTATTCAAATTTTTTGTAAAACACACATTAGTGACATGCTGTAGGAGTCAAGCAAAATGCAAAGATTACACATCGCATGCATAAAGCAGTAATTGTTTCGTAAAATCACTGTAAAATTGAAATCTCCTCTCCCACATGAAAATGGTCGTATGTCCTCATTAATGATCGTAAAAAAGAGAAAGAACAGCTTGACTCCGTGCACAATATCCAGACATTATAATTTATGTGATCAGTCGCCATAGTGTGTGATTCGACACTCTCGAGCTAACGAATTAATCCCGAAGGTCTTCATGATGACTCTTGGCATTTCGCGGTGATCGTAAATTTGACGTTCGTCTCTTATTTTGTTTTTTTTTTTGTTTTTTTTTTTTCACCACTCGCCTTGTACATGAAAATATGTAACGTTCAAAATTTCTACGGGGGAGATCTGCCGATTACGAAATGTGTATGAAAGCAGTATCGTCCGTTGGTAGCGAGAAGCAGCACGCGATAAACCCAAAGCCCCCCCCCCCCCCCCCCCCCCCCCCCCCCCCCCCCCCCCCCCCCCCCCCCACAACAAAAAAAAAAAAAAAAAAACACAAAAAAACAAAAAAAAAAAAAAAAACACACCAAAAACACAAACCAAAAACCACATAGGACACAACTGGGATTCCGAAAAATCGACGATAGCGCCACGATTGATTGACCGTTTCCGGCGGTTAGAGACAATGCGTTGTGCGTAAGGGAGTCCAACACGAGAGTCGTTAACGAAAGACGAATACGCGAAGTCGAGGGGAAGAGTCGCGTGCGGAAAGTCGAGCATAAGAGTGCAAAAAGTCGTAGACGAATAGTTGATTAAGAGATCGAATAAGACGCCTTGTCTATATTGAGAAAGGTAATCGTTTTGCGATTATTTAACCCTAAGCTTGATAAAGTTTTATTTCATTATATTCCCTTCTCTAACGTTATTGATGCGCGTCCGTTCCACCACCACCAGGAACAAAAATATATCCGATAAATATAGCAACGTGTTTGTTTATCCAAAAAAGCACAAAGACGATGTCTTACGATATAACGTAAATTTTTGGCACGTTAGAGTACAATCGACTTGAGATAAAATAATATGAAAACACGTTCTTGGCCTGCAATAAGTTTGGCATCTGGTCCGAGAATTAAGGGAGTTTACAGCGAGTGGTTTCGTAAAATTGATGACACACGAGTCTGGGTCTCTCGCCCATCAAAAGTAAGAAAAGAGATGGCCCAGTTTCCGGTGCAGAGGCCACTTATCCCAGCACCTCGAGCGAACAAACGGTCTTCGCCATTTTTATTACACCACGTGCAATTTTCCACGTTGCACTTAATCATTCGAGAGCTTGCGTGCCCTCTGTTTTGAGTATTTCATCTAGAAAATTTCAATTCCACATTTTTCCTGTTGTTGTTACGTCCATTAATGGAATTGTGCAAGAAAAACAAACAGGTTTCAATAATCTCGCATGTCATTTGATCCTGTTCACGTAGAACAGTGAATAACAATCGTCAATAATTCATTTCATCACATGATACGAATTGAAAAAACAATTCCAGTATCGCATTTCGTTATAATATCGTTTATGGTTAATGACTGCGCAAATAAATGTTTCGCAGATAGATTTATTTATACGATTTGTTTGCACAAGAGTATATGCGGGGGTAGTACGTCCGGAAATGCGCGTACAATAATTGCACGGAATACAGATCGTGCACGACGTTTCAAAAGAAAGAAAAATAAATCGTTTTTGTATAGTTATTACGAGCCACGTATTTACATCAATTATTCACGAGATAATAGAGCGGTATAATGCGAGCATCGAACTGGAGGAAAGTTGAATTAAGGGGTTGATTAAATGTAGGGGAGTATACACAATACTATAAAGATACTATCGATCCATTTATTCGTGCGTTTCTAGTTTGCCTGAATCAAACGGTTTTTGCAATGAGTCACGAAGCTATAGGTCAAAGTACTTAAAAGCAGTAGTTGTTTTGGTATTTCATTAAAATTAATGCAGATGTCTAAGCTCGGCTGAAAAAGCGCTTTGAAGCCGGCGAAACTTTGCGACAGCCCCACACAGCATTATTTTTCCCTAACAAGACAAGAAAATAGAATTTGTCGCACAATTAGCTCGTTGACGAGGGCTGGGGACATTAAAGATCGACTTCAAAGTCGCGTGTGCTTCTGGCGAGTCAACCACGTGCACCCTGTTTTTGCAGGACGTTGTAGATTTTGAAAAACAAAAAAGGAAGAAAAAAAATGACTCCAGACGGTTCAAGTGAGATGACGAATGGGTGGGGGGCAAGTTTCTCAAGCTGATAAAAAAATGAATGAGTCAATGCACGAGAGGCGTCGATCTGAAGCTCTAGACGTTTGTCGGGTTCGTCGCGTTCACGAAGCCCCGTGCACATGAGCGCAACAATAATTACGACGCCCAACAGAGAGTCTTAAGCCCGGGGAATAAAACTCTCGTTGATATCACTTTCCGACATGCTCGTTAGCTCGGGCCTAACTCGATCGTTTCCACAGCTTCGTTCATCGACGAAAACTTGATGGAAATACCGAAATAATTGTCGTCGTATACAAATTTTTCGTATGGAATCTTTTTGTTTAACGATTAACCATCGAAAACGTCAGTGCACTAGAAATTTTAACGATTCAAAAAATTCTCAAATGTTCAAGTAGAAACAGACACGATAAGCAAAAAAAATATTTGACGATTCGGAGACGAAGGGGCAGGAAGGAACTAACCGAATCGTCGAGATTAAGATTGACCGGAATAATTGATGGAAAAGAAAACGTCTCGATCAGGCTGCAAGGCATAAAATCGTTAACCCGTTAACGAATACTTTCAAAACTGGGTACTTAAATGTCAATCCGAAGAAATGACGATTTTGCAAGCGCGTATATTTCGTAACCGATATAAAACATCCTTAAGGACGAACGTGTAGGAGAATTCGGCAAACTGGTCGCTAGCGCTTGCCGGGTGTGCTAATGTGTCGTTTTTTGGTTGTACGTGCTCTGTCACCCCGTCGGCTCTTGTCTCCGAAATAGGTGAGCAAATACAAAGTTCTCTTGGTCTGTCAATTGAACCACCGCAACGTGTAGACTCACCAAAAGAGGTTAGCATAGTTTTGCACCGATAGATTGGACCGAGAGGACTCGCCATGATATATACGTACAATAATAATAATAAAAGCGATAACAATAAAATACGCTTGGATTATAGATGTACGTGCTAGTTACTTGAGAGAGGTCCGGACTCGTATTCGCCGGGTGTACAGAAGAAGAGTTAAAAGTAAACTAGCTCCATCGAGCAGCTAGCCAGTCCGAGTTAGTTACGACTCAATTACAATCTTACACTTTTCTGGCCACAGCTTCACACACGTGACTGTAAGAGCCCTGTTTATTCTAGCTTTAGCAGAAAACTCACTGGCGACATGGAGACGCTATGAGCAACGTGTGTAACGGTGAGAAGAAATAAAAGGAGAATGATCCACGATGAAGGTCCGAGTTTGTAAACGTGATACATACACATGATGGCTATAAACCCATTGAATGAATAAAGTTGTGTGTAAAGGTGTGATAAAGGAATGTAATGATATAAAAATGATACAGTTGACAAACTGCGAATGCACATTATTTTAACAATCTTTTGATTTGCTTTTGTTTTTTGCGTGTTTTTTTTTTTCATTTCTCGGATTGCGTTCGCGGTTAATGGATACTTTTGTTTGTTTGTTTGTTCTTTGTTGGGATTTTTCGTGTTCAACGAAGAGAAAAGAAGCAGAGACAGTGGAAGCAAGCTCGAGAAAATGTGGGCTGCTGTTTTCTTCTCGTGTAGCACGGCGAAATCCTTTTCCCACTTCGGCCGCACCTTTTGCACAAAAAAGGGAATGAAAAACGAGGAGAAAAGAGGCGAAGAAGTAAGAGGGATTTATAACACTGGGATGCTGGATATGGAAGGGAGGAACGAGAGAAAAAAAAAAAGTATTCTGTTGGTGGCACGATCAAGGGCCCTGAAGAAATCCTCCGGAGAGACCCATATAAGACGTCGTACGGCCATTTTCAGTCAGACTACGTCTTCGTTGACGGTGCGCCTGTGCGCATCTTGGCCAAACGAACTCAGTTAATTAAGAGATTCTCGCCCCTTGGCAACGCACGCACGAACTCGGAATCACTGAAAGCATCCGGCTGGGGACACCAGAATTTATATAGCAGCCCCGGACGGGCGAAAAACTTTTTCAATTCAATATTTTCGCGCCCCTCTTCGCCTCATCCCCCTCGACACTTCGTGACATAAATGTGAAATGTTTAGCCCTATTAAAAATATAACGCGAAATGCTCTTTTTACTAGCCATTTAAGACGGCCCCCTCGTATATTTCCAGCGGAATATCAAGTCCGAGAGCCATAACGAATGGCCTTTTCTATCATTTGATAACGAATACGAGAGCTCGAGTTATTGTTTACATTGGATGATTAAAGTTTTTACTCGAAATTGAAGCGCAATTGCGAAACTTGGATGAAAATCTGCTGGTGCGACGTCATTAAAATTTGCAGCATTTCATTTCATATTCCGATGAAAATTCTTTGGCCTACTTGGCACGTTCGTATGTGCAAGTCCCCGACGAGGAAGGTACCCGATCGGTGATCGAAACTCAACCCTTTATTCGAAACTTAGCCCCGCATCATTGTATCCCGAATTTAACGCTCGGATAACTCGTGTTCACTCGAGACTCGAACGTGGAAGCCTCGAGAGAATGCTCTGCTGTTCTATAGGGTGTACAGACTGGTTTACTACAATCGTTACTATATTTCGAGTGGTATTGGGCGTCGAGTCCCGCGGAACTAATACGAATCCATGTGGCGCCGGGAGTACATATTTGCCATGGAAAACGCGAAGGAAATCGACTCGGTTCAATAGCCCTATGCGCGCATGTCTCTCGAGGAACGATAAACTCCCGTTCTGAACCCACCGACGATCGTAAGTCACAAAATAAAAGCGGGACGTTTGCTCCGTGATGCGAACCGAGAGCAAAACGAATTGCACCTCTTGGCCTGCTCCGATCTATGGGCATATCTCTATATGCCATACAGGATGGAAAACGCGGACAAACGTAAAGTATACATTTTTACAGACTCGTAGTCATAAAAAATATAGAGATGACTTGGACCTCCGCAATGTTTTCTAAGATTGGCAAACCTTTTGAAAAATATATCGTCCGTAAAAATATCCAACAGGGGAAAAAATGAGAGGGATTGCCATTCGTATATATAGTCGAGATATCGAAGACATAGACAAGAAATCGATAGATTTCTTGGTTTGCTTTTTCCGAGTCGTTTCTTCCACTTGCTATGGGTGGTCAGCGTCAATGCTATCCTACGATCGAGGCTACACGTATATGGGTCATGCAAGGAGCACAGGATCATGTTTTACGAGCCTTATCGTTCTCGTCCAGGGAAATGCCTATTTTTTGTTCCCCCTTTCTTTCTCTCCGCATCTCTGTCCCCCTTCTCTGGGGCCTCGTCATAACTTTCGATTTAACTCACTTACATTGCCATATCCCAGGACCTTTCAAACGCAGCTTGTTTTATGTTCGAGCCGGTTGATGTACGATGGAATTAAGCATGAATATATTTATACGCGAATACATGAACGCAGAAGAGCCTGAAAACGCTGACCTTCGCCGTTCCCGAATAATTAGCCCATACTTTATCGGCCTGCCAACATGAGAAGCAAATTTTACTTGGGCTTCTTTTTTTTTAAACAACTTTCCGACCTCGTGGAAACACGCAAAGTCAATATTAAAAACTGAAACTTTAGGGAACAACGTGTTTTTGTCCAATGTTACTGATTACACCGAGCCAATGTCAAACTTCCATTTTTCAACCGGTTCATTTATTTTTTCTTTCCTTTTTACTCTCAAAGCCTGTTGCCCGGAGTCCTACCGATCGTCATATCAGTATTTTTATTTGTATTTTAAATAGCCCGAGGGAAACGTTGGAAAGTCCCCGTAATTTGCATACCCATTTCGATCAAAGATTTCTGGTTAGTCCAGATTCCTTGAATATATTACGCTCTCCTCGTTATATTACAAAGTAGGTACAGGTGTATTTTTCCTGAGCCCCGTACGAGCCCGAGTATCGTCGAGGATCCCGACTAGAAGTATTAACGTTTACTTTCGAGCAACTTTCATGTCAAACTTTTCTCGTCATAATATTTTTCAATGAAAACACCTACCATCCTACCATCGAGAATTTCAAATATTTATTCGACCAGTACTTAACACGATGTGGATGGATGGGTTTTTGACGTTGGATTCTCGACGCGTAGTCTCTCTCCTCCGAACTTTCAGTTCATTATCATTTTTCCTCTCTCACTCGCACTGCTCTTGACTCTCTTTCTCCTTTAGTATGAATTTCTAGGCCTTGCTGAATTAGGATAATATCAAAAGCTTGATAGCAGCTGGTACCTCATCACTGCGGTTAGCAAACACGTTTCGTTTGCTCGACAGAAGCAGCAGGCGAGAGCATTTGCGGTCACACGATAGACGTGTGCACATGATGCGCATGATAGTGAACCTGACCACTACACGACGCCTCGTATCATTGTAGAGGCAAACGTAAAGAAAGAAAGGGAGAGAGAGAGAGAGAGAGAGAGAGAGAGAATGAGAGGAAATTGAGTACGAACAAGACATTTCCATAATATGAATATTTCACATCCACGAAACATATTCTACGTGTGAATTAGTAACCGAAAATTCAGAGACTTATTTCACCCGCAAAGCAAAGTAAATTGACACGCCATTTATTTCAGGCCACACTGCCTCGTGCTCAAATATTACTCGTCGTTGAAGGACTCGGATCGATTTTTTTTTCAAGGATACCGCGCTGCTGCTTTCATTCAACCAATTAATTCCCACTCGTTCCATTTCTTGGCTGACGACCAACTTGGTATTTAAATAGAGGATATTCTTGGCTGTATGAAAAGCTTTCGAGACCAGAGAAATAGCTACCGCGAGCGTTCCAGACACATTGGGACAATTTTTGGATCCAGTCACGAAGGAAAAGGCCGAAACGACCGGCCCATTTGGCCAATGATTGTCAAAACCATGCTCTGGTTAAAAAGATTCCAACCATCACGAAGAAACAATTAACATTCGCACTTTGAATCTCTTAGCAAGTGAAAAAATGCGTTTAAGCCAATCGAGCGTTAATATAGAAGTTAAGCAAAGTTCGTGTCGCGCTCAAAACTGTTTCTTGTAAAATGGATGTTAAAAAGAGGCTGGAGAGCGAGAAAATGTGGAGGAGGACAATAGAGAATCGCAACATGCGAGAAGACAGCGAGGTTGAGAGAGATATAAGTATATATCAAGTCGTCTCGTTCATGCCACCTTGCTATTCTCACCTTAATTTTCCACCTTGGTGAAATTCTCTCTCGGAGTTGTGGTTTTCGTCAGCTGCGCTTACCGGCCAGACTCGACGGCGATAACTCCACCAACCGCATAATTAGACTAATTGCACTGGTAGAAAAAAGGAGAAAAGAGTGAGTGAGAGTGCAAGAAAGAGATGACGAGGCGGAGGAGGCGAGAGAATTCATGCAATTCTCAACGTCAAGTTGTTATATCGTCGCATAAAAGTGATAGGTCGACTATATATATCGGAGATGTCATTTGGTCGTCGCGTTGCTTGCGCAGAAAAATATGCACGCCCGGAGCAAAACGAGAGAAGCTAAGACTCGTCTGCTCATCGTACAAATTTCCTTTCGTAGTTCAACTATGTCAAAATCGCGAACGCCTTCTCTCCCAACCGCAAACAGTTTTGTCAAGTTGAGTAACTTCATTATTCTCGAAACGTAACAGAGTCATGATAAATATATGAATATCCATGAGCAGGCGGTTCATTCCAAATTTACGAGCCTCTAATTCCCCCGTTTTTTAAATCATAATCCTTTCCCTCTCATTGCCTCATTGCCTGAAATTTAAAAAACGCAATCGGTGAAGCGTGTCCGTAATCCATAGATCGAGAATTTTGTCATTTAAATAAGCCAAAAAATCGCATGAAACTCGGCCCTGAAAAAAAAAACAGGTGGAATACGAAAAATTAATGGCTGTTCGATTCAAAATTCCCAGGAGATAGTGAAGTTTTCGTAATTTGTATGAGGCAAATTGCAAGTGTCATTCTTATTATAACGAACCCGTTACTCCAATAACATTTTAATACGAGCGACGAGCCCGCCTGTTCGTTATATATCGTGGGGAGCAAGAACGTGAGCGTAGTTGACAATCTCGTCCTCTCGTTTTCACCGAATCCCTGTTCGAATATATAATACACTTTTGGCGAAGCAACATTTCGATCGTGGATCGCAGGATTCCGGCAAGTTGCCAACTTACTCTCGCGAAAATGCGCGAAGTTACGTGCACCGTATACCATTCACGCGTAATACGTTCTCAATCGCATGTACATCGGGTCTTCCGCACGGAGTGCATGTTTTTTTAGGCCTTTTTATTTGCCCGTTTGCTGTGAAAGTTTTTCAGAGCCATTTCCATGAAAGCCCATGTTCGGGTAATACATATGAGAAACGAAAGGAAGGCGGAGCTCCAAAGGACAATTGGAATCCTCGAAGAATTAGAAAATGACGATATATTGTCGAATGTTTTTTAGAGCAAATATAACGAAAATATCGTTGTTGCGAATGAAATTGGTTGCTCATTGCTTTCCGAGGGACAGCAAAATTCGATTCCCTGCAATTCCATCGCGGAGACATATACGAGCATTCAAAGAGACTGGAGCGGTCTCGAAGAAGCAAGAATCGATTGTGGCTCGGAGTTCTAATCCGTTCCCGATCCTTGTGGAGGCCACGAGAAAAGCAAATGCTGTTCTTCTCCTCGAGCGAGCTCACCAATGCATACCTATATACATGCGAAAGACGAGTACATGCGAGAGAGAAGGTTAGAGATCGAGTTTGTGTGGCTCTCACTGGCACGATACACAACAACCGGTTTTTGCACGAATGAGAAAAGAGAAGGAAGCTCAAGAACGTGGAAAAGAAGCAGAAGACGAAGAAACACACGAAGAGATGAGAACGTGCGATTGTTTATATATATATATATATATATACGAAGGATCGAAAGGATCGAGAGATGAGCACACGTTTTCTCGGAGGCCACATTTATAGATGGATATAAACGAGCATCCTCTTTCGATATTCCATAATGGTATATACAAGAAATCGCCATTTTCCATATCTTCGAGGTCTCATCCCAGTTGCATTGTCGAATATTAATCAGAAATTCTTTCGATACCTATTGGAAACGTCTCGTACAAGTATGTTGCGGGATTCCTCTTAAGTCAGTTGGTCAGATTTATGCGGTTGATTAAATGGTGAAAGTAATAGAAGTGAATCGAAAGATATTATTGAATGAAAGAAAATTCAACGAGTAGCTATACGAAGAAGCTAAAGGTCGAATAAAATGTACCAACAGGCAGAGCAGCGGGTTCGATAAAATGCTTGCAA
Source organism: Campopleginae sp. 14b (assembly GCA_030522525.1). Lineage (NCBI taxonomy): Eukaryota > Metazoa > Arthropoda > Insecta > Hymenoptera > Ichneumonidae > Campopleginae sp. 14b. The sequence continues at coordinate 37,600 of JAPYYS010000446.1, forward strand.
TTTAATTCTTATCATTCGTGTATGAAGCTTTGGAAGATGGACCTTCTGCTCGATCTTTTGTGGAGACTTTTCCGACGTGAAGATCGAGTCAGTGGCTTCTATACATGAAACGTTGACCTTTCGATGGCACACTTTCCCTATGGCAGCGACCTTAACTCGCGCGACCCGTCTCTCTCTCTCTCTCCCTCTCGATATCGATGCCTCTCCTTTTTCCTCCCTTGCCTTCCGCAACCAGCGGCGAAGAGTACCCTGGATAATGTGTTTGTATATATATATATATATGTATGAGAGCGCTCACAAGATCCTCTGGGGCCGTCTCGAGTGCAACAGCACGTCACCGTAGCATCGGGTCTTCTTCTCATCGTGGCACGCATATTTTATAGAGAGAAGTTTCAGAGGAACTATGCGCAGCTCTAGAGAGATGGAGAGACCGAGAGAACGAGAGAATGGAAGATGGAAAAAGGATGAAAGGGAACCGCAAGAGACGATACAACGATCGAGTATCCTCAAGTCTCTCGACCGAAGAATATAATATAGATATATACATAGGCAGTAAATATATATACACGTACATAAGCCAACGTCACCTGATCATTGAACAGAAGAAGCATATCGTGCAACGTGTCATGGAATTCCTTGGGCTTTGCCGCACCAGCTCGTGGGCTTTACTTATTCGTGTCGACGTCGTCGAGGTGACGAAAAAATATACAGGCCGATCGATAGATGCCTCTTGACATTTTTCACTCGAACCTCTCGGAGTGAGGGAAGACAAAATCGTGGCGATCTGTATAATAAAATTGTCATCGATCCTGGGACCTTGAAATTTTTGTGACTTTTGCACGGACTCGCGCTTAAATATTTAAATCCATTTAGCCTCTGGTACGAAGTATATTTTTTTAAGCAACATTTCCATATCTATTGAAGGCTCAAGAGACGTCATAAAAATATTATTTTTTCCCTAATTATTGGAGTCATTGAAAGAAATTTTTTCTTGCTCGAGTTGAAAATTCCAAAAAATGTAGCAATTGTTTTTAACTATTTTTAACAAGCTTGAACCGCAAAACTTGATAATTTTGAGCCAATTATTTCGAAATTTTTGACAAATGTTTGAGCTTCCAGATGCAAATGTCTCTTCGAGTGGGTGAATTTCACGCACACAACTCGTGAGGCTTATACGATAGTCTTATCGATTCTCCGACATTAACACAGTCAATGCCCGAACTAGGACATGCAGATCTCTCTTATACTGGGTTCTACGAGGACGAGCTGATGAATCTTGCTCTTTGTTGTACATGTGCCTCCGAGAGAAAGAGAGAGAGAGAGAAAAAAAAGCCACCGGTTATCAAGAAAATCAATAAAAGTCTCTCCGCGCCGGAAAAAAAGTTTCGAACGATGTGCTCCACCTCTCGAGCAGGTAGAATTCTAGAGCCGTGTACTTTTAATCGCAATGCCGAGAACTCGTGCAACCAGCTGGTTCGTCTGTACGTCTGAGTATCCATGTAAACGAAAACAATTAAATATTTTGTCGTTTTTTTTTTTTTTTTTTTTTCAATAATGGTACAAAGACGAGATCGGAAATTTACTTTAAAATTATATAGATTTGATATTTTTATGCTGCCGGGAAGCTCGTTACGCATTGATAGTTAATGGATAAATGCTCGTGGAGAGCGGTTGTGTGTGTGTGTGTGTGTTTTAGAGAGAATCAGTGTTATTTATACGTCGATCTCGGTGATTATCATGGAGAATACTTAAGCCTATTTCACCGCTGCAAGCGTGAACTATAGAGAAGAATTTTCTGTGTATCCAAGCTCATAGCTAATAAAATCCTCATAACCGGTTTGTCGGAGTTGTTCATGAAATGATTTTTGTACGTAAGATTTCGAATTGTGAAAGTCTCGTTGCTTTTTTTTTTTCTCCTTTTTCCTATCGATCGCACACGAGCTCACTCGAAATGCCCGAGAGAATCGACACCGGATCTTCGTTAACGAGGTATAATGGCGTTTATAAATTTAAAATGACTGAGATATTCATTCGCAACAGCAAGACTTTAGAAGAATAATAGGCATGAGCAAACCGCAAGATTCCCTTTCGATAAAAACCTGCGGGAGTTTCTCTCCGCAAATTGTGTGTAATTCGTGGTGCGAGGAATTCGCATCACAACATATTTTTATTTTTAACCTGACTGCTTATATTTCATTAGATTAATTTCATTGAAGAAGCCAAAACGTATTATTAGACTCGACCATTTTTTTATTCTACTGGGAATCTCGTAATTTCTCAAATTAATTTATTGGACACGCTCTCGAATGTTTTCAGAGGATAAAAACAAAACTCCGCGGCAAATTTGCTTTTGTACGAGAAAAGTGGAAACATTATGATCGCGCTCGGTTCCTTGATATTTATATTATTGCGTCCGAAAAGAGGCTTCGAAAACATAGCGAATCCAAGCTGCTGAGATCTGAGGAAAAACTCGTCTGACGTTTAGCCCCACATTTAGCCCCCGCGCGATAGGAAGAGATTGGTACTGTAACGTTTTTGACACTTTAGTTTCTCGGTAGGGCAAGAGAGTATCTCGCGCTGTCACGAAGCTAATAGCGACAGAAACGTAGGATTCAGAAGAGTACTTTTGCTCTGTACGGGTAAAGACGGTGGTAGTTCACAAGAAGGAATTACGGCAACATCAGGCTTGATATATAGTTTTACGGTTTACGCCGCGAGGAGAAAGAGCAAGAAAGCGAGGATGAAACACGATAGTATTCATCTCTCGCGTCTGTAGCGCAACCACTTTCGCAATTAGCGCGCTATGACCGCGTCTATATAATTGAAGGCAAAACTCGAGTTGTCTGTTCCTTCTTCGCCATCAGTTACCCAATCGCCTTTGTCACTCACCAATAATTGCTGCAATATTCATCATCGAGGCATGTTGTAACGAAAGCAGATGCATAACAAGAATGCGGAAAACTTGTTGTTGGAATGACGGCCCTGGTATATATACAGAGGGCATTCTTCATGGATATACAAAGCTCCACGTAGTTGATGGAGAATCTGTATTTATATCTCAGAATATTAAAATACTTCTTTCTCCGAAAGAATGAATCTGCACGAAGAAGAAATCGTGCCCACGAGCCACGAACTATTGACACGCCGATCGCGAAATGCCTCATCGCCTTTCAGACTTTGGTATAGAGTACAAAGAAGTACAAACAATCGGCGCTAGACCGATGACTGCTAACAATTCTCGTACTGGTCCGAGCAACAAAAAAAAAAGTCATCGAGAGATTTTCTGTCGAATATTTTAAGCAAGAAAGTGTACGAAAGTTTGTGGTACTTTTTTGGATCAATGCCAACTTTTGCATACGACAGTGAAGGACGTTAAAAAAGTAATCAGAAAAAAGACTCAAAATTGTCAGTTGAAAGGAGAAAAAAAAATCTGCAGCTGCATCGACAAGACAGTAAATCTTTCGATGCTCTTGAATTTTTTATGTGAAAAAAGATTACGGGGATGAATGAAATTCGAAGAAGTGAAAGGCGAGATGAATTATTGAGAAATACAATTTTTATGTAATTCGAGTTTGATCAATGGCGTATGGATAAGCCCATGATGTTTCGTGGGGAAAATTCATCTTACACAATTTTTTCAATCGAATCGCCCCACATTCGGATTCTCGGAAGAGGAGAACGATTTGAATTTTTGGACGAGACACCAAGAAAAGTAGTGATGCAGGTCAACGTGATGAGCAACGAATTAAAAGCACTCATCAGAGATAAATATATAATAAAACCTGAAGATAAATAAAATAAGGAGCTAAGAACCGGGCGTGACTTAAAGTTTTGTTTTCCACAACAACACGGAGATCTCTCATCACACACGGAGAACACTCATCACAAGAACCTTAATTATGTAGTAAAGTTAATGATACACCATAGGCCAACGTTTCGGTCTAGAAATCTCGTGAAACATGGCGTAATGTATCTCGTCTCGAAATATAAATAATTCCATAAAACAGCAGATCCAGATGAAACTCGATTGAAATATAAAAGTGAGGGAATGCTCGACTTTGGAAGGAAAATTCTTTTCGACAAATAACCGGCTCCGTTTGGTCGATCATCAGAATTCTTCGTCATACTTAATGACATGGTAAGCAATAGTCATTTGTTAGAAGAATTCAAGAAAGTTTAGGGTCACGATTAGAATTCTCCGAGTTATCGGAGCACTCATCGGCGTTATCAAAATTTACACTTTCGTTCTAACCCCGCGAGGCCTTTACCTTCTCATTCACCCTGTTATTCACGAATGACTTCATCACCGAGAATCAACGTTTCAACCAAATGTCGCAAACGCCGAGCGGAAATATCGAAATCGATATTAACGTGCTGAGATCCAACGCGAAGAGAAACCTTTGATTCTCTCTCAAAGGCTCTTTGAATCTGCTTCCGCAATTACGATATGGAGGACACTAGGACAGTCTTCCTCCTGAGATAGCTCGTGCGGAGTTGCCACGGGCCAAGTATCAATGAGTGAAATGCCTAAACGAGATACTTTATCACATTCGAATCGCGTATCCGCAACCGCAAATAGGCTTATCAAGACCTACATATACATTGCAAATTAGGTAAAGTACAATTCGCGTGTTGTAACGTCTGTAATTAATCTGCGAGTAAACGATAAAACTCTGCATGTTCGGAGTATACGCTCTGCTGGTACAGTCGAAGAAGAAAAAACGTACGTAAGAAAAAAAGAAACATACATCGTTTTTACGATTATTTCAAAAGTAACGATGAGCAATTTCGCTGAATGACTCGATTCATTTGTATGATGTTGAAGTTCGCAACGCTGGAATGCAATGGAATCCGTTTTTTTCTTGCCCAAAGCTCATTGGTTATATTGAGAATTTGATAGTCATGGTAAAAGGATAGATTTTTGCCCCCACAAAAATGTATCGGCTCGAAAAAATTGGATCATTTTGAAAATTGAGCAAATGATCGATAAACAAAAAAAATGATTATCGTTGCGTTTCGACGTGTTGCGAACTTTGGCATTACTCGTCGTTCGTTCAATCACACGAAAGATTTCCATCGATATTTCGAAATAATAGGACTCGAACGCTTCGAAGGAGAATATTTTTTTATAATCAAATTGCAATCAATTAGCATAATTTTTTTAATATCCAGTTGTATCGAAAGAAGCTCTCTGAAGATTTAATCAGGGATCATGAATTTCGATAGTTAAAACGTGGCAAATAGAACTGAATCGCGATCAAGATTGCCCGATGACGAAACTCAAGTTTCTTGAATACGTAGGGAAATTCTTGGTTCGCGTGGAATTAATAGCAATTTATTGAATGGAGTGAAACGGTAGCTAATTAGAGAACACGAGAAGAATCATTTATTTTCAAGGAGACTGTACGAGCGTCTATGCCGAAGCATAAAGCCGCGTAATTTTTCACCGGATTCACCGTCTTGACTGCGTATGCGAAGAGAATCGAATGTGTCGAAAGCGCAAAGATAGAAACGACGTGATTGAGTTGATATGCCGTCATAGCATGTAAACACGCGGCGTAGAGTCGAATTTGCACATTGTAATATAAACCAATTCTTAATATTCACATGCACTCGAAGATTTATGGATTTACATGCGGGCAAGGACGCAGTCGTCTCATGGCAAATTATAAATTAGTGTCTCCCGGTTAGCCTTTGAACGGTGAAAGTGCTTGTCTGCTTTATTACCAAAGAATGGGACCGAGCAACAAATCTGATGAAACGAGCGTGTGTGCTATAATTCAGTTTAATTTTTGCACATGAGACTATTTTTGTTTCGATAATAAAATTTCGTAATTCGGTGTATGAGTCTCGTTGGCTCGAGGAAAGCCGTGAATCTGGTCTGGAAAGGGCAAAAGGGGTGCCCCGCGACATAATTGCATTACGACGAGTCGAGAAGGAATTCCGGCGGCTCTGTCAAGCGGTCGGGACTGCGCCGCAGAGAGAAAAAGAGAGAAGCATTTTATATTCTTTGGAGGGATTCTTTTGTTCCTCTCTGTTTGTTCACTCGCTTTTGAGACCGAAAGCACTTTGCATGAAAATCCTCAGAAGCTCGCGGAGGAAAAGTGCAGAAGGTAAAATCCGTGGAGTAGCGAGGAGGGCCAGACAAGAGTAGGGAAGGGAGGTGGGAGGGAAATCGGTAAAAAATATAAGAGTTTCTGGCGTGCAACGTGACGGTCGCTCTTCCTGTCACCGTGTGGCCGCTCAGCGGTCGCATACGGCTTCCGGTGAATCACGTGAGATAATCCACAACGTTCTCCGGCTTTCCACTTCCCCTCTAACCCTCTCTCTTTCTCTTTTGAAAAACAACGCACTACTTCGTGGTGGCTCTGGCCCCGGTAAGCTCGAGCATTAACGCGATATTCGCTCACACATAGACGCCGACGAATAACGCGGCCTGTAAACTTTCAACAATGCCGAAAGCCGTGGCCAACAAAGGGGAATCTTAGTGGGAAAACTCGCCGGTACAAGATTTTCATCCAGTTCGAACGACCGAAATTACGTCCACGTAACCATTGGTCAATGAAATTCAAAAACAATAATGAACGATTGTTCTCGATCCTTGAGGCTCTTGACTCCTCATCAATTTCTCATTGATGACGAACACTTTTCCAAGGTCTTGGTCATTCCCCACTTGGCCTAAAGGAGAACCTTTTCTCAAGTGTACTCCTTCACTCTGTATAATAGAAAAACGCATATAGCCATTACGCTCCGTTAGCCTCGCTTCATCCAGCCAAGTGTACGAAAACTTTTCTACTTTTAAAACCGAAAAACTTCATTTATTCGTCGCCTGACACTCGAATAACTATATCTCTATCGACGTTATGTATATATACATGAGAGAACTCTGCTGAGGAGTTAAGCTCAATTATGCGCCTGCACACACATATATATCTATATTCTTTCATTGAAAAAATAATAGAAGTGAAAAGGCAGTAGGGAAGGAAACAATAGCAAGAGTGTAAAAAATGATGTGACCGTCGGGTTGATGGTGTGCTTAAGAGATTACCATCAGGAATGATAATAAGCTGAGTTGCTAGGAACAAAGTGGAATTTGAAGACAGAGAAAAACAGGAATTTTCATGTCCTTAATGCGCCAGACGGTCTCACTTTTATTCTTTTATTTTAATCCCCGTCGGACTCCGAGAGTTTTACTTTTTTTTTTTCTTTTTTTTCATTGAGCGAATCAGCGAGCACAGGCAGCAAAGCATTTGAAAATTCCATCCAGCTGAAGGTGTGGACCGAGGGTTATGAAGATGTGGACCAAAGGTTATGAAGGGTGAACACACCATGGACACTTGGTTCGCACATTACAGTGATATATACTTTGTCTACACTTAACATTCGAGCGGGGTGACGCCAGAGTCAGCGTCGGAGCAAAGCGGTGCGGAAAAGAGGCAAAGAGGATGCTGGGATCCATACGAGAGGAGAGGGAACGAGAGAGAGAGAGAGAGAGAGAGAGAGAGAGAGAGGGAGAGAAACGTGTGCAGTTCTGGCCAAATTACACGGTTGCTCTCGAAATGCCGAGTGAGCATCAACGAAACTATCCTAGCATATCTCGGCCACTTCTTACTCTATGTGCCTCTGTACATAAGCCTTTGTATATCTATATACATCTCATGTCTATCTTCACTCTCGTCTTCTCGTATAATCCTGATGTAATCTCTCGCATACTTATCCCTATTCGCGGAAGAGCCTGAGAATTCACCAACGGCGTTAAAGCTTAAGATTCAAAAGCACTGCAGCCGCTTTTACCGCATATTAGAGATCTCGATGTACACATGGGAATCCAAAATTGTATGGACCGAGAGAAAACGTGCAGGGAGATCGTTGACAGCGAAATTTCCACCGGCAACCCATCAATTAGAATATATTTTTATAATTTCTATCAGCTATAGATAAGATAAGCGTTTTTGCATAGCAAGGATATCTTGACGGCGATCCCGATGATTGTGTGTAATGGTCGAGCTCCGAAAACTTCGATAGGTCTCGGACGTTTAGACATTTTTTCCCAAGTGAAGTTTTGCCAATGATTTTCGTAGCAGCAGTAAAGAATCGCGCGAAAGATTAGTGAATGTCAGTCCTTTTTGACAAATTTAAATGCCAGACATTGACATTTCATATTGAAGAGTCAAAGGGAATGAGAAGATGGTGAATTGATTAAAACAAATGTCTCTGTCAGTCTTTATCCTCTTGATAACCTCCATTTACATTACACGGAATCAATAAGCAAGCAAGGATGAACGCGATTGAATCTTCAACAACGTGGAATTAGTAAGCAATGGATAAATGTCATACGGTCAATCACTTCTCCTCTGCGGCAAGTGGCTTCATCGATAATTCATCGCTTTTCATTGACTTTACAATTCAAATGTTTTGGACCCTCGGATTCTTTTCCAAGTTTGCCGCAATAGCTCGAGAGCTGCTCAAAGTGAAGTTGAACATGAACAAGGTCAACGAATCAGAAGGGAGAGTGAATAATTATTTAAAACTCATTTTTCTTGAGGATTTAAATTTTTCATTTTTTACTACCGACGATACGCAGTGAATAATCAGAATTGTTACTTGATCTCGTCGATTTCACATAAATCCAAGTGCACCGATGGAAAAGCTGAATGAAGTTGCACCGAAGAAGAAAAACTTTGCACGATCGTATTTTAAAAAATGCACGCGCCCTCCCGGTGAAAATCGGACGTGCGTGCGACACTCGGTCAAACTTTTACCATGAAAATTCGATCGAAAACGATTTTTCGTAGTGGCGAGAGAGAGAGTGCCAAGCGATTGGAAACGAAGAGCATACAATTCTTTCAATGAATCTGTTATCACTATGACGATACTGTTGCAACGCGTAATCTCTCTTGAAGTTGCAGAACGATGTAACAAACTATAAACGAGATATATGTGCCATTTACCTTCGACAATAAAACACACACTTATACACATTGGTATATATGCTCACGATGGTTAATCGCCGTAACGAAGATTAGCGTATAAGAAAATTGCTCTCTCTCTCTCTCTCTCTCTCTCTCTGTCTCTGGCGCGCGCGCGCGCCGGCGAAGAGCTATCGCGAGAGCCGAGAAGCCCGCGGAGAAAGCGAACACGACGAGGTTCGGCTAGCAACTGAGATGCGAGCTGCTTATATTCCTTGCTCATCTCGCGGCTCTCTCGATCCTCTATGTTTTGTGTGTGTATAAGCATTTGCTCATCGCGCTTATTCACGGAGAAACGAAAGAGAGAAAGAGTTCCCGAGGACGAGCGAACCCCCGGGATATGTACAACATAGACATACAATAATATAGGCACACACATGCGAGCACACGGCTAAACGTATAAACGTACAAACGAGAATCGCGTTCTTTCTCTATCTTTTTTCCGTGTGCGATAGAAGGTGCCTTTAGCGCTGGGATATGCTGCTGCGTTCTCGACCTGTGCCACAGGTTCGAGATCGGAGAGAAGGTTGGATGACGACGCTGCGCCGACCAGAGTTGTTCTTCAAGCATTTATATATGCTATAGATATATCTGTATAAGTGGGTACGTATGGTATGCTGGCGCATATACTGTTTGAGTGGGAGAAGGATGCCATCGATGGCCTTTACGCGAAAGCCACTTTGCTATATCTATTCTATACAGGGTGTCCGATTACAGATTCTTGTAACCTCAAATTTCACCTCAAATTCGACAGAGATCTAAATCGATTATGAGCGTGTCGTTTGCCAGCGAACTTTCGAGGCTCGAGCTGGCCAAACGGTTGGAGATGGAGTCAAAATGCAAGGGACCAATTTTGTAGAGCATAAAAATGCCTATAAAATGCATTGCCAAAAATTTTGTTCGAATGCGAAAATCGACCTTGAGAAATTATTAGAAATTAGCGGCATTTTTTGAGCAAGCAGATTTGGAATTCGGTCGTCAACTCGAGTTTCCGATAATGAGGATGGATCGTGGGACACCCTGTAATTGCGTGTAGGGAGAGAAAAAGAAAACGATCCAAAAGCTAATACATTCGACTATGTGGTACACGTAGGTGCAAGACTGACAATACAGTTTGCTTCTCGCATCTTCGAACGGAGTAACCAACAATTTTTTCATTCTGTATTTTTTGTTCCAGGGTATCATATGGTTTTCCCTTGCTCGCCTTCATTCCCTAGTGCATACTTTTTTCTCTACAAAAACGGGCGCATTGAGAAGCTGATGGCATCTTCCGATACGTGCCATCGAAACATACAAACAAATACACAACCGGATTGGTATTATTCAAAGTGTACGTGTTGAGCAATACCCTCCACTCGTTGAATTTATTTCAATTTTATCTTTCATCACTTTTCCGACTTCTTGCTCCGTCCGTCAGCCAGAGACAGTCAGTCAGTTCGCGTCTTTCTCCTTGTCCCTCGGCTCGCGCGATTGGTTTCTTCTCGTTGATCGAATGAGCCAAAGGATTTACATAAAGTTCCGTACTTTGTCGATTAAATAAGAGAGTAAGAGTTCTTGCCGGGAATGCTCATCTCGCTTTGAGAAATGCCGTTCACCGGCGGTAATGAAATTACGTTTTTATGAAAAAGATAATTGTCTTTTCGTTTTTTTCAACATTTTATCCAAGCTCAAAGTAAAGCTCATTATAAACGTATGACGAAAAAAAAAAAAAAAAAAAAAACTACCGATCGATACCGTGAAACTTAGCAATTAGTTGGGTATTTAATACCGAGAGAACGTCGCTTAATAAGTTGCTCCTGTTTAATGTTTTGTCGTTTGATCTTCCTTCAGAAAAAACAGCTTCCTCCGGCGTATGAGCTTTGCCTATTCACCCTATTCCCGTGAGCACGAACCCATTGATCCCGCTCTCCCTTTCTCTCTTATTCTCTCCTGCTTGCCTCAAATGACTAACCGCGACTTCGTTTATCATCAAAGAATCTTCTAATTAATTCCCGGAGAATAAAAAAATCCTTAGAAATTCTAGTTTGTTTCCATGGAAATTTCCAAGTGACCGATCGATGAGATGGGGCTCGCTGCTGAAGGGTTATTGAAAATTCTGCCAAGCTGCAGTCGCGAGTGTATGGCTGGTACATAATTCCACGTGTTTCCATTAATTATACTATCAAATAGAAATAATAATTAGATTATAACGAAAATTTAAAAATTATTTCACATGGAGAAGCTTTGGATGAATTCCTCTGGCAATGGACACCAAGACGAGCAATCGTCTTCTTGAGTCATAACTTTCTCCAGCTATTGATTCTCGAATCATTCACTCCGATAGGCCCGAAGCGGATGTGCTTCAAAAATAGAATAATGATCGAGGCGGGAGAGAAAGAGAGACAGAAGAAAATGCTAATCGCGAGGATAAAACCGAAAACTTGGTTGAAACGGCTCCAGAAAATGTGAAATAATGTTTGACATTTTTCAGTGGGAAAAATAGTCGGATCCTCCGGGTCCTAAGTTAAGAAAATTTTATCGTATTTAAACGCACATCTCATTCGGCTCATTCGACTTTTTCCGGTGCATTTCGATCGACCTTCTTTTTTCCATCGAATATTTGAGTGTGCTGGATATAAATATATGTATATAATAACTATCGGGAAATCTAACAGTTTCTTCTGAAACTAAAATTCTCGCGGAGGGAGTATCCGGTATGGAAGAAGTAGAACGAAGATTAAGGAGAAGGAGATATATAGACGTAGAGAGTCGGAATGAAAATTCACAAGCATCTCCGAAGAAACGCCTTGGGCAATCCTGCACTAGTCACGGTCGCTCTTCCGTCCAGAAAGATCGATATTATAGAGAGAAAAAAAGCGTATAGTTATAGTGGGTTTGGAGAAAGGTCGAATGAAACACGTGGGTATAAAACCGCGACGACTCTCTCGTCTCAGGAGCAGTAGCAAAGCGCATCGCGAGGCGACATCTTTTTTCTTTTATTTTTGTCATCTTTCCTGCTGCGCAGAAACGCTTTTTCTTTACTCTTTTCTCCGATGGCACAGGGACGCGCGAGATATCGGTGCACAGCGAAATGGCTTTCGATGACTACACTCGCTTTGAACATCTCTCTCTCTCTCTCTCTCTCTCCCTCTTGCTCTCTTTGGAGAGGGCAACGGTGCATCTGTGAGGGATCCAACGTCGACGTGACCTGATTCACAGTATCATCATTTATTTCCTACAATTTTGTTCGAAAGAAACCTTGTATTTGGCAGTAAACTTCGAAGCGCAGAAACCCTCAATAAAATAGTTGAAACGAAAAAATTGCAGCAGTTCAAAAAGCAGTATCAAGATTAATTTCCATAAACGAAGCCATTATAAATCATATCGAGCGCGAATACAAATGCTCAGAGAAATCTACAGATGGCATGGGAAAAAGTTTATCCATACATTATATAGTCAATCAATCTCACTGCTTAATTCAAACTTTCCTCCGCTCCAGCGTGGCAATACTTTTTTTTAATGATTATTGAAAGAAATGTTGGAGGAATGCGGGGGGAGCATGTATAATTCTATCAGAGAGGCATAACGATTGCATAACAGCTTACCAGGCAGAGATTTCCTAGGGTTTCGTGTCACTTGGGAAGCTCGTGCGCGACTTCCTTAAGAAATGAAAAAGACACATATATAGAGGTGAGACGATGGTTGACGTGTATCGTTGACGGTTGGTATATGCAAAAGCATATCCGATTCAGGTCTGAATAACGATTGATAAGTAACGTCAGGAAATCGCTCCGAGTCAAAATGACCCAAGTGTGTCAACGGAGGGTTAAATAATAATAAATCCTTTACAACGAAAAACCTGGAAGACGAAAGCTGCGTTGACAAAGGACTGTGATTTTTCATAAAGTTTCGATAGGAACCGACGTTTTTGTTGTTGTTGGTGTTGTTTGAAAAAGCAATTTGACCTTTGGGATTGTAAAAAGATGTGTGAGAATGATACGAAGGCAAGATCGAAATCGTCATCAATTTAGCTGCTTTCATTCGCCCACGCAAGGAGAAAAGGAAAGCCGATGCAACGTATTTGCATTATTCAGAGGCAATTCGGGGCGCGTTGGAGAAAACCTTTCTCGTCATCCAGTAAACAATGTTTACGAAATAAGCATGTATCTCCTTATATTTATCTTTCTTACAGCGAGAGAAAAGAAAATAAGGTGAGCCATTTTAAGCCCGAGAAGCTCCGACTTGGTTGAATCATGGAGAAGCCTGTAGACGAAAGTAAAGACGAATGGACCATCATCATTCTTCCCAGACGAGCGTTGCGCTTCAATTATTCGCGGACAGAAACATACAAGGAAAGTATGCAGAAGAAAATGAAGACAATATAATTAGAATGAATGAGTGAAGTGGAGGAGCATGGTCGTCGCATTGAAGGGAACGGAGTGGAGCAAATATCTTTTCGTTGTTTTTTTTTTCTTTTTTTCGTCTTTTTATTTCGTTTTTATATCCGAAGAAATTCTCCAAAGTGATACTGTCGTGGGGTAAAGTATAAAAAAATATGTTTTTAAGGGGAAAAAGAAAGGATACAGACATCGGTGGTGCTGGCGATATACGATACACGGTTCGAGAAATAACAGCGACCACCCAGGAAAGAAAACTGATGGGCGAAAATAATAAGAAGAGAGCGAGAAGGAGAAGAAAAACGAAATGTTTGAAGCACGGGAGCGTGTACGACAAGCTTCGTCATCGTCGCTTTAGCACACTCAAATGCAGCACAACGCGTGTGTATAACTTTGTAGGCGTCCCAGATAATCCATTGGGCGAGCGTAAGAAAGACATATCGTCCTGTGACGCTCAACAAAACACGACAACTCGCTTCTTTTCCGTATCAAGCGACAACGACCACGACGACGTTCTTGCTACCTATTTGCTCATTCACTTTTTTCTTTCTCCTCCTCTGGCCCGCTCTTTGCCTCCCTTTTTATTTCGGAGCTTACAACACCTGACAGCTAAATAATTGAGGGGTGTTGCGAGCGAGGTGAGTGATCAATGTCTCTTCGTCTTTTGACCAAGCACAGACTTTTGTTCTGCCAAATATTTCGCCATCTTTTCTCCGTGCACATTCACGTACATTTCTTTTTTAGTCACGATTTGCAATTCTTGACACAAAAAATATGTGGACCGCGATGTAATCACAAGCAATAATGTTTTCTCCCTCCAAAGCTAATTACGAAAAGCTTGGGCTATGAGAAAATCAATGAAATTGACGTAAATATCTCCGTAAATGTAAGCTCCGATTTCTGAAAAAGTTAGCCAGCTGCGACAAACATGGCGCTAATTTAGTTACCTCCGTTTATCTAACCGGCGAGATAACTTGTTAGAACTGCAATCCTTCCGAAACATTTATACTTTGCACAACTCTCGAGACTGAGCGCTGGGCAAAGAGACGTGGAAGGAAGGAGAAGGCGCAGAGTCTGACACTCGTAAAAAGGAGGAGAAATGGAAAGATTAGAACTGGTCGAACACACCGTGCTAGAGCCATCGAGACTTTTCCGTGCCAGATAACTTCTACAATATTACTCAGACTTCCTTTCTAGTCAAACTCCTTGGTTACAGTAAATTTTTGAAAATATATAGCCAGTCTTTCGCCTCGTTATCTCTCGTTCTTTATCTCGTTATTTGACTCGTCTCACTGCAGTAAGTGTCTTTTCGATCGAACTAGCTTCGAGTAAAGTGTCACAGCGAACGGGATAAAATTTGAGGAAAATGGGAGAAACGCGTCAAGAGGGATAAAGGTGCAAATTCTATAACAAACGAAAATACGTAATGGAACATAAATTTCCGTATTAAATTTCGGGTGTTATGGTCGTTTGTCGACGAATGTGCGAAAGGGAAAGGAGGTCAGAGGGATAACTATAATATAAAGTTATAAGGGAAGGTAGAGCGTAGCAGAGTGAAGATATAAGAGCGAAGATATCGAGAATACTACAGGGAGGATAACGAACTGGATAATTTAGGAAAACAACGAGCGAGAGTAAAACATGCTACACACAGCTCAACGAAATTCTATTTTCTGTAGGACCCTTAAGCCCATGGCGTTATAACACGAAACGTATAGGAAAACGTCAAGTAAGTGTTGGCTTTAATAGATCCTCATGTTAGGCAATTTATAGTCAAATAAACGAGACTTACCCTCGCTGGTAAATCATTAGAGCCTTTGAATATGTCTGTAATACCTGAAACACATAAAATATTTTTGGTTAATGGGAGCCCCTCGAATTGACAATGTAATGATATTTTTGTTGTTGCTGTATAAAAAAATTGAGCACCAGATTCAATAAAATCAAAGCCAAACGATCGTTTGCTAATTAAAAGAAAAATTCATTAGATCGTCGTTGTTTAATTTGGTCTGTAAAGGCTCCGGCGAAGCGAACAGGCTTTATCGATGTCGTTGACTCAACAACAACGAGGCCAGGAAACTCTTGTGTAAAGCTCTGGTAACATGATAAAAATAAATCGTCGAAAAACCAATCGAACCGCGACTGCATTCCACAAAGTTTTAACTCAACAATTATGGACTGCGTTTTTATTTTTATTTTTTATTTTTTTGCCTTATTCGCTTTTTTGAGCCTTCACGAGACTACGAGTGTATTTCGTTCGGTGTATTGATAGAGAAAGGAGGTGCTTTAACGACAGCCACTTCAGGATCCTGATATCGTGTATCCGCACAATCGGTCAGAGCCTCGAGAGAACGACAACAAACTCGACGATTCTCCCGGAAACTTGTCATTCGTTTCTAAGGTTCCCAAGTCATTTTTTTCCTTTGCTTTCAAAGCTACTAAAATACCGTACCTTTCCGTCGTTCGCGCTACTGGTTGTCGAGAAAAAGGCCATGCCTTTGGAAAATGGGCTGAAAGGAAGGAAGAAAGAAAAGAAGCGAGGATGGGCTGAAGAGAAAAGAGTGATTTTGCGCACAAGATACTGCTGCTGCTGTCTGTGACGCAAACCATTCACAATCTTCAACTTCATTGCCTGTGAAATTTCCTTATAATTTCTGCGACAAGCACTTCGCATGTCGTATTGAAAGTACGATTTCCCATCAAGTTCTGTAAATGTTCTCCTTTGTAGAATTGACATTGTTAAAAAATACAAATATTAGGACAATTTTCCTTTTTTGTTTTCGGAAAACCGTCCATTTTGCATCTTTCATTGAATATTCATCGTCGAAGAGTCTGTAAATAAATTCTACTTTATAGTGAATTGTTTTCGAACTTGATATCGCGCGGTTTCAAAATCGCCCCCAGTAAAATTCGATGTAAAGCAGTTGAGACGCACTTCGGTCCTGGATTTTCCGGAAATCCGATAAATTATTGTTCCTCTGCCATTTCATTGAGGATATTTTCACCTTCTCGTTTTCCTCAAGCCGGCTTCAGGGTCGAAGCAAAAATACTCATTGGGTTGGGGCGGTACGAGAGATATGCGAGTAAGAGACAAGGAGGAAGTGCCATTAAACGGAATTAGCGTAGCTCTGTTAACGAGGAAGAAAGGGCTGAAAGAGAGAGAGAGAGAGCTCGTCTGAGGCGTATAACGGTCGCTCGGCGAGCTCTCTGCTAGTCTCTGTGCGAGTCTTCCTTGAATTCAATTGCCCAAGACGAAGCCTGAACGGGGGCGAATGGTCTCAAGAATTTTATTTAATCCGGTTTTTAAGGGCGCTACCATTTTATCAGGTTACCTCTACAGCCACTCGCTCTCTCTCTCTTTCTCTGCGTTGGGAAAGTTGAGAGCAAGCAGTAGGCAGCCTTGGATACATAAAATATAAAGGAAAACAGGGTAATCTTGCTGCTGTCTCTCGCAATTCACTATTTTAAGGAGAAACTAATCACAAAGGCGATCACAGACTCCGTAGACCAAGATCTTGACGTAAAGTTGAAGGTAACGTTGTCGCTGTTTGATTATTTGAATAATTCGATTTTTTAGTCTCGCCAGGAATACGTTGAGGACATACCGTCTCGATTTTTCCCATTGAAACGAACGAGAAATGATATATTTATAAACATAAATTGAAGGACCAAAAGAAACAAGGTTATTACGCTGACCCGGAGGAGTCTCTTCGCACTCTCGTTTCTTTCAGTCACGTAACGTGTCCAGGCTATCTTCAAAGATCATATATCTTTCTTCCATGAGAAAGTATACCACTTTAAGAGGGTCATAGATACCCATCGATCGTACAAAACTTTTCCCCTATCTTCAAGCCTTTTTTCTCCCTTGTCGTCGTATTTTCCATCTCCAAGAAATATGGATCCCTTTTGTCCTTGCCTCTCGCTGTATCGTGTAACGTTTTTACGCGATGAACGCTTCATATGCGACGTGCCAACTGTTCGATCGAGGAACATCAAAGAAGCGATTTATTTCGGAGATACGAGGTCGATAAAATTAGTATTGAAACGTTAAGTCTTGTGAAAAGTCTCTGTACGCGAAAAGAAAACACTTACAAACTACGACGATGTGGCTATGAACAGAGGGAACCGATCGATAACATCGGCATTTGTTAGCAAATCACCAAGATCCTAGCAAGATTAAGAGGAAACTTGCTAACCGAGCAACCCACGTAAAAAAAAAAAACCAATGAAACGAATCCATTAAAAACTTTCATAATTAAAAAGGTAACGTGTCTTCGGTGCTCCTCTTACCAACACTTTTGTAATTCGTGGGATTGAGTTCGCTGGTGCGATCGAGAGAAACTTCAAGATCAAGATATATTTCAAAGAATGTGTACACTGAGTAACCGAGAGAAAAAGTTTGCTCTGTGTAGGAAAATGAGAACTCTTAACGGTCTTTTACGGCATTATCGATCGCCCGAAATCCCCTGGCTCTAAAGCTCAATTCGAGGCAAATTGAAATGTATACAACCATTTGGGGTGGTAAAGGCAGCCCGCGTTCAACATCATTTCTTCCCCATGGCTTCACTCAATGTTCAACTTACGACACACAATTCGTCCGCACTCTTTCAATAAAAATGTTAAACCGCCTATAGAAAAGATGGGGAGCAGCTTTAAACCTTGACGAGGATTCATAAAATTCCACGCAACCTGCTATTTTGCATAATCCGAAGATTGAAGAGGGCCTGCTCTTGCCATACGTTTACGGAAACGCGTATATCAGAGCGAATAACAAAACATAGGGCAACGAGGAACAACAAAAGACACTTATTTTTCTATAAATTCACGTACATAAAAATTTCAGACCCACGATCCAAAAGAGATGAGATAAAAGAGGAGTCGGTGAATTGAAATTTTTCTCAGATACAATAAAATCGTGCAGGATCGCTGGCCCAATGAAAGTATAACGTCAAATACCGTGAAAGAGTATAGATTCATCGAGTACGGGATTATCTTTAGTCGAGTGATTATTTATCTACGAGAGCGAATTATCGAGGCGGAAGGAAACGAAGAAAGGAATTAACGATCCGCAGGTGAAGCTGCGGGTATTAAAAATAAATTGGGAGAATAAAAATCAAAAGGAAACTCATTTGCTGGCTGTTCGATCTCATGTTTTCGTCGTAAAAACATTGAGCGAAAACGCTCGAGTAATTATATGATAATAAAAGTGAAGGAGAGATCGAGAAACGTCGAAGAGGTAACGAGATGAATCGGGATAAATATCATTAAAGAAAGCCAGCATGAAGAGAAGAATCGAATATATTTAGAGCATTGCGTAAGAGCCAAGAAGCGCGTTCGTAACGAACGATGATGATTCTCGTAATCAATTTGACTGAGAAACTCGGATGTCTCAGTCGTTGAATATGTTATAATGAAAAATACACTAGCTTCTGTTCTCGTATGACTGTTAAGTAGATCGCGATTATGAGAATCGAGAGAACGGTTGCATATAAAGAACCGGAAGTCGCCCGGAAGAGGAAGAAACGGGGGTGTTCTTAGTCGTCTCGTTGTATGCCGCGCCGCAGTAGTTGGAGATGCACCGATTGTAAAAGGTCGCACGGGACTGAACAATGCATGAGTGCGAGAGTACAGAAATGATCCAAGTTACAGTTTCGTTTTCTACGCCTCAACTTTCATGTTTTCTTGTTTATTTTTTTTTTTTTTTCGATACCGCGAGGCGCATTTATAATTGATAGAATAAAGTGACTGTTCGCGTGTCAGAAGTCTGTGACTTATAGACAGATATTAGGAATGTGTGACCTCAGAGAATAGACGAATGTGCTAGTTTATGCGGAACAACTCGTTGAACGGAAAAGAAGGGGAAACAACATCGTGAGAAAATGATATGTGCTCGGTGTTGAAAGAATAATTGATCTCCTTTGCATTTCCTCGGGAACTTTGGACGCTCGCGAACGGGTTGACATTTGATAGCTTCTAATAATATCGTCGCTTTTATCATATTTCATGTTCTACTTGCAGAATAAATAGGAGAATAGAAAATATATCAACGACTTTGGAAAACCGAGCGACACCGGGCTCGGGCACAAGTTTCCAACAAGATAATCTTCAGCAGTTACGATTCACTTTGTACATACTTGAACGAATGGAATAATGGGAAGTTGGCGAAACGATTATGTTTCGACTAAAGTTGCGAGGAGCGCGGCTCGCGGGCCAGAGGCGATATAATTCAGTGAATTTCCTTTCTCGGCGCGTAAGCTTCGTTGCTACAATTTGCCATTTGGTGACAAAGGATCACGCAAATTTTTTCTTTGCCCTTGTCGCTGGATTTTTGAATATTTTTTTAATTCGAATAATTCTGGGGACAAAAAAAAACTACGGATCCGTACGAGCGAAATGATAAAAAAAATTATTTGAGTTTCGCAATTGAGAATTCGAGTGCGAAAAAACGCAGCGACGCGTAATGTTTCAAAAGGAAGAAATTCGAAGCTTCGTGTATCGCATATTCGTCGTTTCACCTCGTTTGTCAAAAATATCGGAGCGTTTCGATGGATAAACGATTAGAGCGATTTTTAGTTTGTATATTTCTATATCTCGAGCTCCTCGCATAAATGGTAAAGCCTGTAATGAATCGAGACGTTCACGTGAGTGCTCCAATTTCCACTAATCGATATAACGTACGAACCATTATTTTGCGTAGAAGCAATTTATTCGGTAAGCCACGAGCGATATTTTATCCGCAGCCCGCTCGACACGCTCGTTTATCGCACGTTCGTTCAAATAATAACGATTTCTGGTTGTTAATAATCCGGACCGGTCTCTCTCTCTCTCTCTTATAGTGACGAGAGCAGACCTTGCTTTATTTTTTCATCGATCGGGACGTTTGAATATTTGCACGATAGCCACCAAGTACGTTCGATCAACTCGACAATTTTACAGAATTAAAAAATAGGAAATAAATAAATATTGAAACAGTGCAAATAGCTTTGTTAGCGATTTTCATTCGGTAATTGACAATCGTAATGGAAAATTGTTATCATTCCATTAGAATGTAAAAGGAATGAAAAATATAATGTTTAATCAGCATGAACCTGCTGGAAGATAATTAAGAATTTTCCATAATAAATGACAAATATTATTAACGGGTTTGGGGCTTAATTCAATAGAGTATAAAATGAAACGAGATTCGTTTGCTCGTTGAAATAATCAATTGGGGAGAGTGTGGGCGTGGCTTAATTAAAAATAAATGTTAATATCATGAAAACGTGTATATAATTCATTGAAACAGGACGAATTAATCGTTCTCTCAGATATCTCTCGTACAAAGACGAGAGAGCGAGTATTTGCGATAGTGGAGAAGCGAGAGAGGGAGTCAGAGGGAGAGAGAAAATAAACGCAGAGAGGACTAAACGTTAGCGGGCTTTGAAAACGACCGGAAGGACGGAGACCGTCCGGGGCACTGCCAACACACGATATAGAGGGACTCGAAGCGGAAGAGGAAACTCGTACACAGCGGATTCTAACGACCGTCAGAACTATACACTCGACATCTCTCTCCGCAACTCCCTTTTTCTTGTTCTGTCACTCTTAGTTGTTTTCTCCAACACGGTCGAAACACATTAATCGATCCCTTGTGCTTTTCGCGTCAGAGATTTACAGAGAAGAGTACAACAGTTCTGAGCCAACAGAGCCGCTGGAGAGAAGGCTCATTCGAATCGAGTAACAGTTGCTAACACAAATATTTCTTCGCGCTTCGCTCTCGGCGGAGCTTAAAAAGCAAAGCCGCAGAGCCATTATGCCGAAAAGTTGGTACATGTCAGTGTTTTCCACAGAAGAGTAATTTGCGGTGGAAATTTGTGGCTGAATCGTTCCCACTATCGAAAAGTTGCCAAAAACATTTTTTTTTTTTTTTTTTTTTTTTTTTTTTTTTTTTTTTTTTTTTTTTTTTTTTTTTTTTTTTTTTTTTTTTTTTTATTTTTTTTTTTATAGCAATATAGCGTCAGTGTGTAAGTGGGTTTGTACAAAATCGAAATACCGAAAAGGAGCCACCAGCACCTTTGCAAAAGAATGTACGACACAGAGCGTGGAAAATTGCGAGTCGTATTATATCTGGGAGAAAGAAGAAGAAGAAGAAGAAGAAGTCGCCCGTGGCGGTACAAAACGCCGGATAGTCTCGAGATATACAGCTATATACGAACATTTATACATATACGCGAAGGATCGGTTTAAATCGAGAAACTTTCTTTCGTTCGCTGCTGTTAACGGCCCATCTCTTGCGCCTGCGAGCTGAGATCGCGACCTGAGCGCAAAAAAACGATGTGAATGTAAAGTTTTCGCTCGGATAGGAGTCGCGAGCTAAAACTTGCGAGAGTGGAGCTTCTATCTGTTCTACGGCTATTGTAACGCGACATGAAAACGATACGTGCTCCATTTCTTCGGGCTCGTTTCGAGAGATCGCTGTTCGAGGCTCAACTCGAATTATCTTCTGAAAACTACGAGCATAAATACCTATACAGGGTGAACTCGTGTCCGATACTAAACTCAAATGAAAACAGGTCTTTTTGAACCAGATTCATTCTTGACGAGTTATTAATTATCAAAATTGACGCATCCCCCCCGGACTTTCATCGAATTTTACGGCGAAACGGTTATAGATACGGTAAAAATGGATGGGACCAAATGTATCGAGAATCAAATTTTCTACAAAAAAGTTCTGGACGGTGTTTTTGTCTATCTTTGGCCATTTAGCCGCAGGAGCAGCTCAAAGGAACGAGTGATATCAAAGAATATCTCAACGATTGCAAATTGGATGCTGGGCTTCGGCTCACAATGCCCATCGGTGCTAGGACACCCGGTAGATGAATTTATGTACTTATTCCGTGCATACAGTGACTTGATAAATGTGGGCTCTTTAACGGAGCGCAATATTCAAATAGTAATATTGTAGACGAGCGATAGAGAGCGAATGAGAAGAGAGAGAGAGAGAGAGAGAGAAAAAAGAAACCAAAGGAGTAAAGATGGCTTTTTCGGAATATGAGAAACAGTCTGTGCTCCGGTCGGTGATCTTTTGTACCGTCGAAAAAGCAATTTTCGAGCTTCTTGATAGTCACGTCACGGATCGCATGGCTTGATTTGAAAGTCTCGAGACTGTTGGATAGCGACACAAGGAGAGTTGCTCCCCCGCAGGTTCGTACAACGTTGCATTTGCCTTGGCGGTCCGAGGGGAGATTGAACGAAACAAAGGTTCAAACGAGGAACGAGACGGTGTGCAGCTGCATGGGCCCTCGGAGACTCTGCTGAGGATCTGCCTCGTTTATATGATGCACGTATTTCGCTGAGCCGGTTATAAATCAAGGATGAACAGCGGGGTAAAGAGAATAAGCTCGCGGCGAGCGGGAGGGAGAAAAAGACGTGTGCAAGCCAAACTCTCCTATCCAGCCCACCCACTCTTCCTACTTACAGTTGCTGCACGAGGGATAACGAAATTACATTTTACCAACATTCAACAACGTCCTAGAAAACGGCTATGTCGTCATAACCCGAGATAAAATTATTATGTTCCACGATATACTTTATTCAGGAGCTTTATTAAAATCCCACAATCCGCAGCCGTCCGACCGGTGAACGGAACCGACGGTACCCCATTTTCCGGAAGTCAAAAACCGGAAACGGAGTAAGAAAAGTAGAGATGCAAAAATATTCCCAGCCATTTAAGTAAACGACAAATATATCTCAAACCCCAATGTTTTGCATTTTGATTGTAATTGGAACTCGTTCGATAACAGATACCAATTATAATGTACCGACGCTTACCTCGTTACAACGAGGATTAATTGATTATGAGCGCTGCGAATATTCCACGATCACGATTAAAGCTTCAAGTGGTAGATGAAGAGGAGAAACGAGCTGAGTGTGTTGCCGGGTGTATGCAGTTTCGAGAATGCTGCTGGTGGATTTGGTGGGCATCCTTCGAACTTTCCGAGTACGTAATCGTCTTATAGGTTGAACCCGACGGTAATGGCCATCGTAGCAAGACGTGCATTAATCTCAGGAACGGGAGGAGGGTCCTCTGAACTGTTCAGAGGCAAGGCTTCTCCAAGTTCCAGAGCGTGGCTTCACGCTGCTTTATATGCAACGTGGATATTCCACAGAAGATTTTGCAGGACTCTTGCAAGAGAAACAGCGAGAGCGAGAGCGACAGAGAAAGAGAAGGCCGGGAGAAGCGAGGCGGCAAAGTCGAGATTTCGCTATCGATGTCACACTCGAATCGACCATCCAAGATGAGAAAGTGTGCAAAGGTATTAAGGGGTTCACCGAGCTGCCAGCGTATCGTGCGAGGCTTTTCATATCTTTGGATAATTCGTCGGGAAATTAAACAAGCCCGAGAGCCCATTAAACACGTACTAGACAATCTCCGTGATCGGCTCAAGTTAAAAATACTTGAACCTACATATACCTATATATATATATATATATATAAGCAAATGTCATTATCTTTAATGGACTGGGTAGTGAAATTAATCCGAGCTATATCGAGTGCATTTAACTACTTCGGCATATACGTTGCTGGATTTGCTACTTCCGGCTGCCATTACGCCGGAAGCTTCGCGAGTTGAAAAGGCTTTTCTCCGCTTCACTAAATATTATAAACTGGGGTTGAACTTCGGTAACGAATCTTCTGAATAAACCAAAAAGCATATACCCCACGGAAAACCTTTTTTCCTTTCTTTTTTTTCGTCCCTTACACCCTCAAGTTGACGATGCTAGCGTTTAAGGGTTCGAAGATTCAGGCACCTCGAATGCAATGAAAGATTTTATTCTCCAGGGATTATGATAAAATAAAAAGTATTTTTCATCCGGTCGATCGGTTTCCAAGGAATTTCACTCCAAGCATTCAAATTCTCGTATGAAAGTCAAATTGAACGGTCATCGACCCTTCACGGGGGTATTCTCAAACTTATGGTTATATTGATACCTTATGTGCCCATTATGTATATAAATATATATGTCTGGATATATATATATCCATAGACATGAATATATATTAATATTTTGTGTAACATGGCGGCGCTTCAAGAAACGGCGCTACTAGTTTGTATGCAGCTCGCTCGATTGGCTGGGTACGCGTTTCCTTTTTCGTTCGAGCCTCCAGTGTACGGCTTGAAAGAATAAGGCGAGCGTTCGAGAGGCAATAAGCAGCCGATAGGTTCGATATGTTTTTATATATACGTCTATGAATAAGCGTGTGGACATATTGCATCGATTGCCTCATCGTTATTTCTGCCTTAGCCGGTGCTGCATAGTCATTACGTACTACATATATGTATGCAAAGATATTTTTGTGGGTGGAAATAAAGAAGAAAAGTGGGAAGAAAAGAAGAGAAGAGTATGGTGCATGGCAAGCGATAAATCCTCAAGCTTCTACCATTATGAACAGAATGAGCGAGACTTTTTCATACCGAAACGTCTTTAGAGAGCTCCGAAAAAATATAACGGTGAAGAGAAGGAAAAAATAAGTAAAAATATTGACGCGCAGAGAGAGAGGAAAGCTTTATTTGATACTGAAATTTACGGCATAAAGTGCGCGATGCAACGAAACTTGGACCGAAGTACAAGCTTCCTATTTTTTTCTTAATTGTCAATTATATCTTCCATGGGCGATCCTCCAGAACGAGAGCAAAAGGGATCATTAAGTCGAGGGCTAAATTAATTCTCCATTCGAGTGAGAGGGAAGGCGAAGCTTGAGCAATTTTGTTCTGATTAATGATTGAGGGAAAAAGAGGAATTGGAAGGAAAGGATTTGTTGGACCACATCGTTCCCTGCATATCTACGTACTTCATTGTTGACCTTTATTTCATGCTAAGCTGCACGCGATATTCACGAGCCGATTGTCGCTTTATCAGTGAAATATCAATTAGGCATTCAGAATGAGAAAGCTCATAGTTCGTACTTACAAAGGCCATCATAATGGACTATGCAACAACAGAGAATCGAGAGGTCAGCAGAAAATTGTATTGGTATTGTGTGTAATGCAACTTCCTCATAGTTTCAAGCTTTGTCACTGTACGTATTTGTGTATGGAGTGCTATGGAAATATGAAGTGGACTGACAAACGCGCACGATGTAAATAAAGCGGTTTGATTTTTTTTTTATCATTTGCACTTGCTCACGAGCTCACGAATGCAATGAAATAATAAATGAACGTTGGGCACTCATTTGGAAAAATCAATTATCTGTCATCTTTTTCTCTTTCTTTTTTCTCTGTATCACGTTCTCTTGGCCTTATCGCGAGATCGCAACGTTTGACATTGTTCTCGTCATAATTCCCCATCATTTATAACGCACCGATGGGGACAATGAAGAGAGAAAGAAGAGAGGGAGAGGAGGAAGAGTGCGAGAGGGATCGGACGAGCCTATGCAAGCGCAAAATGGTTATTATCTCCGACACCGCAGACATAGCTGACTGAGCTTGTGATTTACGAGAGCTCTCGGTAGCCGGTGTCGCGAGCATGTTGGATATTATACTCCGACATCGAGATCGAGGGAGAAGGCATGAGAGGGGAAATCATTCCAAACTTAATCCCCCATCGACGAATCGTTTCCGGGGCCGACAACGAGAAAATTACAGTTCTCATCTTGACAACCTGCAGGGCAAAGATTCACAAAAATACATTTTTCACGATGAATGAAAAAAAAATTGCGCGATCCAACGGTGTAATGTCATTCGCAAAAGTAAATGTATATGTTTCATCGAATGATTAATTGGTCATTCCTCAACAACAGCAAGTTGTGCCAAATTACCTTTCCATTTGGTGATATGGTCGCGATCGCGAATCACTTTATAAAGCAGAGAGTTTCGATTAGGAAGCGCGCTTATGGACGATAATTTATTTATCGAGATATATGGATGAAAATACATTGTGGAAGGGAACTCGGATAATTTCTCGATTACACTATAACGCGCTGTCGTGTGTTGTAGAGTGGTGGAGGAAAATACTCGAATTACATTTGCTGCTCGTGTCATAACAGGGCCACGGATCTTGTCGAAAGAAAAACTTGATCAGTTCCGATGATACGTGCCGAGGTATATCTCAAAGAGGAAGAAACGAGAGTGCGAAGGTTGAACGTATTTTGTAATAAAAAGTTGGGAGGCAGGATGTAAATTTCAACCCCGGAGTAAAAAGAAAACAAAACGGACTGATGTTTCGACAGTTGGTAGAATAAAAAATATGCTGCAAATATGAGAATAAATTTTCTGTTGATACTCCGATGAGATAAAATGTAATTGATAGCGCATGACAGGTACGTCGCCTACTTTGTGGTCATAACTGAAATGAAATGATTCCTTCCCACTGCTTATCAATGATTTATTCTTTTTTTGCGCTACTTCCTTCCACGTTACGATAAGAAAATCGCGCCGAGAGTTCCAAGAGTTCGAGACATTGGAACAAAAGAAATGATTAATTCCTGGGAAAGAACGTTTGCGTACGAAAAACTCAATTTCATTGGTGAAATTATGATAAAATCTCGTGAATAATGTCATTAACCAATAGAGTGAGGATATTTTTGAGGCCAACTCAAGGGATTGTTCTCATTTATCGTGTTTTGCGGTAAAGAGGAAGGATTTGTAAAATATCGATTAGAATTTCATGTCTGCAGGTTTAATCCATGGATTTAGTCTTATTTGTGAGCTGTGCGCTACGATTCGCAAATCTCGTCATTTATCACAGCACTCATGTATACGTGAATGCATATAGACAGGGGGAAGGGTGTGGAAGTAGGTGAGACAATAGATAGCGTTGTCAACGGATAATAACGCCGGGAGGAAGAACACGGAGTAGCTCTCTCGGCGTCGCGCAATATCGAGAAACGTGCTTAAAACGATTTACGTTTTCAACGTTTCTCGAGATCTCCGCGACTTGGTATATTCCGGCGTCTGTCAGTACTTCCGTTACAGGCATATGAATAAAAGGACAAAAAAAGAAGCGGTTTATGTAGGTACATGGCCTCAGATTTATGTATACGAGCGAACCTCGTCTCGTACAGAGCCAAATCTCGTTGCTGGCTCCTTCTCTGTCTCTCGGTGATATTACGTGAAAGAACTTGCGAGCACGAACTCGTCACAACTCAAAAATGGCTAGACAATAGATACATGTAAATGTATATGAACGAGAAATAGGAAAATTGGTGTATTTTGTCTTGTGTGAAGATTTATGTGGGATCTCTTGATATCCGACATCGAAATGGTAGAGCAGGCGATAAAAAGGGAAGGAGGAAAGGGCTGAAAGAGCGAAAAAACAAAGTAAGACTCGAGTACAGGGATATACGAGGAGCCGCGCCCGAAACACGATCATTCAATACAATATAACGTTGCACAATCCTTTATACATATATGTATATAAATTTTCGTACATATTTCTATATAATACGATTTCTCGGGTACGCGAGGGAGCCGGCTGGCGTCTTTCATCGCGGCGTTCATATAGAGAATCGAAAGAAGAGCATATATAATATAAGAAAAATTTGATATCCACATATGTATATTTATACATGAGAAGGAGATATGGATCCGAATGATTTGATGCTATTCCTTGGGTTATAAGAAAATCGAAGGTATAGAGGGGAGGGAGGATATCGATGTCGTCTTATCGGGTTGTAGGAAAAGAAGAAAAGCCGTTGTGCAATTGGGGAATGAAAAAAGGCCTAGAGAGATGAGTCCGCGGAGGGAGGAGAATAGCCAGGCGGATGGAAAATAAAATAAGGTCCACTCGTGTAATCCGGGTGACTTAGAAATCTCAAGTTGATATACGCGAGTGCATTTATTCGCGTATGTACACATTTATTAAGTCTAGACGCGAGGGTATGCGGGCGATATAGAGAAGTATAAGAAAGAAGAAAAGAGAAGGGAGAGATGGATAAAAGATCGAGCAGCTGCAAAACGTATTTCGCATGTGCGCGGCGGTATATATGCGGCAGTGCGATATCAGCTGCAGAAACAGAATCCTCATTCTATATATACGAGATAGCTTAGGAATGCCCTTAACTGCCCGTAAGAGCCCTCTTGCCGGTGGGCCCTCTTACCATCCAACAATATATCGCATACGTACATATGTGCAGTGTCTTGCAAAGCTCGAGAGTCACTTGCTAGAACATCTAGCACAGCAGAAAATCGCATCGACAGGCTCTATGTCTATATATACATGACTTTATGGATATGTACGTATATCGGAAACGACGGAGCTCGACGTAGAGATAGATCGATGCTTAGAAATGGACCACAACGATCGTCGAGTGGAGCCTGCGACTGCTTAAACTCAGCAGCATCATCCGGTTGAATCCTTCTGCAACGCACCTTTGAGGTCTTTACGTTTCTCACGTATAGTCACAGCTACAACACACACACACACACACGGAAACACACTCAGTTGCACTTGGTCGCATCATCGGAATGCAATCTTTGAATTCCGACGTGGATGCTTGGTGCACTACTATCATTGCCGCTCGAACCACAAAACTCTACCAAAACGAGAAGCACGAGAGCACAGAGGGCCCCCTGGGTCTCTCTTTGGAATTCCAGGGATTCCTCAACAATCAAGCAACACCGGAGAACAAGGGCGCACTGTCGCCTTGGTATATGTATATATATATATATATATATATATCTTTCGTGCCGAGAGGTGTCCCGTCGATTTGATGAGAACGCTAGCGACCGAGAGAACGTGGGAAATCCGTGGAAAACGTTCACTCTCATTCAACTACGAATCAAGTTCGATTCACGTTGTTTATTTATTTCGACACCTGTTTGTCATGTTCCTTATCAACCAACCAACAAAACCATTTACCAAATTTTCTTGCATGCATCGGAAATTGAAAGAAATACATTTTTTCTCTCGATGCACTCACTAATCTCTCATTTATGAATTATTGCTAATAAAAATCAAAACTGATGTTACATCGCGCAACGATCCAATCTCAGCTTTCTACGTGGATAAATGCATTACATGCATGAGGAGACTTGGAAAATTGGAGGCGAGTGATGTAAACAAGAGAAACAGAAGTGTGAAAGTGACGGATATAAAGTGTGACACGTAATCAATCAGAGGCTCTAGCTCGTAGGTGTTAACTGTATAACAAATATAGATATGTACACCTTCGTTACACAGATAAAATGAATATTGGTGTCTACTCACACGGAGCTAGTGTGCAGGTACTTATCGAGTTTAATTTCGAGCAATCGTATTTCAGTCTTGGCAGGAAACTAGTGAGGCGCGGGAGGGAGGGGGGGGGGGGGAATTCGGAGGCATTCGGTGCTTGTATATAGTGTACAAAGTCTGTAAGTGGCTATGTACGTAGACATACGTATATTTAGAGGAATGCAAATATATGTATACAAGTGCACGAATGTATTTAGTTTGTAGACGCGAGATACGTGCAGACTCCGTAAGTAAGATTATACCTGTAGTACGCGTGAGACTTCATAACGAGCGCACCGAGTGTTATCGACCTTCTCTATGGCACGAGGGAAAAGCCGAGATGAACGAGAAGACGCAGTCCAGGTCGCAATTCTGGTATGGGAGAGGCGCGAGAAGAAGGAAATGGCGTAGGAGAACAAAAGGGGCAAGAGGGAAAGGAGAAAGAGAGGTGGAAGAGGACTATGACGACACGCCTGAACGTTAATTTTGCGAGCCTGCGATAGCTACGCCGTAAATGAGAGAGCACGGGGTGAAACGAGCCGACTTATTCGTGTGCGCACGCCTCTCCATGTGTGTATATATTGTTTGGCTGTGCGTGTGTGTGCGTGTGTGTGTGTGTGTGTGTGTGTGTGTGTGTGTGGGTGGATACGTGCGAGTGTTTCTATTTGAACCCTGCGGGGCCAAAAGCCAGTCAGCGAATTCCAGCTTTGCCAGAACTCTTGCCTTGAACTCTTTACCGAAGCGTCCCGGAGTTTCTGGCGCGAAGAGATGCACAGGCAGCACACTCGATTCCACTGCTCAGGACTCTGCTGAATTACTTCTTCTTTCCACTGAGAGGCACACAACCAAATGACGAAGTGACTCCGTCAAACGAGCCTAAGCAACGAGAAAGCGATTATACGCGACGTTCATATCAGCCAGCCCCAACGATTCGAGCTATACTGAATAAATATATCTCTCCTTTGCCATTCAACAGACATATACGCATATCATGAAATACGAACAAACACAACCGAGTCATAAAAGCAGTCAAAGGCTTCATCAGTTTCCATATTAGCTTGTGTCTCAGGTTTCCCCTGAGCCTCGGCTACACTAAATATATCATTGAGGTAGTTCGTTCGCTACATGTGAGTCGATTGCATGCCTGCGAAAAAAAATAGCATGCAATTATATGAGGGAAATTAACGAGTCCTCGTGTTTATTGAATCCGAGTCTCTTCGCGAAGCAGCTCCAAAGTCCCATTCATGCGACATTCAATGATGAGACTAGGAAGCAGCGTTTATAAAGGATGGCAACGTTTTTCAAAGAGCCTGGCGAAGCATCCCGTATAGCAGATATTCCTGGACACTTGAACGATCGCCACTTGTATTTATACAACGAGAGCAAACGTTCAAATTGTTGAATACGTTGCAATTTTATTTAAATTTAGCGAAATTCACTCAATGATACGTCAGTCGTGAAATGATTCATTGAGACATGCAGCGATGAGTGACAATGAGAACGTCCGAGCAAACGCTGTCCGCGCGTATACATGGAAGAAGCAGATCAGCCGAGATTAGAACGACGAGGAGTAAACGCGTTTGACGGACGGGTGTGGTTTGCTTCCCGCGTCAGGATGGCTCATGGCGAGCGGGTTACCTTCGAGTCGTGACGGGGTCATTAGCGCGTTGATAATACGATGATGTAATCTCGACGAGGGAATATGTGATGCCAAGCGCAATTCGAGGCATAACGAAATGTTTGCGAAACGTACGGAGGTTGAACGCGAATGAAAATATCAAAATTGCATGGACGGCGAGCCGCGAAAATCAGAGAAGAAAATGGCGTGGTGCATTTTTTGCTGGGGAACATATTGCAAGTAGAAAAAGTGACAAGAAGCGGAAAAATTTGATAACGGAGAAGCGCTTGTTGACGTGTTATTGCGAAAAAGGGAGGTAGAGGAGGGAGGGAGGCAAGCAAGGAAAGAGAGAAAAATATCGATCGCGGATCGGGAAAACGGTTGGATAAACCATAAAAACAGGTATCCGAGGTGTGTGTACAACGTTGTACGCACGGAGTAGAGTTTTTCGACTGCGGCGAGTCTATACGGTGGGTAATCGATCGTCCGGCGATTGAGAACGAATCGTTGCAAAAAAAACACCCACGCACACACACACACCGAGGCTACAGGCATTTGGTGCACGCGTGCGGCGCATAGTCCCGGTAAACACAAGTTGCGGCGTATACACGATGTACTCTATATATGTATGTCTATGAAGGGTTTATATGTAATACCTATAATACGTATGCGCCTAGGAATCGTTTGCCAACGAGGAAGAGCAATAACGATCAAGAACGCGTTTCGATCGATTGCAGAATGATTCTTTGATAGCGGACTCGTGGGACCGATATTTTTCACATTTGTACATATAGTTTTATAGTTTTTTTGTATGCGCACCGGTGGATATGAGTGTTTCGATCTTTTGGGACATCAATTTCCGAAGCTTGCGAGGGTTCGATTGAAAAACGAAGTAACGAGACGAGGCTGGGGCAGGAGAAGGAGCTTGAATTCGTTTTGATGAAGCGGTAAAAGTCACTGGGATAAAAAAGTTGTGTGATTTTTTTTCTTTCCGTCTCCGCGTTGTCAAGTTTTATTTGTATACTTGTGGGGCGGTTGTATATACTTTCTGGTGGTGCGAAGACGGAGCCAATGGAATCACGCGGCGATAAAAAGGGGCGGGAATGCGAGCCAAACACTGGCATTACACGTACATATATAGCATATACATACATATTAAGAGTGCGAACCGTCAGCGTCAGAGAGTATGCCGCTCACCGTAAACCAAGATTTATGCCCGAGTTACGATGCATAAATCTACACACCTCCCGCGCGTCTGAGCGTCTCGTACTCGAGTTTACTCCGCGTGTATAAAAGCGGTCCAGAGTCTGGCCGTGTGGAGGGAAGCGTCAGAAATTTTGCACTGCTCTCGCGACATTTTTCCCGGAGACGCGTTCCGGAGGCCTTAAACTTTCCACACTGACAGAAACCGGGCTCTAGGCAGACTCATACACACACGGCCAACAGAGAAATACATCAAGTGGTGGTGTGAGCTCGCGAATTGTCAAGAGAGATCAACGATCCGTCGTGCACGGATTTCACCACTCGGGAAGGATACATTTTTGAATAAATTACAGCCGCGAGAATGACGATATGTTACATTTTGAGCGATAAACATTAATCAGATGTGACAAAGATTCACTCGGTCGTAACTAATTTCGTAATTAGACGAATTTATTTTCACGAGTCATTGGTCTTTCGATAATTCACCGAGTGCGTGATTAAGTGGAGCCTCTCAAATGATGTTATATTCATCAACTCGTTGGCTATTGTTCTTAAGTGTTCATTGGCTACTACATTTTCTTGATGCGCAATAGTGTGCTACGAGCATTATTTATGCGTAGATGTTATAGAGACAAAATGGCAATGCTGGCGGCGTACGATACGGAGCTGTGCGAGTGGGCGTAATACGAGAGTATAATCGGCCGTAAATGTCGAGCATTAATGTATGCATTCTGCCGGCTCTGTTGTACCAGCATATCGAAAGCTATAATATTATGCTATGTGTGTCACAATATATGCACGCATTACAATGTATTCACTAAAGTGAACGCCAACGTTAGCGAGTTTCCTCGACCTCGAGACGTCGCGGTGAGAGACCTTAATCCAATATCCGATGTGCAGACTCACTCGCCAGATATTCACGTAATATCGAACCTTATTATACCCTTGGCCCAACGACTCGCAACGAGATGGAGAGACAGAGACGAGGGAGCAATAAGAAAGAGAGAGAGAGAGAGAGAGAGAGAGAGCTTCATCGCTGCTGCAGGCAATTGCCCATCGTCTGGGTGTTTAACGTATACAAGGTCGAAGCGCACTCGAAATCCCTCTCTCCATTTCACCGGTATGCGATTCGGAATATCCGGCTATTATAGATGCACGAGTGTATATTTATATATACACTTAATCTAAGTATAATAAACTCGTAACTGCGAGGGCAGCCTTGGAAGAAACAACGTCGGGAAAGTCGAGACTTTCCGTTCGACCAAATAAGAAAAAATATTTAAAAAAAAGCAGCTGTACCGATCAGAATCTTGTATGGAAACGAGCCAATATCGCTGATCCAGTAATTTTCCTAAAACAACTGCCATCAACACTTTTCCACAAGAATAAGCCAACTTTTTGTTTAATTAGTTGGAATATATTGACTTTTCATCCCCGACCTAGCAACGCGATTACGTGCAAAATGTGATTACGTGCTTTTTTTGCGCAATGATAGTTCGTGCTGCTGCTGAACCTTTTTGAGAAACAGTTGAGGGGGCACCCTCTTGGGGCAATGTTTATAGCCTCGCGGATCGCCGGAAACATCGCGGCCTTATTGGGATTAGCCTTGACGGGGGAAAAAGAGGCTGCGGTAAAAATCCCTTTTCATAGCTCCACACAGAAAGTACAGGAGAGACTGTGATCCGAGACGCTTGTAGAGGGAGAAAAAAAAAAAACGGAAAAAGTTTAGTCTCCAAAGGTTATTTGCGTTTTGAAACTGTATCGAGTACGTTTCTCGATCCGCGACTCAGCCATTCGACTTTTGAGCTTTAGCTCTTGCCAATGTCGTGCATTTTTTATCGCCGCACGTACGTGCCCGGATCAGCTTACACAGAGCCTGAATGGGGGAAGCTGGTGCGTCTTCCGTTGGTGATGCCTCGCAGCTTTCTTGCTTCTTCGCTACTCAATTATGACGACATAAATTATTAACTTAATCCTTAAGCAGACGCGGAAGAAGCGAATGGATTGTTAATTTTTCATGGCCCTCCGGATCTCGTACTTAACCGTAACGTAAGTGCAAGCGATAAACAAGAACATTGGGTTGCGTTTATTCTCGGCTCGGCGGTATTGCGCAACTCAACACCGCAAGGTCATAATTCAAAAGTTGAGAATAAAATGGAGAATATTTGTTAAACGAAGCATCCTCGGTTAATAATAATAATAATGATCGAAGACGATAAGGTCAACCACAAAGTGCGGAGCCGTTATGTCAAGCGTGAATTCTAAAAGCAAGAATGTATAGCCGCCCCGCCGTTGGAGGAAAGTATAATAGGTGGGAAAAGAAGGATCCAAAGTCTATGGACCGCGCGAGGTAAAAGACGGGGAAGGCGAAAGCCGAAAAAGCCATAGATATAGAAGCAATACATATAAAAGCTCGATCGTTTTTCGGCGAGCAGGAATTCGGCCTCGTAACCTCCAAGGCCGGGGACACGGTGGATTCTGGTGGAACAGACCCCGACGCTTTACGACCAACAATTTATCGGTTTGGTTCCCGGGAGGTATAGCTCGACGTTCTCGCGTGCACGTTACACAGCGAGGTCTACGATCCGCGCGCTACCTCGTATATATATAGGCAAGAGGTGAAACGTAGAAGCAAGTCCACGAGTCTATAAATTGCAGCGGTACATGGTACCCGGAAGAGGGTAAAGGTGAGTATATGTGAGAAAGGCAGAACGACGAAGAAGCACGACAAAGACGATGAAAAAAGGGGGGGGGGGGGGGGGGGGGAAAAAAAAAAAAACACGGGGGGTTTTTTTCAAAAAAGACAGGAGATAGCAAAACTGGGGAAGAGAGACCGGGATGACGAAAACGCATGCACGAAACACGTTGTCAAAATCTCCATCACGATTTTCGTTTGGTACGGATTTCATGATTTTTTTGGCTATTTCAAAGCTCTTCGGCGGAGATAGAATTTGTACATATGCGATGACGGTGAGACGAGGGAATCGGAAAAAACGAATAAAGAATGCACGAATTCTCGTGTCTCCGGTCCACGGCACTTCGTCCTTCCAGGATTGTAAATGCACTTTACAGATTCACACCTTTACCGAATCGATCGACGAACGGAGCGCGAGAGAGAGAGAGAGAGAGAGAGAGAGAGAGGCAGCGAATATATAAACTTCTCGGTGAAAATGTTTTCATCTTCGGATATGCAGGGTGCATGTGTATGGAAAATCTTTTGGAAGCTTTTATGCGTCCGCAGGTCTTATAGGATGTGCGGTAAACGTGAAATTTATGAATATATATTCCCATAATGTGCGTGTACGTCGGGGGATAAAATCGATTCTTCCGGTGATGACGTTCGGTGAAAAGTTTTGTAGGATGACGTGTAAGCTCAAGAGAATCCAGCGGGACTTCATTCTCTCCTCTTGCTCTCTCATTCTGTCATCTTTTCGATTTCATGAATTTCTCACCATTCACCGTGAGTATACGAGACAAGGATACCGCGTGTATGTATAAGTTGACGTATTCTCGAGACAAAAAGAGACGAGTGTGGGTGCGCCCGTGAGTGCGGAAGTAAATCTATCAGGGTAGATCGCAGACAGACTTTCCGATCAAGTTTACCATAAAATATAAGTAAAAGGCGAGTGTGCGAATGTGGAGATCGCCTGGGAATAAATTGGCAGTAGAATCGAGTATATTTTTTGCAGCGATTACGTGCTTGGATTTTTTCGGAGGAGCCGCGCGACGCGGCAAGTCGCGAGCTCAACCATTCGCCAAGTTATTGTCGTTTTATTTTTTCTGTTTTTCTGCATTGGCAAGGGCGAAAAAAAGGCAACACAAACGTGGAATTCAAAGTGGAGTACTAGAGAGTCGAGAAGATCGTTATCGAACAACGAGAACGAGCAGCCAACAAATAACAATAGAGTTGAAAATAAAAAAAAAAAATAGAAAATAAATGGAGATTGTGGCAGTGTCCGCCGTTTTGTTGGACGTCGTTTCCGCGCCGATGTGAAGAGAATGCCGCGAAAACCCGAGCACCAACGGAGTATCTCGCATTCAACCAAATGCACAGCTGATTTCGATCACTTCGCGTGTGTGTGCGTATCAACAACATCAACTGCGTCTGTCGCGAACGACCTAATGTTTCTCTCACTCTGGTTCCCTCTTTGTGTTTCATTTTTTTATAACGACACAGCCAGAAGCATTGGAGCGTAACTGCCGAACGATCAGAATCGCCTAAAAGTACCGTTCCGAAAAAATCGTGACCGTGCGCACGCGACACTGCTACGGAATTAATGATTCCAACTCGAGCGAGGTCGGGGCTCTATCCCGTGTGTTACGTGCGATGATTTTAACGATGAGTCAATAAATTTTTTTTTTTAAATGACTCAATTTTCCACTTTAATTCATTTCGCACTGAAATTAATCGGAAAGTTTGAAGAAACTTATTTGCTCCAAAACGAGAGAGATGACGTTCGCGCGTCATTGAGCACCAGAATGATTATCCAGGTCAATGCATCGATAAATTTCGTGACTTTATCGCGGCTACATGTGGGGAAAGCTCACGAAATTTTTCTGTTGATTGATGCTCATTCGTGTAGGAATAAATTTTGAAAAAAAAAAAAAAAAAAAAAAAAAACACCTGACGGCGAGGCTTAATTACATTTCAAATATTTGAGGACATGAAGCGTGTGGTGCGTGCTAAGAAATGCAAATAGCCTTTGATCTCGAGAATACAAAAGAAATTCTCTCTCTTTCTCCGTCAAGAAGTGATTATCGTCTAATTAACGAGCATAAATTGCGAGAGTAAACAACGACCGGAGTCCGGAGTTTCGTACGACGAGGAGCAATGAGGCGTTGGTTAAAAAAATGCTAGCTTAGGGAATGACTCGTGTAATTGCGAGGATGAAAACAGCAGGGCGAGAAAATGGAACGGGAAGGTATCGTCGGCAGATATAAAGGAGAAAAATACATGATCGAAGGAATGTCTCTATATACCTATGGGAGCAATTTAACGTGGTCCCCTTTCACTATCCAGCCCCAATTTTCGCGCTTCCTTTGTTCCCCTTTTCCACCCAATTCATTTCTCCATTGATTCAGCGCTTCGTTGTTGAATCTCGCAGGAAATGGAAGTTGGTTTTCGCCGCACTTATCGGCAGACGCGCACGACGTCTCGTTTTCGATATACACGTAATTCGCCTCCTTTCTTTTTTCATTTTCTCTTGCTCCCATCATTATGATTATTGTTATTATTGTCGAGAATGACTATCCCCAGCGAATTGTCTCTCAAGCACCAGCATCCGCGAGTTTCTCTCTCTCTCTCTCTTTCGCGGATTTCATCCCGCGAGCGTAAAAGACCGACGGAATTGATTTATCATTCAATTATTCCGTATTGATTTTCACCTCGTTTTCGTTTTTTTCTCTCGCCACACGATACCTCATTTCTCTCTCGTCGACGAATGCATTTCTGAATCAACGCCAATCGAGTCCGGTTCAATTTTCCCCGATAATTTCATCCTTGATTGACTCTTGGCGGTGCTATTTTTGCATGGCCTTGAAATAATTATTTCCGGTGGGAATAACAAGCTGTTCGACAATTCAGACTGACGAGGATATCTTGATGGAAATAATACGAGTTTTGCTGTTATACTTTTTGTCATTCCAAAGATCAATTAGTTCATGCAAATGGATGACAAATTCAAAAATTTCGGAACGGAGTATTACGGACTCAATGACAACTACTTTGAGAATGAAATTAATTCATCGAGATCGATTAAAGTTGGCATCTGAATCGAGCAAAAGGACGAGAATGATGGGATAAGGTTGGTGAGGGGAGCAGAGAGAGGAAGCGAAATTTTGCGAGTTACCAGCATAACCGGATGATTTACATACGAGTTGGTATGTAAACGCATCGCGCGCCCAAGTATATGAAAATATCTGAAGGCTCGGGTACAGATGTGTGCATGAAAAGTTATTCGACAAAAGGGAGCGAGGAAAGTACATAGAATGCGAGATTGAGACACCGGAAGCGGAAACCATTAATGGCGGAATAGCGCGAACGTGGAGTTGAGTGGATGGGCCAGACAAGAGAGACAGCGAAGCGAGGGGTTGTCCGTAAAGAGAGAGAGAGAGAGAGAGAGAGAGAGAGAGAGAGAAAGCGAAAAAGGAAGTGAGATCGGTCCTCGCTTTCTGACTCTGCAGACTTCCATGTCCTTTTCTCGCGTGAATCGATCTTTTTTTTTTCAACTCTCGCACAACGACACGTTACCGCGGTATCACTGCGACTAACCCTTCGGAAATCTTAGTGTACGATCGCGCGTTTTCTATAATACCTGCTGCGCACAGGGCGTCCGCGCGTCAAGATTTCCTTCGTGAATATTCGATCCCCAAAATTTGTCTGTATAAATCGTGCAATACGTCCCGCGGGGGCGTGATACTCCGCGCGCAATGAAAAAAAAGCCCAAAGTTGGCAAAAAAAAAAGGTAAAGATGAAATTTTGCGCACCTCCAAAAGAAAGCCATCTCGGAATAAGAGAGAATCGTGGAGGCATCGCGAGCTCCCTCTAAAGCCGATTTTTCGTCAATCTCGTTACGACCCCGAGAGAGAAGGAACGTATTTACCGTTTTGAATCTGCCGAGTGAAGTGCCCGACCTCGCGTCCTAATCTTTTTCACAGCCTTCGCTGCATACCGCCATCAGGAGCAGCATATCTCGCTCTTCGCCACTTTTCTCCTCATTCTCTGCTTTTCCTTTTGCTCCTCCTGTCTACGGATACTGAGGGAGAAAAAAGTCTTGTTGTTTTTTCGATGCACTCCAACAGAGCGATGCACGTTTATTTACGCGGAGAAGTGTGAGTTTATCTTGCCCGTGCGCCTTTTCTCGCTTCGGTCTTTTAGAAGCGTCTATCCGTTTCTCGTCTCCTTTTTTCCTCCCTCGTTTTTAGTTTCGTCCCGGAGTGAGATTCGCGGAATGATAAATGAAGGTGCAGCATGGCTGGCTTTTGCAAAGTGCTGTAAGAAATCCATTTGAAATGTAGATGCGTGCTAAAAATAACGCTGAACTTTTATGTCCTCGCGGGCAAAACGACCAAACAAATTTGCCAATATATAGCGTTAACTTGCACATCGGTTTAATGAACGATTCGAAGGAAATTCATCATTTGAGAAAATTCGTTTAGAATCGTCCGGTTTATACGGAAGTTACGATCAACTGCAGGCCGCGTTTCGATTCTGCTCGTGGCTATCCTGTGTGTATGTACACACGTTGTTCTCGCATACGAAGCTGAATTTTCCGCCCCAAA
This sequence comes from Campopleginae sp. 14b, assembly GCA_030522525.1. Lineage (NCBI taxonomy): Eukaryota > Metazoa > Arthropoda > Insecta > Hymenoptera > Ichneumonidae > Campopleginae sp. 14b. The sequence continues at coordinate 77,238 of JAPYYS010000446.1, forward strand.
CATACTGACCATACGATAGGGCGGGCGAATTGTGGTTACTCACAGATGCTCGTATAACTCGTAATTTAGACGAAATCGTGAACAGTCTTGCCTGCGGCAAGGGATCGTTAAATATCGTACAATCTACGAGACTGCAAAATGTACATCGTACTCTCGATATATACTGCATATGGACTGTGCTTGATAAACAAGAGAGCGAACAAACAAAATCTATTGAAAAGAAACAAAAAAAAAACATGAAAAAAAATGCTCTTACTTTGAAAACCGATTCGACGTCAGGTTTCCGAAAATGTGAACAATCAGTCACGAGGAATGCATTTCGCGCTTTATTAGTCACGTTCTCATACCCATAGTGCGAATCACGTATACGCACTTGTCTCGTCTTACAAATCATTGTCACGCAAAGTTGCGAGTTCCTTGTCCGAGCAAGACCCGTAACAGTATGAAAGAAAAAGCTCGAGTGAAAAATCAGTGATTTTTAGAGTGATGACGCTCGTGAGTCAGCGCGACATAATGAGGAAAATGTGGCCGTCACGACGAGAGGAGAAAATATAATACCAAGAGAAGCAAAAATTGCTGTCAAAATGTTTATTCACAGAAAATGCCACGATCGTGAAGATTGATCCTTTGCTTTATTTATGAATAATTAATCCGAGAGTACAGACGTTAAAAAGACGCGACGCCGTGACCTTAAATGATTAATAATTAATAAGAGGACGGTCTGATAAAAAAAAAAACGATAATGATAATTTCTACTAGAAATTTTCCTCTGTGTTTTATTCAAATTATATCGTTGGATCTGAGTTACTAAATGTCCCAGTGATGTGGGATCACAAACATATGAAAATTCAATTAGTTTTTAGTCGGTACTGTAGATTCATTTAAAATATTGATTACACTCTGAACTTGCAACATCCGGGGTATCAAACATTCGTAGATTGCGTGGTACACAAACCTGTGTTTACGAGGCACTATGATGGAAATTCATATTTGCCAATGAGTGTCCAGTCTATCAGGAATAATATATCCAGTGATAAAATTACAGACTCCAGTGTATAATATATTATTATCACACATCAGCAAAATTATTGTTTTTCGATCGTTCGAAATTTCGATGAATACGGCCAATCAAACTTTCTCGAAATTATAACGAAATTTTGTCGCTTCCGAGGAATCGAATTCAAAGCGAAATAATTGTTTGTTTTATCGGAATTTTTAAAAATTATCGTATTCAACGAAATATCGATCTTTACCAACAAAATTACATTCGCAGTGCGATTGCGAACGAAGCCAAACGAAGAGGGGGAGAGTAAGTGTTTATTACCACTTCTTCTAATTACTATTTGAAGCTGTGAAAGGAACGAGGAATTTTCGGAGCCTGATTCGCGGTTAATTCTCATTGATTAAACATCAAACCCTACAAATATTTATTGCACGTACGAAATATGTGATTAAAATGGCGAGTGGATATGATGTAAATAAGAGGATAATATTTCGTTATCGAATTGAATGTAAAATGAATGTCGATACATATGTAATGCAGCGAAATTCACTCAGGGAGGGTCGCGATATATTTATAGAAAGGAAAAGAATTTAATTGAAAAGCTTGGACGGAGAAGACGTTGTAAAATCGATCGAATATACATGCGGAGTTGAGATTGGACGACTTCCGTACTTCGAAACATTCGCCACAACGAGTTAGCCGGACTCGGCCACAAATCGATATCGTATTACGAGCAGCGGGAGAATATCGTAAAGTTCGAATCGGGAATCACTGACGCACGATTACCGCGTTCGACGACGACGTCAACGACGTGTGCGGAGTGAAAAAGAGATGAGAATGCTTGGTTTTTTTTTTTTTTTTTTTTTTTTTTTTTTTTTTTTTTTTTTTTTTTTTTTTTCGCACGGTCTCACGTTTCCGATCGTTAACGAGGACAAACCCCCGTCGAGATTTATCGGGGTTGACGTCGTTCGACGATAAACTCGTCGCCGGCTGTCGAGCTTTTTTTGTCTTCGGCCTGGGCGTGTTTTCATACGAGATGAAACAGTCCGTCCGGTCTTGCGTGTACAGCGATGGTGCAAATGTGTCATACACGCTGCTCTCACTCTCCTTCGTTTTCTTTGTCTCTACAAGTTTCCCAAGCTCATGGCAATCGGGATTATTGAATTTATGGAGAATGAAAATTGACACTCGCCGATGAAATTGTCATGAAAATTCGCAAGAGACTCCCTAAGCAAGGGAACACCCAAAATTCCGTGCGTAAAAAATCTCTCGTTTCTGGGTAAAACGATACGACCTCGACTCGATCTCGCATCGGACTTTTCATTGAAACTCTCAAGCAACCGCCGTTAGAATAAAAACGAAGCGTCACAATTTCCAGCGTTTCCTCAAGCATGCACACCACAACTTCCTTACAGACAAACTTGCGCCGAGAAGTATTTACGATCGTTAATTAATTATGACGTACGTCAAGTGAAAAGAGGGATTTGAACAATGTCGCAGCGTTTTTCGATCCTATATCGCCTGCAACGCCTCGCTATAACGAATCTCGTTACTTTTAAGAGGCATTTACGATTCGACATTTTTTCAATCAGACTTCGTGCTCCTGATATATGAAGGAAGATGACGATTTCCGTTAAACAGCGAGAAATTTTAATAAATTTGAAAAAAATGCTGAATATTTGGAAAAAAAAAGAAAGAAAAAAAAAAAGCAGTGAACCTTCCACAGATTATTAGAGAATGGTGACATCGAGGCGCTTTTATTCTCGGCCGTTATCGCAGTGTACGCATAATCGCAGAGCATTAAAAGTCCATTGAGGCTTCGCTGTGAGTGTATGAAAAATGCCGGTTGACGAGAACGCGGGCATAAAAAGAGAGGCACACGGATAGGAGGTGATTGGAGTGCACAGACGAGAGGTATGCACAGGAAAACCGCTTCCGGTCGTTTAATCGAAATTTGCTAGCAAATACAGGGACGCACGAATAAGGCATACTCATGGAGATTTACGAACACACAGAGGATATCGCTCCGGAGGCAAAGCATGCAACGAGTTATTACTTGCTCGCGGTAATGGAGTGCAAAAAACAAAAAAATCCAAGGGAGGATCAAATGCTCGTATATATTTAAATACTTTTCGCAGCATAGAGGCCATAGCCCGAAGCCTGCGCACATAGTCGATCCGATACACTTCAGAGGCTAAAACGTGACTGTACACAAAACGATACGAAAGAAAAGGAAAAAGCGATCAACAACTGTTATCCAACGACTTTACTGCTTTTTAACCAACGAACCCCATAATTTTTTTCCATAAGCACCGACTTCTAACGAATTTCACATTATATTTGAATCCCAAAAGCAACGTAGCCAACAGACAGACAATAAAGAACCACCCGGAACCTCAAGTTTAATTTATTCCACGAATTTTCATCCCAATTACCAAAAATAAATTGTTTTCCTCTGAATTCAATGCTGATTGACTTGGCCAGATGTATTTTCGTGATGCATTCCGCTATATATTCGAGGCCGCATGCTATTTGGAAGGCTCTCCATTTCATATAGAGTTAAAATTGTGCATCACCGATGCATAATTAAAAGAAGAGAACGATCGACGTATATTTGATTCGTGTAATAGTGTATTTACATCCATAGAAATAATCCACTGAAATGTACTCTCATGTATTGAATAAATATAGCAACGTATATAACGAATAAATCGTATGTAATGATGAGTGTAATAAGTAGTCGAGTTGGTGAGCATAATACACAGCTCTCTGCACCTGTGAAGCAGCGAGGAATCAATGGCAGAGAGTAGACGACCTTCCGAGGCCATCGACCACACACTACTCCGCATTCTCTCTCCTCCTCTCTCGTCGCCATCACTTTACGAGTTCGTACATGGTTAGTGTGCAGCCCAACTTCCCACGGTACACACCCATGCATAAATACAGACTTCCTCAACACATACTGCACAAAAATAAGCACGAATGTGTATGTGTGTAGATGTTAAACGTTTCTGGAGAGCATTCCGTGTGTTTAATAATGCACGTGTGTCCAGGATTACACGTTATGCAACATGCTTACTGTTAGAAATGAAGCCAGAGAGGGAGAGAGAGAGAGGGAGAGAAAATGAGTGGGTGTCAGAAATGTACCTGCGGAGCAAGGGAGACGGATTGTAGAAGGAGAAGGAGTAGGGATAGAATGAGCTTTATAGAAGCATGAACACAAGGTATATAGTTCAGTGCACCAAAACTGAGAAGGTCACGCGGATGGAGACCGACGGGGAATCATGTATAAAGGGACACAAGACAGTAGGAGGATACACGAAGAGACAGGCATAGGCACAAAGGACTATACTAGGAGATTGTGTCTGATCGACCTCGCGGTGAGCCAAGAGGGAGAGAAGGAGGGAGAGAGAGAGAGAATTTATCTGGTAGAGACCAGTTGCCATGGAGTATATGCATGAGAAGGACGAGAGAGAGAGAAGAGACGGCCACGGGTGTCTACGTCAAGCGTAGGTGCGATCGCATAAGCCTTTGCCCTTTCGCTTGCTTGCATGTGCAGTTTGGCACGGACTGATATAGGGGCTTGAAGGGCGTGGAGGAGGAGCCTGAATAACTCCAAGAGAATATGGAAACCACCGGCTTGGTGGGGGTAATAGTGTTTGCTCTAATGCTGTTGCATTGTTTCGAAACATCATCCCCGTTTGTCATGTATGATAATATACGATCCGAGCGTTAGCAACACACGCATATATACATTAATGCAAGGCTCTATGTTGATGCGCGTGTGGATGCTTGAGAGAGAGAGAGAGAGAGGGAGGGATCAACTCTCGTGAAAAGGTAGCTGCTACCGAAAATATCTAAAGCTAAATTATTAATCGTGGTTGGTGAACGTGCCCAAGATCAAAGTGGAGAAAGATTGAAGCAATCATCATATAAACGTTGAGACGGCGGAAAACCGGCATGAAAATCACTCGGTGCATATTTCATCGATGGTTGAACGGACCGTGAACTAGCGCGGCAGCGATATTCCTCTTTTGCTTTCTCTGGCTCTCTTTCGCTCCGCTTATACTTACTTCTCACGGCTATATTCCTTCTCAAACATCCTGCAGTCTGGGCCCTCGCGTAGAGTCGAGAATGTGTACTCTCGGCAATGCTGGCGGCTCACAGGGACGCGATGACGACGAGCGAAGAGTCGACAAATACATATACACGCACGCACACACTTGCCAAAGGAATCTCGTTGAGCCGAGAGACGGGGGGGGTGTCAAGAGCAGGCTGTAATCGAGAACGTCAGTACATATAGTCTGTGTGTATACGAACCGGTACTGCGTCTTCTCATCTCTTTGCGGAACGCTTTTCATAAGTCCCTATCCAACCTACACATGCGAATGTATATTACTTTATGTACGTGTGCGGCTGTTTATGTATATAATATGTAGATGTATACTTGAGCGGTGTTCCACACAGTGCACACACTCCTTAACGCCGTGACCTCTTAATCACTGCTACATTCTCTCACCTGTACGTGTACCCTTAAAGTGAGAAGCCTTTCAGAGCTCAAGTGGCCTTCTTATCCTCATACATTTTCTTTCCCTACGTCAAAATGTTTTTTTTTCCCCTCTCTTTTTGCTCTTCGCCAGCAGCAGCAACTCGTGTTATGACCGCACGGAATGAATTTCTTGTATATCTTTACAACTTGTGTATTTCGTTCGTTAAATTAAATTATTCTCGAGCCGGATGAGCTCTAATGAAATGGGGGACGAAAATGAGAAAGAAGGGTAGGTTGAATTTTTCAAACGGTTGTTTGTTTTACTGCGGTATGCTGATGCGGATTCAAGATTCGCACACCTGCGGTCTCATGGAACAACGATGAGCCGATTCCCTTCGCCGAACTAAAAGAATTTATTTTGTTTTTTATCGCTTCTGTTTGGGTTTTTGTTGATTGTTTTTTTTTTTTGTGGATTATCGAATAACGTAACGTGAAAAGTTGGTCGGGAGGAAACGGAAGGTGGAGCAGCGAGAAGAAACAACGATGCTGGGGGAACGACGGGAAACGCTTCCGATTCTCCGCTCCCGCCTGCAAGATTGTTTCTCTCTGCCCCCCGCCCCTCCTTTTGGGGTTCCTGTCTATCGCGTTTATGTTTTTCTTGCTCGGCTTTTCGCTTTTCCTCATGGCCGTGGCTCGCGTAAACGGCGAATGCTTTCACAGTCCAGAATTTGCAAAGTTTTTACCGGGGCTTGCAACAGCTGCGAGCAGAAAGGAAAGCCGTTTTAATTGGCTCTACCAAAGAGCAGCGAGAGGCGAACAACATCAGGGGAAGCTGTGCCATAGGCAGATACACTGTAGCTTGAGAAAAGAGTTGCAAGCGACTCTCGCCCCTCTGACTATTGCCAAGGGAAAAAGACCGAGAGAAAAGCAGAGAAAGAGGGAAGCATCGAGGCGTTAGCATGCTCATAATCCCGGATATTACCGTAGAACCGACGGCTGCGACTCGAAAAGTGGCTTTACCTCGACAAAAAACGAACAAACTTGCACTAGCACGATGCCAAAAATATTGTAGCTTAAAAAAAAAGAACTGAAACTGTTACCTTTTTTCCCTCATCGTCGTCTCCAAATAAAACGTGAAACTTCTCAGCTCCGAGAGAGCCAGAGAGAGAGAGAGAGAGAGAGAGAGAAATAAAAATGTACGCCCGTGTGCCTTTTGAATAAACTTTTGGAATATTGAGCTCTCGAGAGTTGAATCGAGAAACAACCACGACCCGTTAACTAATTGCTTTTCAAGACAATATCTGGCTTCTCGTCTTCGGCTATAAATGGTCAGACAAACGCCTTGACTGGCGTAGGAAACATCTCGATTCCCTGACATGGATCAATGCTGCTCGTAGATCAAGACGTCTTTGGAATCATCAATAACTCGGCATCTTGAGCCCGTATAGTTATTAGGAAGAAGAAAAAAAAAGAAAAAAAATCTTCGGCGATCCAAGTGTCAATTCCATTCTTCCCTTTCGTGCTCAGGCCTCTCGACTGCTTCTCGATTGCACAATACTTTTTCCAAACAGAAACTGCTGAGCCGATTTATCCGATTCGATGAGTTAGCGTGCGAACTGCCTCGCGCGTTACACGAATTTTCGTATCAACGGATTTTGTGTGTACGACGTTTTTTTACAATTAGACTAAAATGAGATCGTAATGAAATGTAAATAAATTTCCACGAATGCAGGCCAACTGCTATTTAATAAGAATAAAGCTAGATACAAAACAATTCCGAAGCTAATTCAGAATTCGTAACATTGTTTTTCTTTCAGGCTAAATAATGCGATGCGGTATGCGTGCCAAAAGCGCGTTTCGTTGGTGAGTATAATTTTTCATCGGGAAAACAGAGAAAGAAAAGTCGAGAAATGGTAACAATAAATTAATCCGAAAAAAAGCATTAGCACGCAAAGAAGAAAAAATAAAAGGAAAGATTTCAATTACAAATCGCAGAGTTTTCGTAAGTTGGTGTTGGTGAGATCGTGCCAGATGGCAATGGGCGAAACGAGCCAGTGGACTCTGCCATATACCGATTACTCGATTAATTATCATCGCCGTATGGTCGTGGCTGCTCCCAGGATTTAGCCAAATACAGAAACCCAAGTTTCGAGCCATTTCTAGTACTCAATCGTCGCTACTTTAACGTGTTTATTTATATTGGTATTGGTATACTAGGGACAGAGCAAGAAGGGTTTCGTACGATAGAGAAAAACAACCGCGTGCAACATAAATATACCAAAGATATAAATGGCTTGGGGAATTTCAAAGATTTCGATGAAATCCCTGAGGAAAAGACAGGAGCACGATTCGAGTGAAGCCGAGAGCGAAAATACGAAAAAAAAAAAAAAAAAAAAAAAAAAACCCACAACGAAAAAACGCCAAAACAACAAAAGAGACGAAAAACGCCCGAAAAACGTAGAAAAAAAAAATCGATATTCGACCGAGAAACGTTGAGAATAATATTCACAGAACGCATCCATCTCGAAAGTTCAAACGTGTAAAAAGTATCCACTCTTCATAAGACGAGAACATTTTTTAAATTCGACGTCAACGAGCTGCACGAGCAAAAAATTTTAATAAGCAGATTTTATGAGCCGAAGCTGGTTTCCGGTGCACTCGATAAATTGGTTTTTCGCGATCGTTTTCTTGTTAACGATTTGTACAAGGAAACGTAAAAAAAAAACAAAACAAACTGGTAATTGTCGGATAGCTCCATTAGTCGGGCGGCGAACGAGCTATGTGAAAAAAGTCACACACGGCGTACAATCGTTGGAGCTTCGGAGTGCAATTTTTAAACTAGAAATAGTGTACATGTGTTTAAATACGTGTGTGGGTGCGAAGTTTCCCTGGATCCTGTGAGATTTCTCGCACTTTCTTCTGGTCACTAGTCTCGCGAAAGTTTAGCGCTCCCGGATTGGATTTGACCGAGTCGAGAAGGAAGAGAGAGAGAGAGAGAGAGAGAGAGAGAGAGAGAGGGAGGGAACAAAGATTCTGACCAAACTAGACGACACGCGAGGCGATGAAGAGCAAAGAAGAGAGAGCGAGAGAGAGGAGGAGGGGATGAAAAAAATCTCCTCCGGGCGGAGGAGGAAAATTGGATTTCGGGAACGCGCGAGAGTACGGAAGTCGCTGCGGGGTATAGTCACGAGATGCTAGAGGGAGAGAAAAACGACATAGCCACAGCTTACTATGGGCTGGATCTTAAGAGACTTTCGGCCAGATGTGCCAAAAGTATACGAGATTAAATAAAAAATGTGTGTTTCTTCCAGCAGATTAAACAGAAACGAGCAAATCGTTGGGATTTCTTTTTAACGTGTGCGTACAAATACATAATAGAGTTTCAACTTTTCACATTGGCGAAGAAATAAATAATATTCACATAAAATAAAAGGGGAAAGAAAAATAATGCGAATTAACGGTTGAAAGAAAAGTCTTTGCGCAAGAGTTTCACTAATTAAATATCTCAGAGGTCAAAGACCTGCTGTTGTGCGAATTAAACGACAATAGAGTGTTGGTTGGAGAGCGATAATAGGTCGGGGGCATTCACGAGTCTTGTGAATATCTTAGCGTAAGCTCATCGCGGAGTAATTGTGTGAGAGAGAGAGAGAGAGAGAGAGAGAGGCACGTGAGCAATCGGATAAGTTGTCGGGATAGCGTACTCGAAACTAGTAGATTATAGAGACTCGTAATTCCCGGTCACAACCGCAGCTGTGTAATACACAACCGGATAATCAAACGCGAATACCGTAACTGCGCGGCTTAATCGCAACTTAATCGAACATCAGTTAGACGATCGTGCTCTGGTACTTGATCAAGACGTTACATCAAAAGAGGAGATAAGTAGGACTAGGGGGGGGGGGGGGAAAGAGAGATTATCAAAGCAGCCAAGAAATTTCCAAAGGTAACAACCGCAGAGAGATGAAGGTCGAGCCACTTACTAGGATTACTGCCAAATATTAATGCAGAGCAGTTGAATCTCTTCGTTTAAGGAGATCGCCGCGAATCGAGAGAGAATTAAGAATTTATATAACTTTAAACCGCGGTGTGTGCTGCCGCATTCAAAAATTCTCCACCTGAATCAGTTCCACGTTAATGTTTTTTTATTGCGAATAGATAAATTAAGTTTGACAGAGTAATCACAAATTTTATTCAGTTAATAAGAAAATATAATAAAAAAAGAATGAAAAATCGGAAGGGAAGGTCGGGGAAAAATAACCAAGTGTGGAAGGTGAAAATGATAAACAAAAAAAACAATATCGTAACATCACGGGCGGATGCAAATTTCCACACGACAATAAGTAGCCTGTGCCTGAGAAGAAAGATTGGCAAACACGAGTCATAAGTGTACGAGATAATAAACTTTGTTGTTGTTGGGGAGTTTATTGGGAGCACGCGATAGGTATTAGCGGTATGTAACATTAAAATACAAGGAATTTAGCGAATTTAGGGTTGGAGGTAGAGTCGAAGGTGTGCACGCGTTTACGAGTAAAAAAGAAAAGGCAAAAGGTAGTGGAAAGGCAGCAGGAGCAGGTGATATACAGGGTGACGTCTCGGGGGCATAAATGCACGCGGAGTAGTGCACGGAATGAATATTCCGCACGAATCTATTGCTCGTGAGCACGATAACGAGCGTTGGAGCGTTCAAAACGGGTCTCTGGACCATAAGAATATGTGTTATATCCGGATGTAATGAAACCAAGAAGCTCGCACGAAACGCTTCGCGATTAGTAATATGCGTTTGTCTGTGTGCGCGTGCGTCTCTCTATAGCGCATGAGTATAGCATTCCAGGAGGCCGCACGAATGCACGCGGGAGATGCACGGCAATTCGTTCGTCCAGCCATATCTCCGATGTATATGTGAATAAACATAAAAATGTATAAATATGTATGGGGTATGCGAGGTCAAACCAACCGTCTATGATTCTACAGTTATTCATAGTTGCCCAAACGGAAAAAAAAATAAAAATACATTCCTGTAATACGTTAATTAGTGGGGTGCAAAGATTTCACATAAATGCCGAGAAAATCCAGCACGAATCAGCCCTACAAATTTAACAATTTCGGAGAATTAAAAAAAAAATGAGATGCCAACACTTTGCAAATACATCGTAGCATCCCATCAAATTCCGAGTGTCTGACTAGATAAGAACAACATCTCGTGAGATATGTTGTTATCATTGAGCACCTTTTTCTGAGCCAGAACTCGGCAGCGTAGATTAAGCATTCGGTAAAAAAAATCAATGGAAACATTTTTTTGATTCAAAGTTCTCAACAGTAGAATACAGCGTGCCACACTATTGATTAGTTGTTTGGAGGTTTTGAATAGCTCAATAGCATTTCATGAATATCGTTCGTTAGGAAGATGCAATGATTAACGTTGCTATTTTTTTTCTTTACGTTTGCATAGAAATTCAAAATTTACTCAAGCAGCAAAAAAATAAAAATCCAAATAAGCACAAATTCCATTACTTTTTTTTTATCACGTCTCCAGAATTTCCGTCATAATTGATATGTTTCAATATTAAATAGTGCTGAGCATATGTAAATGACTCATTAACGTGTTAATGCAATTTAAAACGCATTTAAAACGCTGTATCATCATGAGCGTGTGTTTGGACGAGCATGTTCGCGCATAAGTTTCACGCTCAGTGAAATCTTTTAACTTGTTTCTCTCTGGCTTGTGTGCTCGTATAGAGCGTCAAGAGGCGATGCCTTTTTTAGAACAACGAGTATGTGGCCTTGTCGAGAAATACTGACGAAAGTTGTTGCCACAGATACTCCGAGTCCCAAGTCTAAGATTCACCGATGGACAACAACGTCTCAGAAAATTTCATTGATTTACAAATTATCAAAAACTACGACGAGAACAATTTTCATCCAATTCGACCGAATTCTTAGCGAGTCACTGCAATTATGCGTATGCAAACCGAAGAAATTATGATAAAAACAAAAATTTCGACGGAGAATTTATTTTTCAATCATTATTTTGGTAATTCATCCACTTTTTTTTTTCATTTTTGTTTACTTGATTCAGCTTTCGAATGGCAGAAAAGTCTGCCTCACTATTTTTGACAAATACTTTTGAAAAATTTGGCACTCTGCTCCGATAAAAACTTCAACATCGTTCATTTCGAGAAATGAAATAAATTTTCTCAATGCCTTAGAAAATCTGCATTTGTTTTAAAAGCCTGAGCATAAAGAAACTACTAATTGGAAACATCGAATTCAATTTCAATCGAGAGAGTAATTTACATTAATTAGTGAATTTTTCAAATAAATTGCTCATTAATTATAATAATTACCCACTGGTAATTATTTTCATTAATATAAATTAAGTTAATTTTTGGATGAAAAAGTGAAAGTGTTTTGCTGAAGATTTCATCTAATTTTTAGGCTCGTTTTAACCAGCCGCGATGGTGACGGTATAAGCATTGATTAAGATTGAGATGAGGATGACAGCGTATAGATATTAAAGATGCAGCAAGTGTGTCTGGGGCTATTGGCTCGTGGCATAATTTCCGCGAGGCTGATTCCTAAATGGTTTACACGCTTCGGAGACTCTTCGAAAAGAGACAATGTCGATCGGCGGGAGGCAAAAGTGAGAGCAAGTGCTTCGAGAAAGTGCAATGAAAGCCGCAGCTTTCGAAAACGGTACAGACGCGTGTATATAGAAATATCGAAGATAAATGTGTAAAAAAGGCGCTAGACGATGCAAGAGTTGGGATCGCGGTGAAAATATCATAATAATTCACATGTTTAATATGAAAGAGAGATGAAAACAGTGTGTGAAAATACTTCCGGGATTATAGAAACATCATCAATTGTTGCGAGAAAGTTCAAGTGACCGCAGCAGCAGCAGCAGCGGCGGCTGAGCGGCGGCAAATTGCTCGCGAAGGCTGTATACTTCGATTCAACGCTTGCGTGAGAATTTTCTAAACGACTGCCGAAGAGATAACCGGTCAAACATACTAAATTGTCGAGTTACATTCTAATTAGAAGCTCCATTAATATTGAAGCCTCAAAAATCGAGATTTCTTCGTGCTTCATTTCGTAATTCTCATCGATATTTCACTCATTACGAAAAATATAATCTGGACCGAGAATATAATTAGAATCTCGGGACTCGCTGACGATAAATTTCCAATCAAATTACAATTCTGTCTAAAATCCGTTCATCAAGCATTAGATCCGAAAATCTCGGCATACATTATCATTAGTATGTGTGTATGATGTGTGTTTTAGTGTGTGTACGTTTCGGGTTTAGTGGACGTGGCCACGTTCGCATCATACGGGGGGGGGGGGGGGGCCCATTGTGGGGGAAAAAAACTTTGCCGCTTCGTCGAACGAGTTTACGTTTACATTTCACGGCAGACCGGCGGTATCAGTGCGCTCGAGAGAAGAGATGAAAGAGAGAGAGAGAGAGAGAGAGAGAGAGAGAGAGAGAGAGGGAGAGTTACGTTAAGGGGAATTACGAGTCTCGGGTCTGGCGCACGTAGCATAGTGCGCAAAATGCAAGCAAGAAAGCACATCGTGTAGAGCTCGAGCGATGCAAGTTTCGCGAGTATATTTAGTACAACTATACATGCGTATATAAATTCACATTCGCATATATAAATCAACATATTTATAGGATGGTAGGACGTCTTTATGGAGTAAGTATCATCGTATGGTTCGGGCTATTTCTCTCGGATACGTCAGTACGTGTCTATAGACAAAAAGTACAAAAATAAAGAAATCTCGAGTAGGCGGAAATACGTGACATTGACAGTGACGGCTTTGGTCCAAGAGATGGAATTGCACATTTATAAACGAGAGCAGAAAAGGCTTTGTTTTTAATGAGAAATATTAATCAATCCTTTCTTGAAGTTGCAAGAAGTGAACGATAAAAGCTGCTCAGTACAAAACCCAAGAAGAAAGGTTACTTGTACTATTGTTTCGCTCGATATTCCGTTTTGCAATAATTCCAAGTGCACCCCGGAGCCTGTTATTTTCTCGCTTCTATTACCGTCATTTTCTTACCCCTAATGACAAATAACAGAGTCCGTCGAGCAGCACACAACTATAAATACATGAAAATATATTTTCAGTATGATTCGAAAACGTATAGAATATGCCAATTCACTTATTTATGAGTGCGAAGGGAAAACGTCACACAGAGCGCACTATCGTGCGGTGAAGACTTGGATAAACAGGAAGCAGAAAACAAAGAGAGAAGGAGAGAGCGAGATAAAAGTTGAAAATAAAGGAAATTGCTCGGGCAAAAGGTGAGAGAAGTGTTTCAACAAATGCGGCCCGGGAGGATCGCTTGAAAACCAACCTCGCGCCTCAATCATAAACGTTTACATGTGCAACTAATAGCTTCACGTGTATCCATAAAGACTGTCACACACCCACGGGCTCCAAGTATATTCGTTAATATGTGAGTGACTTGTGAGTGAGAAAGAGTTGGTAGCATTGTTAAGGGTGTTATGGTCGTTAGTTGGCGCGGCTTACTGGCACCGTTTTCTCTCAACTCTCTGGCTAATCGATACTAAATGCGTGACTACGATGCACCGGGGATCCTTACATACACATGCAGCAACGCTACAAAAAATCTAACAAGACGAAGTAGGAAAAATCTTTTTAACGTGTGCGATAAGCTCTCGGTAACCGACATTGAAGAGAAAAAAAAACAAAGGTAAAAAAAGTTTCCTTCCTTACTGGATTTCCATTCCAGAGAGATGGGCTTAATTACGTTGGCAACTCGCGGACTCTTTCAAGTTCGAGTTTATACTTGAATTTTTCGTCTCGATCGAGTCGCAATAGTTTGAGAAATTTCACTGTGAGGAAAAAAATTGCGAGGGCAATGATTCCGCGGACTGGAGAGGAAATTTAAGAATAAAGGAAAAACTCACTCAATAAAGAAAAACGTTTGTGAAAACATAGAGAATATTGGAAATATGAAAAATGGTGGAAAACACGATAAAGACATTGACGCAGTGGATAAAGGAAAATTAGATAATAAATAAGCCTCTGGAGCTCTCAATGACACGATACGCGGAAACTCGGTGGAATTTTTCGAGCTGATAAAAGCAGGTGAGTGCGTTATTTAAGGGCAATAAGAACGGAGAAGAATGAGCGGGGGGAACACATTATCGGGCGGCAGCCAATTCGGTTATGCTCGTAATGATTGAGGCTCGCGGTTTCTCGATACCGCAGAGATTCAATGGCCAAATGTGTATACAGTAAGTTCAGTATGTCGCCCAAAGTGGCCTATAAATTGGCGGCAAACGTGTGCACAAATGGACAATTGTGCGTGAGTTTGAAAACGTACTAATGTGTGACCGCACGCACCATTATATATACACATATATAATTGTGTTTATGGAACAATTGCCTATACTTGCATTGAATAATCGACACGAGTTTACGGAGCAGCCTGAATAGTGCATCGTATGTTTCTCTGGTCCAACATGCTGCATCATTCCCTCGACAAATGTACGATGTTAACAGAGGGGAACACGTTAACCGAGCGAGTGGTGGCTCGAGCTTAAGAGGGAGGAAGAACGTTCTGTCATTGGCACACACACACACATATTTACACATATGCAACGCAGCGTCATAGTACAAAAGCGAATGATTCGTTACCGGAGATTGTCAGAACGAAATCAAGAGATTTGTATTTTTTTTTTTTTTTTTTTTTTTCGGTCGATCATTCCGTAAAATACCGAGCGTTATTGTGTCCCAATTAAGTCTCCGGGTTGGCTGGTGGAAGCCGAACAAACATTCCACCAATTCACCGTAGCCTGGAGCTGCGAAAAAGTGTGCGATATAGAAAGAAAAAACAAATATTCGGTGCATCGAACGCGAAAAAGCAAAAAATAAAGGATGATTGTTCGAGGAAAACGAAACCCGCACGAATCGCTCAACGTCTCGGAAATATGTATGAAAATTTATAAAATCAATGGAAAATTATTTTCATTAAAGTTTGAGGCGACGACTGCGCATTTGCTGAAAAGTTGGAAAGGGAGAGAGAGAAGGTCACAATCGAGACCAAGGGACAGTCGATGCAAACTGTCCAAGTCAACCGGTTAAACCGCATGTTTATCGGTCGAGTCAGTTGCAGGCAGCGTGCACCATGTGCAACGAAATGCAAGACATATTCCTACCTCATCATTCCGTTTGAGCTCGTCTCGTTCGTTGCATTCCAATTTCCTATTCCATAGAAATTGAATAACATTGTGAGTTCGGTTGAGGCGGAATCATTCGGTCCTGTCAATTGTTAAATAAATAAACACAATTTTAAGCAGCAATAAGATTATTTTTTTCCTTTTCGTCAGAGTCGTCGCAGGAATAAGAAAATTTGTTTGCGAACGGAAAAAAAAGCGATTACAATGCGGCGCGGTAGGAATTTTAAAATAAAATTATTTTTCTGACGGCACGTTGTTATGTGTTATTTAAAATTAAAATATCTGACCAGCGGCTAATAAATATGCCGGCAGGAAGGGAGAAGCAAGTGCAAGGTCTGTTGAACTCGGATTCCCACAAGCCGAGAGAAACATATCTCGCGCGTATATCCGCACATAGGAAATCCTGTTATATATATATATATATATGTACAAGTGGAAGAAACGCATTGGAGCGAAGTGAGTAATTTAGCGCGGGAAAGACCCGCACAAGCGTGAAGAATCGTTTCTGCAGTCGATTATCCTGGTAAATGTGCAACACAGAGAGGCTGCAGCCAGGGCAAGCGTAAGAAATCATTTCATACGAATGATAAAAGAGCAGGCAACCGTGTACGAATATCCAAAGGATGGAGGAATATTAATGGCCGAGAAAAGTGAGGATTATGACGAAAGAGTTTCCTCCCTTCGGATATGAGAGCAGGACGAGGAGGGCGAGCGAGGAATAGCACACAGCGAGACGACCAGGCGTTGACGGTCTTTCCAATCCTACAAGGACCCTAATCGTCTCTTCATTTCTCCTTAGAGGCGAGCTCTCGAGCGATAACCGGCATTACTAATTCTCACGAACCACCCGATCGAACCTCTTTACTTCTATCCTCCTGCATGCTCTCTTCCTTCTTCTTCGTCACCGGTGTAGTAAAAGGCATAACTTTACAGAAGTGTGTTCTCGTGCCAGTTCGTATCAGAGGCCATTAAGGACTAAACGCCAACCGAGTAGTGCTCTTCTCTAGCGGTTTACCTAATATATATATACATATATACATGTATATAGGCGTCGTTCTCAAGAGAACTCTCTCTCCCCTGAATATCGTCCTCATTCAAGGCTGCTGATTTATTTCAATTTAAAAGAGATTTTTCCATATTTATTATATACGGACATATTTACAAAAAAACTGTGTACACTCCATTATGAACGATATATTGAAGATCGCATCGTTGGAGTCGAACGAAAAATATTCTGTTTTTCAATAGCAAGCATATTTCATAAAAGAAGACAGCACCGTGTGTTAATTTGTGGCTCTCCTTTTGAAAAATAGGATAAAATGAATGACGTTGAAGTTTGCGTCGTTGGAACGCAGCAAAACTCTTTTTTTCCGAGGTGAACTTGATTGTTTAAATACAAAAAATACAAAAAGTATATGGGCTCAAGAATTTTGGAACATTTCAAAAATTAAACGAATCATCAATAATATAAAAAAAAAAGAGTATTTTCCGATCGGTTCCAACGTTGAAAACTTCAGCTCCATATGAAACGTTAAAGATCCTTTTTTTTGAAGATTCCTACAACCTCGGAAGGCACGAACGGAGGTCGAAGCTTTTTCCTATGGTAATGGACGGTGCGGTAACGAAGTGAAGGTTGAAATTTCCCTTCACAGTCGAAGGATCGAACCATCAGAAAAGTATAAATTCTAGCGTACAAAATTTACAACAGGAAAAATATCTGCTTGGAAATAAAGGGATAAATGTCTGATTCTATGGAGTCGTGCATGAAACGCGAGACGCGAATTCTCCAGACGTCGTCATCAGTCACTAGACAGTGTGCTATTTTTAAAAATGTTATAAATTTCGAATTCGAGGAGCCCAACTAGCAGTCAACCTGGAGAATTTCGAGGGTTGTGCAATTGTGATGAAAGTTTTTGTGTATGCGCGCTCGTAGTCGTGGACGGAAATATGATAAGACGAGAAATCAGTGACAGTGAATTTGACTGGATTAAAAAAACATTGCTTTTTCGTGTCAACGCTCGATATATAAAAAGATTTTAAAAAAAAAAAGAAGGAATATCAAAAAAGAGGATTTTTGGAGACAAAGTTGATTCGGCGAATATAAAATGAAACATTTTCATCGATTTTATTTGTCTCCGTGTATATGAAAATGTACGTATAGTAAAACATTTTAGAATTAGTCGAGTCAATATGCAGCAGAGAGCGAAACTCAGCCAACCAGGTGATTCCCAGTAAACCGACATCGAGTGACGTGGGTTGAGGAAAAGAACGAGAGAGCGAGAGAGATAAAAGGTCGGAGAGGGAAATCGCTCTCGCGAATTCTCGTGCGGTTGCGGCGTCAATTAAACTTTTTCTCGCAAACAGGCAGAGAGAGGGAGAGAGAGAGAGAGCAGAGCTTCACCGCTGATTTATATATCGCGACTACCCCGAAGGAATCCCTCCCCTAACCAGCATTTAGTGCCAAACTTGGGTTACATACTACCAACATTACAATGAACAAAACGTCGAGTTTCTCGTCTCGTTTGCCATTTGTCATGTCCAAACCGACGGAGCCTTAAATCAAATTTTTATCATCCATTTGGCAACTTATTTTCTCAAAACATTCAACCGCAACTTATCCAGTATCAATAATTCCCATATTTCCAGCCCATACGATGGCCAAAATATCAGAGACCATTTCCATTAAAATAAATAATCGCTGCGCCCATGAAAATTAGCATTTTAATAAATTTTACTATCGCTCGAACGTTGCAGGCAGAAAAAGAACAAAAAAGCCCGAACAAGCATGTGCAGGGCCCGAAAAAGTTGGAGCTCGATACTTTCATTAAATAAAATTGATCGACAAATCATGATCGTGTTCAAAAATTACGTGGGCCAATCCGCACTTTTCGGTGCCCCTGGTTGTTTTTTTGTTTTTTTTTTTTGAACATTCCGGATAAAAGAACGTTTTCACATTTGAGCCCAAGGAGAAAGGGTAAAACATATTTGCGCTAGCAAAAAGTAACGTGCATGAGAATTTGATATTTGAGTACGTGACTATTAATGGCCAATGGAACTCGCTAACGGTTTAAAAAGGCATAGCGTTATATACTCATCATGGTTTTATATACGCATATAAAAAAAAGTCGGAGGCAAACCACCCATAACTGAAAGAGATGCTCGTTAAAATGAGCCTGAAAATTGAAACTCGTTCGGGGTTCGTAATATCCGCATGTTTTTTTTTTTTTTCCTTCTTTTTCAACTCGTATCTGTGAGGAAAAACGGTTGGTACGATATAAAATAATATAATAACTGTCATCGGTGAAAATGGGGAATGTGCAAAGTATAAATATATAGGATGAACATGATAATTCAATTGAAAGCGATATTTATTTGGTTGGGGCCTTCCGGAAAGGTTCTGTTAGATAAATTACATGAGCCTACGAGAGTGTAAATTTTATTATCGATTTTTTACGCCGTTTGGCTCTGGCTACGGGAGGACGAATAAATGGCAGTATATAAAGGATAGCTATAGGAAAATGCGAATATATGTAAAGATTGAATGGCACGAGTGAAATTTATGAAAAATAAATCGGACATTTAGTTTCTGGATTATTTTTTATCTGGCAAAAGTAGAAAAATTCAGCACCGTCCAATAATTCAATGGAGACGTTGATCTATTGGCCAAAATTTTCATTGGTTTTTCATCACGCAGCCTTTTGATGGAAGAGCGTCTGATACTTTATCGAATCAATAGAGGGCGAGAGGCTGTCGAAAGAGGGAGAGAGACTGGGCCAATGGCAAGAGAGGCTTGCTCATATACCGGCTAAATTCGTTATCGGTATCAAAGGGTGATGAAAAGAGAACTCGGGCTATGATTTCGTTAGGTTATCTCGAGGCTTTATTGATCGCGAGGCGTCCGGAAAGTACCAAATTTCGTCTATATAGTTTCACACTCATTTTCCAATACAGAAAGGGAAGCTTTATTAATTATCGTTCGTTTCATCTGACGAGTATGTGGACGATATATGATGGAAGAGAAAAAAGTAACAAAGTCGCTATCGATTATTGATGTTTGTTATTGTTGACTAGAAAAATTCTGAGCTTTCAAGGCATTTTTTGTTGTTCTCATCAATAACAAAACAAGCAACATTCTGCGACAAGAGGAACGAACGAAAATGCAACGAAAAGGAGAAAAAAAATCGTCATATTCATTGAAATAGGAGGAGAGGAAAAGAAAAACTGTATAATTCGGAGTTTTT
Organism: Campopleginae sp. 14b; assembly: GCA_030522525.1. Lineage (NCBI taxonomy): Eukaryota > Metazoa > Arthropoda > Insecta > Hymenoptera > Ichneumonidae > Campopleginae sp. 14b. The sequence goes on from JAPYYS010000446.1 coordinate 97,182, forward strand.
TTTATCAGCAACGCTCCCCAGGGGCACGGCCGATCAATATTTCATCCAATGAAGAGAAAATAAAAGCAATTTTTTTGAATAAATGCACTAATACCGTAAAGCTCGTACGGACTGAGCCAACGACCGAATTTTTACGGTGCACAAGAGTGAAAAGTATGAAACTATACGAAGTTATATTATTTAACTTCCGGAGTATTTGACACTGTTTCACTCTTTCAAATTCCGGTCTATACGTTCGTGAATTATTTACAGTAAAAACTGGGGAATTTGTGAGAGAAAAAAATAACGTTCGTGTTTGAATTTTCCAGCCACGAGGATAACCACAAATTTTTCAATGTCAAACACCATTTTTGTCTCATACGTTTGTTTGTTTGCCGAATGTGTAAACAATAAAGTTTGGAAGACGGAAGTTTGGGAAATTTTGGGAAGACCCTAACAGGTTTGCTTTCCCATGTGTTTGTGCTTGATTAACGTGGAAAGGTGTAATGACAGAGATGAACTATATAGACAACAATTTGGAGGAGTTTTCGGGACCAACTGCCGCAGCCACCTTCATAGCTCGTTTAGCTTTCTATCTCTCTCTCTCTCTCTCCCTCTCTCGCCACGAATCCCATAGTTCGATATATATGTATAAACTATAGAGACTTGGCCAAACGTGCGGTTTTCCAGAGGCTTTCCGTCGCGGGTGCCGAGTTTGCGATTAATTGCTACGTAATTGCGACGCACACGTTACATGCACCTGAGCGGTAACGAAAGACCCGGTTCAACGTGTGTACGCATTTATCTCTTCCTCTCTCCCTCTCTCCCTCTCTCCCTCTCTCTCTCTCTCTCTCGCTCTCTGCGAAGTTGCAAGAGATGTGAGGCTCGCCTTGACATTCCCGATTATCGAGAGCAGTTTCGTAAATCGAAAAAATGAAACGCAGCATCACCCCCAACAAGACAATTCGCAAAAATCGATAGTTGTCAAATTCTCGCCTTGCATACGTGGAGAAGAAAAAGTTGTTCCTTTAATTCCGGCGATATAATATGTTGAAGGTCAAAAAACGAAACATACATTTTTTTCTAACCGATATTCTTATATTTGTCAAGAACTTTTAATCCGCGCCGAAAACTACCAACGGAAATAATCGACGAACAAACACTTAGGCATCTGAAAAAGTTCCTCGACGTTTTCGGATACATTTTGATCAAGGCCACATGAGTATTGAGAGAATTTCGTTGCTACCGGCGCAAACGTCTCGTTTCCCATCCATATTGTCGAAAGGATATATAATCTCGAAGTATATTTGCCGTTGACAAATATGAGACTCGAGAATAAACCCGTATAGCGGAGCAAGGGCGTACGAGGTAAACGTCAGATACTCTCGAGACTCCTAAATTCGATAAAAATGAAATTATGTAAAGACGGAACGAGAATATAAAAGAAAAGTTGGACGAGGAACAACAAGATTTCGTGAAGCACGAAGAATTCATTATTCACAGCTTTCCCTTCCCTTTTTCGCTGATATATTTGTGTCCCTTACAAATCTCCATGAAAATGATTTTATTTTTTCAATGATTCAAATAGCAAACAAAATTCGTAAATTGGACGTATAAATATCGCGTAATGGACGAGCTTGTCCCTTGAACAAAGGGCCAACGAACCTCTCGAATGCACCGGACGGCACGAGTCGTTGAAAACCTACCCACACAGATCAAACGAACGGAAACATGGACGTGGACTCGCGTGTGCTTAGTAGGTTATAAAATGAATCACCTGCCCTCCCCCGTAGGCTTAATGGAACTCTGAGAATTCAATGTTCGACGTATATAAGAGCTTGTGCAGTGAACCCTTGTCTGTCTGTTTCTCTCTCTCTCTCTCTCTCTCTCTCTCTCTCTCTCTCTCTCTCTCCCCCCCCCTCCCCCCCCCCCCCCCCCCCCCCCCCCCCCCCCCCCCCCCCCCCCCCCCCCCCCCCCCCCCCCCTCCCTCCCTCCCTCCCTCCCTCTCTTTCTATCTCTGGCTCTAGGTACGTTGTGTTTCTCAAGAACTTGTGACATATCGACGGAATGTACAGCCAAGAATAACAAAAAAATTGAGCAGTGGCTGGAAAAATGAATTGTTGATTACGAGACAAAAGAAGCTCGAGATCTTCTCGTTAAAAATTTTATTTCTAAGCTCCATACGAGCAGTAAAAATCTAACGAGTGCCATATTATTTATAGCATGAAGACAATTCACCATGCACGGGATCTCAGCCTGAAAATAGAAGCGCATACGTCAGACGAAACTGAAAATTTAGCGAAGAAATAGTTTTAGACATCGATCGTTGAGTTTTTTATTTTATTTCGTTTCCCTATCTAATGTCTCTTTTTTTTTGTGCCAATCCTCGACGAGGCCTCAATGGAGAATCATCCACGAGATAATAAACAATTGGGCCAACTTTGGACTGACGAGACTCGACAAAAGAAACTCTGGTCGATATTGTATTGACGTTTGATAAAAAAAGTTTTCATCGTTGGAATTCAAAGAAATTCTATTTTTTCTTAAGCAGAGCTCGAAATTATTTGACAATATTTCGTCCGGACGATAAAACGATTTCCTCTTGCGAGCGAAAAACTAGATCAATAAAATAATTTGTCATTGTTTCCAAAATTTAATGAATTATTGATGGATAAAGCATTTTTCGTTGAATCTCCACGTTGCAAAGAGTCATAAAGGTTTAATATCTCGAGAAAATGAATAAAAATCTAAAGAGACACAAAGAGAAAAGGCCAGTAAGTATTTTGTAAAAATTAACCAAATATTTTCCGAGTCACAACGAGAAGATAAGGAACGGAAAAAAATGTATCCGAGAATCTGAATCCGTCACGAAAGACTTCGACGTATTTACATAAAACCTCAAAGCATTCGAGGAACGATTCAGAATTGGGTTACTTCGTTTAAATGTTTGTTGTGTATTCAGCTTACATTGAATTTCTTATTAAGGCAATATCAAAACATTGATTACACTGACAGATCCGAAGTCGAGGGTACCGAGAGTGTGGAACACACGTTTTACCGCACAACCAAGAATCAACGGAATGTTCACCACCAACGAACGAAAAGCAAACGTTCCAATCGAACTTCGAAGGCATATTGATCACACACACCGATCCAAAGTTACGCAACAAAATATAAACAAGAAAAACACACACACAAATGTTTGTGATGCTCAACGACGAGGTTAATTAGATTGGAAATGACTGCAGCTGTCTCGAGCTCGTGAGAGATTCACACGACTTGATCCAAATTTTGAAAACGCTTTTCACGTCAATCGATCACCGACAAACTTAAAAAAAAAACGCAATGACAATTGTGGCGTTGGATTGCAACGAAATTTTGTTTATATTTTTATTTTGTCCCAATGTCATTATTGTATCGTTCGACCGAATCTAAATGCGAAAAGATAGGGCACTAATTTTGATGTGATAGAAAAAAAATATCTTTGTATCATGAAACGTCAGCAATTTAATGGGACTGCCATTTGGTTCGATTGTATAGAGAAATTAAAACGAACCTCCGAACCCACGTAGAGAGAACGGTCACTCGCATTTTGACGTGTAAATTAATGAAACGTTATGAAAACGACGGAGGGTGATTTAATTATCAATGAAATGCGAATTTTGATGAAACGAGAGGAGAAAGAAGAGCACATGGCACTGAATTTCGAGTGAGTGTCGATGAGCAATCAATAAATGGATAAAACGTCATAAATAGTGTGACCCTTAAAACCCTTTAATGTGGAAAACACTGCTTTGATCCGAGAGTGGCTCTTGACGTCCCGAGCGGAGAGAAAAAAGTTTGGATTAAGAAAAAAAAAAAAATTATCATAGATTTGGAGCATTCATTCATTGGCGAGGTCAAAGAGTCGAAATGTCAAAGTTTGTAAGGAAAAGAAAGCATGGGGTGGATCAGGAATAAGTACGACCTGACGCGATTGGGTTTAATCATCGTCGACACGCGATAGAGGTTAGAACGAAAAAGTTGGGGTAACCAACGCAAACGACGCGGTAATGCCCTTCCGACACACGATTCTTGGTTTCGATGTGTTTAGAAGATACGTGCATTGGGGCTGTTTAGGAATAATTACGAGGAAAGAGCGTCAAATTATGAGAAAAACGAGGAAATGAACGTGGGGGAGAGCGAGAAATGAGACTGTTTCCCGCTTTGCATTGAATTAAAAGAATTGAAATAATTTCCATAGAAAAAGAGCGCTGTGAACTTCTGAGAAAAGCAGGAAAAATGGATGTTTACTCACGTTGAGAATATTTTGTGGAAAAAAAAGACTCGGTGGAATTCCAGGAATCGATGAAATTCTTGGAGATAGTCGAGACGTCGTTCGTATAAAAGTGGCAGCGCGCACGGTCGAAAGACCAAAAAAATATCCGGAGAAAGAACAAAACAAATTGGAGAGAGACAACTAATCTCCAACGCGCACGAGAAGTCGGTGGGCTGATCACCTGTCGTCGATTTATTCACTAACGGAGTACGATATCAAAAATTCCCGCACAGTTTTTGTCACACGCGAATTCTTCGTAAGCGAGCATGAGTATCCGAAGTACGAGAAGAACGGAATGAGCTCGTGTTATATCGTCTCAACACGAATCGGAAGAATCGGAGAGCAAAAAAGCAATTCGTTACCTTTTGCTTTTCTTTTTGTTTAACAAACGAATCACAAACGCGTTTCTCGGCGACTGATAAACACGATGGTCGTGTGCCCGCGGCACAGCCAAGATTATTTCAAAATATTATGGTTCGAGGATACTCCAAATGAGAATTAAAAATACGCAAACGAAAATGGATGGAAATAGCAGGTGCGTATGTCGATTCGATACGACCGAATGGAATTATAACTACACAACAAAACTAACCGATGAACCTGAAATCTGACAGCGGAACGAACGACACTCCCGCGCCGAGAGACCGGCTACTACTGTGGTCTGCGTCCGCGGAGACCTGTGCTGTGAGCCAGCAGCTCGCGCGATTCGACTGTCAACGACACGCGGACTCGCAGGGGGCCTCCCCCCACCCCTGATATCCTCGAGAGTCGTCTCTCTTTCGCTCGCGCTCGGCCGGTCTCGCTTTTTCGCGGCCGCTTCTCACTCCCACCGCTAGAGCGCTACCGAACCGACATTTTCTCCTCTTCTCGACCACGTGCTTCGTCTCGCTCGCTCTTCCCTCTCCCCCCAACCGCGCTCCGATTGTCGGGGATCGGCGGCGAACCCGAGAACTCCCGAACTCACCGAGTAAACTACGAACTGCCTGGGCGAGAAAGAGACGGAACGAAACGTCCACAAACCAGCGCTTCCCCTCCATTTTTGTTTTCGCACACGCATGCGTCGCCCATTACGACTCGTCAATCGTTCTTCAGTACGAATGTATTCGTTCCAACTTACACATTTGCCCCGACGACTCTGAACATCAGATATCACAAAAATAACAGTGATTAGCTGCTTTCGAGCATTGGTTTCTATCACCCTCAGTAATAAAGTCAATTTTTCAATCTTCGATCAATCAAGACCGTATAATAAAGAGTATCTCACTGCAAACTTTATTTTTCAACCTCTATAACCTTCAGTCAGCAGGGAGTAACGCTGCATGTTCCACCTTTTTCGCGGATGTTACGAACTACGAATTCCGGGCAGTAAGAAAAAGGGTATCAAAACTTGAATCATGTTTTTCTTCGTGGTCTAAAGAATGCAGTAAAAACCTGAGGTATTTTCAGGGAGAACGCACGGTAGACCAAATAAAAAAAACATCGAATCAAAAGCCAATTTGAATTTGATTTGGTCCGCTCTGTTCGGGCCGACGCAAGTTTTGTTCTCTCCGACAGGAAATTCGAGTCTGCATATTTTGTCTCATTTTTTATTGTCTTCCATTTAATTTATTCCTTTTGTGAATTTATTTGAATTCGGTTCCTTTCGCTCTTTCCTGTTTACCAAATCTCGCCGCTGGGAACGAGGCGCTTCGATTTTTTTTTCTCACTCTTTTCTTTCCACAGCGTTCTCGCGTATACGCGGGCTTGTTCCTTATCTATATATATATATATGTTAATATGTATAATGACGCCCACACACAACTGTGAATCTTGCGAAAATGAGGCGCTCTTCGTGCAACTCGAGGTCGGGGATTCCCTTTCGAAATGAGATCTCACGCTAAATGCTAATATCGCCCAGGATCTCAGCAAAGCTAGGAACTTCGTGCGAAGAGAGAGAGAGAGAGAGAGAGAGAGAGAGAGAGAGAGAGAGAGAGAGAGAGAGAGAGAGAGTGAGTGAGGGGGAGAGGGCGAAGGAAGAAGAATGTGGGTAGATTGTACCCATGCACGCGGACTTCAAATTTTTTTCTTCCTCTTTTTTCTTCACATTACTGTTCTCGCTGTTACACGCTGTCGGGACTCTCGATTTCTTTTTTTCTTTTCTTCCTCCTTCTTGCTTTCCTCCTTTTTATATGCCGTCTCACCTTTTTTCATCCTAAGCATGAAGTAATTGCAATCAGTCTCGTATAATTGCAGAGATGTATTTCCGGTATGCCAGGATCGCACCATCGCCCTCTTCGCTTCCTCGTATTTTTCTTTTTACTTCGTTTTCTGCTCCTTCCATATCAGCGATACACGCCATGCCTAGACACTGAATGGGAACTTAAAAAAAACATGGCTCAAGCTTGATTCTCATCGTCGATCGTTTTCGCATCCGAGCCACCGGGGAGCTTCGTGTTTTTAGAGAAAATAAGGCTGGAATATCGGGGCAGAGATTATCAGAACTTGACGATCTTTGATCGATGAGAAAAAATAAATTTCTCCAATTTAATGGGCAGAAAAGAAATGTATGGCTCTCGGAAAGTCTGACACTTGACAAGGTGACTTTGGGCCGAGTTAAATTTCCAACAATTTCCGAGTGAATCGAGCCACTTCGAACGACAGCTTCGACGCGATAACTGTGGAGGCTCTTTGGACGCGCGAAATATGGCAGACTAAAAAATGTAGCTTCAAAGCTTTCGGCACTCGACGGTCTTTGGTGCGAAGTAACTGGCTCCTTTCCTCTCGCAACCCGCTGTCAAAATTAGGTCATTACGCTTTCCCGCATCCTTTTGAATACTTAAAGAGAAAAAGTTTGTCGCGATGAGGAGGAAACTGAGAAACGAATACGTGTTTCCGCACCCCTCGCTTCAGTTTTTATTCGCCCCGAAAATTGTCGTCCTTTCCTTTGGAGTCTTACGAGAGTAAACGACGAAAAAAACTGAGCGCAGTTAATTTTTTTTTAGTGGATTACTTGATTCTAAAAAGAAAAAATAGAGCGAAACGTTTAATTTGTCGAATTTATTTCTCCATGAATCTGTCAGTCGTCTCGATTCGTGGCTGTCAAAACAAATGAACGTGTCGCTGAATGATTAACCGCGTTAACCGTAAGTCCTCGCTATATAGAAATCTCGGCGCTTCCCTTCGCCACTATCGGTCCATAGGACCGATCCCCTTTCGTCCCTCAAAAACGTTGAGAAATTTATTAACCACCCTGCTCGCCCAAGCTCGCTGTAAAATTTTCTACCTTTATGAACCGAACTTTAATGAAGAAAAAAAAAGCAACAAAATGATGGGATTCATTATTCTTCAAATAACATGCAGCAGCTCGTTGCAGTGCTGAGCGAGCGATGGTAAAAGCACACGCAGCCACCATTATTGATCCACAAGACGGTAATGAATTATATGAATACATAAAAAGCACATGGCTTTTTTGGTGCACTCAGCATAAAACAAGTGTACCACAGAGAGACCACCACCCTTAATCCTGGGATTTCGAAGGAAAACCCTGGATTTTGCTTTTCCAGAGACGATTCAATCCAGCTTTAAACCCTTACCGTACGCAAAAGCTCGCTTCCGTCATTCATCACTATAGATTCACGTGCACCTCCGTCCTCTCATTATTATTATTTTATGTTTTGTTATCATCATAATCAGAACATTTTTACTCGTAAATGCTAAACCGAGCCATGTCGAGCCTCCGTTCTTTAATCTTCATTCTCTATCAGAATAGAGAACCATAAATATCTGCTGTAAAAATCTGTTTGGTCCTCCGTTCTGCTAAAATCGCTGAATAAATTACGATTCATTTTTTCCAGGAATAAAGCGCTTAAATCCCGAATAAAACTGTACAAAGTTCTGATGAATCATTCGGAAAGGAATCATCGGAGAAAAGTTCTCAATTTCCATTACATTATAATGTGCAGAAAAATTTTAAATCGAAAGTCCTTGCAGCGGCTAAAATTCGAATCGATTCAGAAAGCAGCTCGTTAAACCAAAGCTCGGTTCTTGAAGGACAATTTTTTTTTATTAAAATTCTTCATAAGTGTGAATATTGATTTGCGGAAAATTCGCCGAGAACAATTCGTCAAAAACAATTTGTCAAAAATACGATTCGCACGAATCGAAATTTATCGAAGATTCGCACGAACTCCATCATGAATAATTTTTTAAACTATAGCGGGCAATATTCTTAGGGACCTCCAACTATACCGGAAAATATTTATGGAAATGTTCAATTACAGCGGGAAATGGTCAGAGATTTTCAACTATTGCGAGATACTCCGTTTCAAAATTATTTAAAAAAATATTCTTAGAGATAACCAACTATAGCGGGAAAAATCAATAAATTTTTCTGTCTACAGCGGGAAATTTTTAATGTTTTTTTTTCGACCGTAATAGAAAATATTTTTCACAGATTGGTTAGCGGGAAATATCGAAGATTTTTAAGTATAGCGGGAAATACCCAATTTTGCCCTAGCGATTCAGCGAATTGTGTTTTCGGCGAATTTTCCGCACACGGTGGATATTATGGAGTTTTCAACCGCGTAATAATATCCAATCAAATTAGGAAATCGAATTATAATCAAATAAATCCAACCGAATTAAAAATAATCAATTCATGATGCAAAAATTCGTCGTCTTTCGGAAAATGTATTATTTATTACCAGCTCGAACATTGAATTTCCATTATAATGATAAAATAGACTTTAATCAATTTATCCCAGTCAGTTGGTTCGCGTTTCGAAACTTCCAAATTAGAATAGTTCAAAATCCGATAATTTAACAAATGTCATAAGGTGAATGACATTCTTCACGAAAAATCGATAGAATAGTTTTGACGCATTGTCATTTATACCCGTTAATATATTTCCCCTCGTAGTCGCATGTGGTACCATCGCAAAAACCATGGAACTATAATTATATTCACGCTCCATTAAACCGAGAAATTTCCTTTTTTTCCCTGATTCTTAGATCAAACAATTTGTGTATGATCGACGAGGCGCGATCGAACGTCAAGGAAGCAAAAGAGAAAGAACCGAAAGAATTTTTTTTTTTTTTTCTGCTTCCGACACTCGTGAGCTTCGGACGAGTAAAAGTAACGAATACGCGTTTATAACGAGTTATTTTCACAGACAGCGTACTACTTCGTGCTATTTGTACACCTACGGAAATACAGTCCCGGCCAAAAGGTAATTTTTCAGCCCGGAGCGGAGCTGGTACGTCAGCTAAATAGGCAAACGTCTCAATTTCCACAAATTCAATCATTTCCATATCCCTGAATTTTTTTCAAAGACCCCGGGAGTTTTTTCCTGTGCAGAGGACTTCAGAATGCTGTATACTTTTGGTCACGACTATGTAGAGCCATTTTTTTTCAATCATTTATGGATTTGGAGATAAAACAAGGACATTAACGCAAAGGTATAAATATATTGGGGTACATGTTGATTTTAAGAAAGTCCGCAGATAGTAACATTGGCGAAAATTCGCTTGGGAAATCGAGAGGTTGGCTAGGCAACTTTTGATAAATGTGTAAAGAGCACCTCGGGAGTCTGCTCGGATACATCGCGTAATTAACACGGCTCGAGCGTGTAATTGAAAATTTGACTTGCATAACGTTTGAATTTAGTTGGGACGAGAAGTTTTCAGGAAACAAGTTTTTAGAGTGGATTAAAAAAATAGGGTTTAGGAAAAAATTCGTAGCGACGATTGGAAAAGTGACGAAACCCAACGAGCAGCCAGCTGCGGTTTTTTCTTCGCTCGAAACGTTGCCACTTAGCAGCGAATACAATTTTTCTTCTCGATTCGATAACGAGTGTGTCATTATCTTACTAAATCGTCCGATTATCTCGGTATCGGGGACACTTAGCTTATTATATTTCCGTCTCCGTTGGCATCGCGTGAACGACGCTATTGTCGTATTTGTGCGGTTGTATCGTTGTGATTCATTCGTCGTTTTGTCAATCCACAGGTGCGCAATGAGATTACGTGGAAAACGATAAAGTGTGACGGACGTTCGAGGCTCTCGTCTCTCGTACAACTATGAGCCTGCTCGCGGTCTAAAGTGCTGTCAACGTTCACATCCTGTTCTTCGTGTCCTCTGCGCTCGCGCGCTCGTAAAGAAAACACAACACATGGCTGTTCGCACATTAGAAAATGATGTACGAGTTCTTGTCGCTTCTCGGGTCTACCAGCGGACCGTATTCGTATATGGGTCGTTCGATATCGATGCGTACAATCGTGATAGATAAGACTTGAAATCATTTTTCTGATAATAATTTAATCGAGGCGTTGTCGCGCTGTGAATTCTTCGGCGGGGCCACATCATTTTTGTGCCCTTTGTTCTCTCTTCGAAAAGCTGCGAAAAATTTGTTTTTTATTCGTATTTTCGATAACCCTGAGACTTTTTCCATAAAAATACAGCGAATGGCGGATTTTTTTGACTTTTCAACATTTTTATGTCTTCGTTGTCAAAAGCCTCGATCTTCGAGTCTTAATTCGACTTTTCAAGTGTCTCGCTCGTTTTTTGTGCGCGAAGTAACGAAAAGCAGAAAGCCCTGTACCGGCCATATTACTGGATATGTATTTCTCTATGTCTAGTGTTTGTTTTTTGTGCCGTTCGGAATCGAGATATGGTCATGGCGATCTGGGTTGTCTGCGGACTTGGAACACGGTGTCGCGATCTTGGGAGCTCTGGCAGTGAGAAAAAATATATGTATACAACGATGGCAAAGGAGTTCACTGGCCTGACGATACCCGATCGGACGAGAACAGGTCAAGATCGCAGCGTTATTTTCCAACTGATCGAGAGCCTCGTTTCTTTCGTCATGTATTTTATTATTTTTATTATGTCAGCTCGTGACGAATGAGACCGACAAAAAAATTCGGCTCATCAGCGAGCCCAGAGTTTTAACAAACGCATCTATATATTCGTATTAAATTCGCATACTCGAATGAATACAGATAAAAATTGAAACGAATATAGTGAATGAAGGAAAAATGAAGTATTTCCTTACGGATCATCGGCTCGAGGAATAAAAGCGATTAATTAAAACCTCACGAAGCAGTGAAATCCTCTTTGATTAATCGAGCGATAAATAAAGGACAGAGAAGTTATTAATTGAGACGCGCGACACGTCTCTGGAAACCAACATCAATCAAATTCTTGGGACAAATTGATAAAAAAAAATAAAATGTCTATATCGCTGACGAGAATTGCAGCTGAAGGTTATGCAAAGTAAATTTTTAATAGCATCGCATGCACTAGCAAGTGCTCTACTCATTCATTGTCGCGTTTGAATTATATTGCCTCATCGGGACTTTCAAAAGAACGAGAAAAAGAGGGAGAGAGAGAGAGAGAGAGAGAAGGTTCAGCTCATGCGATAAGAGTGAAGAGCCCGTTGAGAGCTGGCACTATAAAGAGACGTTGTTTTATCACCTACGAGTATCTTACGTTGCAGTTTCCTTGTACTGCACCAGCTTCGGAAACATTTTTATAACCCCGCTCATTTAACCACTATTTGACCTTATGAAATACCGTCGTATCCAAATTTTAACAAGAAAATTGATACGTTCGAAATTGACATTTCCTCAGCTGTGTAAATAATGGGACAAAAATCGTTCAATGAGGAATCTATTGGAACTATATCTACAGGGAACGAATGGCATTGCTACCACACTGAGAAAACAGTTTATTCATGATAAAAAAATATATTTAGTCAGTACTTTTACTCAAACATTCACTTTTTACTCGATTTTTTTTTGTGATTTCACAAATTTACAAATTATTTTCACATTTTTCAAATTCACTCAAACATTTATAAATGGTATAAATAAATCGTTTTTTCAGTGCATGAGAAACACGCGCGAACCATTTTTTTCGTAGCAATTTCGAATTGTTACGGTCGGAAATACATTTCTGGGTCAACATGACCCTGAACGGGAGGATTGAACGACAATGGTCGAAGTTTATTCGGAACAATGGGTAGAAAATTTGTTCTTTATATAAATAAACAATGGAAATAAATTGGTTTATTATTTGAATTTTTCAAGAGAATAATGAAAAATGTGATGGTCGGTAAGAATGTCCCGGAAGGAATGGAACTTTTAATTGAAATTGGAATAATAGTTTCTCGCTCGGACCGTAACACGTTTCGCTATTGGGTCTAATTATTTTTTGAGATTCGCTTTTATCGAGATTACGATGCTCTCTCGTGCCCCTCTTTTCGCAATAGGGACGTTCTCCGATGGGAGGCGAGTTTAAAATTCAAGGCGTATCGGAGCTAACCGTACAGCGTGCAATGAAAATGGGTACGTGGAGTACGTGGCGTTACGCGTGAATTTTGCGCATCATACAAAAAACACGTCACAAGTCGGCCATCCTGTTTCCGCAAGTTGCAGGAAAAAAAATGCAACATTTTTTACGTTTATTCGCCCGGTTTTGCACGTGAAATAATTATTTCAAATTTATTCGTATTTTTTACGACTCTCGAACAAAAGTAATAAATACGCAAAGTTTAAAGAGAAAAATATTTAAAACATCATTCTCATGCTCCTCGGTAAAGTATATTTTCCCACGCTAACGAGGAAAAAATATTCAACCGTTTCGAATTTATTCACCTGAAAACATTATCGGAATAAAAATTCTCATCAGCGATATCGCCGGGAGGGTTTTTTAAAATTTTATACAATTGCATAATTATGCATTTTCGAAATAAATAAAATGGCAAAGAAAACAGAAACGCGAAAAATCCATCATAAGAAAAAGATTTGTCGAAGTATTTTTTTCGTCGCACTAAAAACGATGCGTAAACAATAATAAGGAGCGTTCCGCGTCAAGCAACGAATATCGAAGACGGTTAGGCGGACGGACGCCGCTCCTACACACGCCCTCAGCTCTCTAAGAACGCATTATCGGCGAGGAAAAAACAAAACGAGAAAACACAGATGCTAATAAAATGAATCCGAAGCATTAGTCAAAAAGGATAATTCGACAAACTCCATTTTGTATTGTGTTCTTGTTTACTCGCTCTTATCATATATAACTCGATATATACCGGAGCACGTGTACGTCGGATCTTTTTATGGTCAAAAGCAATCTGTCTGTATACGGACAATGTTTACGTTTTACTCCTTTGCTTCGAGCGCACGGAGCCAGTGAGGGAGAGAGAGAGAATGAGAGCGAGCGCTGCTCGCGCGTGCCCTGCGAAAAGCACCGATAGAAAGAAGTAACCGAACACAAATGAAGAGAAAGGGAAGGGGAGTATTTTTCAAAGGAACGAAGACAGCAGCTTCAAATCACCGATAGCGATCTTCTGTTTTTTCGAAAATCCTTTGCCACTTGCCGTATAACCTTCGCGCCTTCGGTTTCTCGTCCTCTAGTTTCATACACACTTAAACATCGACGAGATCACACTATTGACGACAGAACACAACAACAACGTTCGAGGGCCTGAGCCCATTTGTTCCTCTTGGGACGCGTAATTCGTCAGTCGTCTCATAAGCTCCGCAGAGTGAAGTTCGGTCATTCGTTCATCGATTATTTCGAAATCTTCAATAATCGAGAATTCGCAAGGGTGTAAGAAATGTAGATAATTGTCAAGTGAAACAATAAAATATCGTTAATCGATTTTTCATCGTCACGTTTTGAAAAATAACCTTCTTTCGTGATTTTTCCGTCGAAAGTGATTTTCGTTGTCTTTTCTTCGAGCGAGAAAAAAACAGAGAGCGATTCGCAATCCGTACGTCGGAGAATAATAAGTAAGTATTATTCTTCCGTCAAGTCAAAGAAACGTAAAAAACATTTGCAGTTTTCATAACTAATAGACGTTAGTCGCGATACTTTTCGAATGTTTTCAAAAATCCGGAATTATGTTTCCAGAAATAGACGTACAGCCAAAAAAATGCCAGCCTACTACGAATGCTCGGTGTGTCAGTACGTCAGTGAGCGTTATTACAACGTCAGTCGTCATGAAATAAGGATTCATACAGCATCAGCGAAACAGCGTGAATGTTGCAGTGAGTTTTCCATTTTTTTAAATCGAAATCGATACTAGTATCGATTAATCAATTTTAATTTTTCGCGAAGAACAAAGGGTGCTACTTCGCTACGGACCGCTTGACTCGAAGCGTCGAACGCAACGGTCGCTCCCCCCACTCCTTTCGCCGGACGCGTGACAAGTTTCATGCGCCTTATTTTTTTTTCTTCTTTTTTTTTTCCGCTGTTTCCGCGATCATTTTTCCAGAGTGAAATAAAATATAAATTTAGCGAAAAAAGAGGAATAATTCCGCGGGCAATGTCGATTTTGGCGGCCACACATTTCTTGACGGGGTTAGAAACTAAATCAACACTTAACGTCTGTTGATATATTTTTTTTTACGACCGCAGAAGCGGAGAATCGCCAAAGGGAGACGAATTCGATCGCACGCGTTTGTTTTGTTCTCAACTAACAGTTTTTCAGTGACTGTATTTGTATCGTGGCACGCGCTCGTCGAGTATAAAAACAATTCTCCTTTCGAAAACGTTTGGATTAGACCGATTATTTGTTTTCAATATTTCCAAACTGCCCCGGCTGCTCTTCAATAAGCCAAGCCCGCACAGTTGCGCGAGCTCTCGAGAACGATTGATTTTTCGAGGAAAGAACAATCGCACCTCATGCACAACGAATATTTTTATTTCGGCCCCGGAATATTCAGCATTTCCGAAAACATCGCGTAACGAGATTTTATACCGACCATGCCACCGGAGGATCGTCTTCAAGGACAAATGAAAGTCAAGTCACGTTCCGTTTCCTTGTAAACTTCCATTATTCACCACCCTCCATCCATTATATTCTTTTTTTTCTTTTCTTCGCCATAATGTCGCTTGGGTTTTTGTTCCAATGGATAAACCGCCGCCAACGCCGGTGGCCACTCTGACTCTAATCAAAGTTATCTCGTTTCTCAAGACTTAACAAACATCTCGAGACTTCTCAAATCTCCTTTTCTCTACGTTCGATTTAAATCCCCCTAAGATTTCTTCCTAATTTTTCAAGACTTTTCTCATCTTGTACGCACCTGTTACCTTCTCACCAGATCCACTACTTTGTCTCGTAATTGAGAAATTACGTATTTCTTTTTTCATTCGTATTCAAAGCCCCTAATTTATTTTATGCTCGAGTAGAAAATTGCAAAATGCTGCAAATTGAATGAATTAACAAATTTGAAAAAAAATAATTCAAAATACTCGTCGATTTATTTTTTTCTTTAACCAACACATTTCGTCGAGTCCACACTGGGTCATTTTGACCCTAACATTTTCTTGTCACTGATCATTATATCTGGCATTCAATGGCAACGAGTATTTTGGCAAAAAAAAACATGAAAAATCGCAAATTCATCGGAATACAACGATTTATAAAACGCCTTTGGTCAGATTGACCCAATATGTATTTATATGACAAAAACGTTTAAAAAAAGTGATTTTCCCAACAGAATTGAAGTTCGTGACCAAGGGAGATTACTATCTGCATTGCCAAGAGTGCCACCCGATCTCGCGTCCGGCAAATGTGACCTCAAGGACAAAATATCACATCGACTCCGGCCTGAAAAAAGTCAACCCCCCAGAAGCTTCGGAATCACCGGAAAATGGGAAAATCCAAAAAACCCTGAGTCAATCCCGATACATGCTACGAACGCGTAAGAATTTGCAATTTTTGATTAAGTACGAAAACGAATCCGAGGACGATTCCGACGGGAGCGGGGTCTCCGAGTTCCGATACGAAACTTCTTTCGATGGTTCCTCAAGCGATAATTCGGCGCAAGGATCATTGGCTTACAGAGGAAAAACTGAATTTTTGAATGTATACAAAAATGATGTTGAAAATGCAATTTCCGTGAATGAAACCAGCGATTTTGACAACGACGAAAAATATGCAGAAACTGAGTCGACCGAAACGGTAAATTCTGAGAATTCGTTGGACAGAACAGCCGGAAACGATGCCGCCATCGATTCTGGATTCTTCGACGAATTTGCAGTCTCATCGAGCACCGAGCTCGCAGACGAAAATTCTCCAAACGCCATTATCGATTGGTGTAAAAATTTCAAAAATTACGGAAATTTCCAAGTAAGGAACGAGCTTGTCGACCCAGCTTCGCAAATCGATGCCGCTGATGGGGGCACGAACTTTGAGAACATCGAAAACGTGCAACTAACGAACGTGCTTGTACCGCCAAATTCTCAAATCGGCACCATTGATTGGTGCACGAATTTCGAGGATGTTAAAACTCAACCCGAGCAAAATATCCTCGTGCCCGAAAATTCGCAAATCGATACAATTGACTTGTCGAGGAACTTCGAAAGCGTTCAAAATTCTCAACGGAGAAACGATTTTGCTGAGCAAACTTTAAAAATCGTGGCCATCAACTGGTCCCCAAAAGTCGCGGACGTCAAAGACTTTCCAACAACGAATAAAGCTCCGAATGACGTTTCGAAAACGTCTGAATTGGTTCACAAGAATATCGAATCCTCCGAGGCTTCACAACAGGAAGAAAACGACGCGGTCGACTCAAAATTCAAACTCGACACCGTCGGCTGGTGCGCGAGTCGCGAAAATCTAAAAACTTGGAAAGCAAGAAACACGCTCGAGGAAATTGATTCGAAAAATAGAACAATCGAGTGGTGTCGAAATTCGGGAAATTTTGCAAACTCGCCAGAGAAAAAGCACAATTCGATGGACGTCGCAAACTGGTTGTACAATTTGCCACTTAAAAAACGAATTCTTCAGCTGATTCCCAAAGTCGAATCCCATCGTCAAGAAACCACGACACCGGGAAGATTGCTCGTCGATTCTTTGCACGATAAGTTGAAACGCGAGAACAAAGTTGAGCGGAAAAACCGCAAAAAGTCCCGCCCGGCCGATCGAGGAAAGGGAAATAAAAAATCGCGAGGCACTCGAGACAACAAGGAAAACGTTAATCCGTCGCCATTGCCTTTCGAGGGTAAAGTAAAAACAGACGAAATCAACTACGGATCGATCGCAATACACGTTGATCCGCGAATTTCTTTTCATAATCTGACTCAAGCTCATCACGAATTCTTCGAAAGTTTGCTCACTAACCAATCGTTGTCTGATCGAATAAATTTCACGCAATATTAACGATTGATGTCACAAAAAAAACGACAAAAACGCAGCAGGAATTTCACGCCCCTTTTCTCGATTTTTCTATTTTTATTTTAATAATAACAACGAATGAGGTAAACGTTATATTCGAAATTAATGAATTAGAGCCTTTTTCCGCACTTATAAAACATATCAGTGACCCACTTAAATCATGTAGCCACTTTTTTCTGTTTTCAAACTTTTTTTTTATATTCCAAATCATAGTATTCCTGACATTTTTATCGACAAAACTTGAAAGGCATAAATTTACTTCGAATTATGAAGTAAGAAATTTTTATTTCAACGTTTTTTGAATCCCAAAATGATGCTTCGATAAAGGTCTTTTTATTTCCACTGGATCGAGCGCTATTTTACTTTTTTTTTTATTGGGCCGTGAAATTTTTTACTTTTTTTTCAATACTGAAAACTTTTCGTAAATTTTATAATCGACTTATTTTAAGAAAAAAGAAGCATGAGATGCACGTGTATATATTATTATTCGACCCACTTTGTAATTATGCACGCGAGTGAATATAACTTTTAAGGGAATAAATGAACTTCTTAATAATTTGCTATTTGGTGCTAAAGTCTGTTTTTTCTTAATTTCATATTTTCTATACGTTGGTCTTCTGGCTCCTGGAGGATACTTCGAGCGAGTCTTGATCGAATTATTCGGTCAGTGCGTCTCTAATGAACGGTAACGAAGGATTGTCCGGTTCGTTAGCAAGCATTCGCCGTAAGCGCCGGTTAATCGTTGCTTTTGTGTGTTCCTCATTTCTCTAAACACTATTATTCGTCCCATTTTAAGAACCTCAACTTTGTGGTTTGTATTGAAACAAACAAAAAGTTTACTTGAGCCACCGTTTTTATTGGGGCGAAGTTGCATAACTTTGATTTCCACGTGAACATCAAAGAAACAAAAATAATAGTGAAACTTTGATAGTGGGTCAAAATTTCGAGATTTCAGGTTTTTTTAATGCATTTCCTTTATTTTTCAATGAACCCCCGTGGTTCACACCCTCTGTAAGTGCCTATTGGGTCAATCTGACCCGAGGCGATTTTGAAATCGTCGGATTCCGTTGAATATTAATTTTTTTTTTTTCATAGGCACGTCTTTTGTCTTAAATTGTCCATATTTTATGGGCCTGAATTTATTTTTCGGCGAAAACGAAAATTAAATGTCAAAGTAATCGGTGACGCAAAATTGTTAGGGTCAAAATGACCCAGTGTGTACTCCAAGGGACGATTTTCCTTCCTGATGAATCGACCTCGATTGTGATGAGTAGTCAGCACTAGAGCAAGTTTCATACGTCATGCTCGAAATATAACATGGAGAGAGGAACCGACAGAAGGGGGGAATAATATTACAAAGTGTGTACATCGAATTGTCTGTAATTGCGGAATTGGCTCGTTGGTGTGTGTGGATCTTGATATATATCTGTATTCAGAATGTACAGGGAAACGTCAGGAAATCGTTAGTGCGTGAAGCATTTGTGAGCATTCCGGAAACTAACTCCATTTACCACTGGTAGGAGAAGCTGCTTCTCTGTGGCAGAGTGGCGTGCCTGACCGAATCGTTCGATACTACTTGCAATAACGAAGTATCCTGATAGACCGAGAGGGAACGGGGAGAACAAGAAAGAGCAACAGACAGAGAAGAGACGCCGGCGAATTAGATGGTTCGTAGCTTCGAACTGTAATTTACGTTTCCACGATATATAACGAGAGAGAGAAGGAGAAAATCCATAGATGGTTTCTCACTGAGAACTGCCACTTCACTCTGATTTCCAATCATTTTCCACCCACACTGAGATTATCTCTGCTGTCTTTGTTCACAAATTTCAAAACGACAAACCAAAATCAGTTCGTTAGGAATTTGATAATTCCTTCATTTCAGCATGAAATTTTTAAAAATTCTCAGAACAACGATGAAAGGCTAACGGTAAAAATAAAATTTCGAGGCGACATCGAATGTTCCAATTTTTCAATATTTTTTCACTGACGAGACAAGTCTCGGTGTAAAACAAAACCTATTAAAGTTGATATTTCAATGGCGCTCGAAATTCTCTATGAATCCGAAAACAAAAGACATTATTTGGAACGCACGATGAAACATTCGTCCACAGGGATTTTCAATGCATTCAAAATTCAATGAAAAAACATCGAAATAATGAAAACGAACATAAAAGAATATTCGATACGGTTCGACTATGAATATTTCGTGAATCAGTTGCCTTGGAATCGAACACAAAGGCACGTTCCGATCACCTCTCAAATTCCACTAAAATCAACAGCAAAAAAAAAACGAATGCAATGTAACAAATCGCGAAGGAAAAATCCCATGGCAAGGTTGCTAAGGGTTTTTAAAATTCCAGGAACGAAGCAATAATGTACGACAAAACATAATTCTACGTTTTCTCCCATTCATCAAAGTGGGAATTGTTAGGCTTCTCATTTTATGCTGCAATGCTTTTTTCGTCGTGTTTTCAATCAACAGTCGATTTCTACTTTGTTCGGGATTCTTTTGAACTTTAGACGCGAGCAATTGGAAATCGCTTTTGTGTTTTTATCTGGTGGCTTTCTCTATTGACCATCGATTCAAAAGCTTTTTCTCACGTGGTACGTTGTACCAGCCGGTGCAATAAATTATTTATTGAAATATTCAATTTCCAGGAACAATCATTGCAGCAGTTCGATTGAACAAGTAATCGAAGTTCGCCTTTGAAATGTCCTTGAAATGAGCCGTGTGGAACGAGGACGTGTATTGAAGCTTCGGGAATAATTAACGTTACGAATTACCATCCAGTGATAACGTCATGTTCGCTATTCTCTTTCCTCCTCTCTCTCTCTCTCTCTCTCATTCGCTCGTTCTCTCTCTTTCTATCTTTCCCTTCGTGCACTCGGTTCGTAGCGTCATTCAACTGGTACAAGAAACTATTACGACTGTTACAACACGCGAGGAACCTCCGTTGTTTCGAGTCTCCATTCACAACTTTGTCGTCGAGATATTCATGCCCGTAAATCAGTCCATCTCTCTTCCTGTCCCTCGAGAATCCTCGTTTATTATCGGGAGTTCTCACCTTCGAGCAATTGCGAATAAATCACTCGGAATGAATAAAAACCCAAGCTATTCCGGTTAGATCCAATGCTGGGATTTATGAGCATCGAAATATACTCCATTGAAAAGGAAATTAGCACACAAGGGCTTTGCAAATGAAACGACACGAAAATCAACAACTCAGAAGAGCGAGTCGAGCAGTTCTGGGTCCCCCTTAAGATTGCGTTAAATTACGAGCGAATAGATTTCCTCAAACCCCTTGGACATGACCGCCAGCACGTGCTCACATTCCCACCTGTTTTCCGTTTTTCCATTCGAATCCAACACGTGCGAATGTAATGATCGAAAACTTGGAGGGTTCGTCGTTCATACGTATTTTTTCCCGATAAACTTGACGTGGAATCAAGCCACTGGTGGGACTGCCTGACTTTTCCCCTACGAGAACTATTTTTAGCATCAGCCGGAAAAACTTGGCAAGTATTTTTCGCTTCATTAATATTCAATTCTGTATCGAAGCATTGTTCCATAGAAATGAATACCGATCAATCTACTCGAGGATTTTGTTTGATAGGAAATAAATCGAAGCTTCAAACGTCGCTTGAGTCTACGTGATTCGGCTAGATCCATCAGTTGATCGAAATTCCTCTCCCTCCAACTTTCGGACATTCCGGTTTGTCATCCCGCTCCAACTGATAGATGGCCATGACAAATCTGATGAAAGCCGCCCTTTTATTGTTGATGGCTATATGTATATCGCTATATCTATATATCTGCGTTTAGATATGAGCATATGGAAAGATAAAGGGGAAGAAAAGCAAAAGAGCAGACCAGTAACGACGTACGAGGGTGCTTCCAAGTGGAGGAGCGACAGAATGTCGCCACGAGATATTGGCGAATAACGAACGAACGCATGCGCATCAAACTATTCGCAGCAAACAGCCGCACAATTTTGGAATGTTTTCAACTCAACTTGGCACTACTGTCTCGTCTCTTATCTTGGTAAGATCATTTTTACTTTTTTTTCCCACCTCTTTGAAGAAATTTAAAGATCAATAAAAACCAAGAAACACGTGAGTCACGAGTGATTGATCGATAACGTGGCATGTTGTGAATTCCAGAGTGCAATTGTCCCAGGCATTGATGTGAAAAAACTGGAGAATCACTATTTGAATTATTTGCCAAACAAATTTAATTTTTTCAACCGGTTCCCGAGATTTAACAATTATGGAAAAAATTGTTGAAGAAGAACAACACGATGCAACGGTTGCTGCTGATCAAACAATCATGGATTCTCGAGAACGGTATGTGCGACTCGCAAAAGTTCGTTTAACCATTTTTTTCATTACTCCCTAATTTATTCGATGGAAAAACAAATTTCCCATTAAGATTTTTAATAAATCCTCAAAATTCTTCAACTTTGAATCCTCAATATTTTCTCAATTTTTTTAGTCAACGATTCATCGTTTTTCTTTTTACTCGGGAATCTCGACAACCGTAGGATTTTCCGTACGTAAATGAAATTGATTTGTTTTTCTGAAATCTAAATGAATGATCTTCGTTATAAATCCGTGAAGTGGGAGTTGCCGGCCCCCATGTCTGCCTGCCTGTGCGTGCGTTTTACTACTTAAGACTCGAGACTTGCTGAACGGACTTTAACCAATTTTTCATAGATTTATAACTTATCTCGTGTGTAACGATGTAACGAAGAAATTACACATGAAGCTGAGGTCACGATCTTCGGGCTTCTCCTTATAATAAATTGAAAAAATGTTAAAAAACTCGACGACGTACAAAAATTTCAAAAAACATGATAAATTTTTTCAGAATGGGGCTGCAGCGTTTGGAAATAGGTCTCGACAATACTCAGCAAGTTTACTACCCTGGAAAATCAATAAAGGGAAAAATATTTCTCGATTTGCAAGCACCGATCGAAGCTCTGGGTGAGTAAACAAAACAAGAAACAAAAATCAATCATCACATTGTCCCTCGAGTGAACGTGCATTTGGACTGTCCAATAATATTGAGAAATATTTGACTCTTGTCAGATTGCAATATTTTTCCGAGGTACAGGAAAGAGGAAGAATGAAAACCGGTTTATTCCCTCGAAAATAACAACTTCATTGAGTAGTTGTCACGTCATCGTGTCACAATAAAATTCAGAGTCGAGCGAGAGTGTCCAATTGAACAATGTTTTCCTGGCACGAGAAATCTGTGCGGTGTAACTTTATTTTTTCAAATTTATTCGTGCGTGTGTAACGTGTGCTGTCAAAATTTGCACATGCAATGAAAAAGATTCACGTGGGAGTTTCGTCGTCGCATTTATCAGCGAATGTGAGATTTTTTCTCGTGGCTATGAATTCAATGTGATTCGATCTTTTCATTCCGCTTCCCATTGTCCTTTCATTTGTTTTCTATCCACGCTAGCAATGTTTTTCATATTGAAATCCGTTCGAATCTCACGCACTTTTTGACTCTGCAAACTCGGATTCATTTATCCTCATGATAATTTGATCAACGTCACAATCGATTGTTAAAGTTTCGCTACGAAAGAGTCGATAGCTCGAACGTACGTCTTTCATCCCTTGATTTTTTTGCTCCAATGAACTTCGATCGCGTTTTCTATTGTCGAAAAATTTAAATACACCATTTTGTTTCTGTCGCTGCAACCAACAACAACAACGACTAGGCTTACGTCTCAAGTGCAAGGGCGAAGCTCAAGTATACTTCACCAATCGGTCCACTGGTTTTCGACGAACATACCACGCCGGGGAAACTTATCTGCACGAAGAAATTTATCTCCATGGCGGTGAGGGAAACGAATAATTATAAATGTCCTTTAAACTCGGGAAATTTGTATTGAAAAAAGTTCTTCGATCCTCCTCGTCGAAGGAATATTTGGATATTTGTTTTCGAGCCAACTTGGATCCAAATTTTAAAGAACGTGAATATTTTGGATATAGATGGGGAAACAAAGACTGGAATCAAGAGCGGTATTTATCCGTTCAGTGTAGAACTGCCTGAGAATACACCATGCAGTTTCGAGGGTCGATACGGTCGAGTTCGATATTCGATCAAGGTTTTCCTCGACGTTTCAAACGACTGGAACACATCGACCGATTTTTTCGCATTTACTGTGGCTCCCGTCTTCGATCTCAACGAAGACCAACTGGCTCCGGTAATTTTTTAAATCCCAGAAAACTCTCATTATCTCCAATAGAAATTCCATCGATTCGAAATGATATTTTATTTGTTTATCCAGTTGCCTATGAGCGAGACCTTGTCCAAGACTTTTATGGGACAAACCGAACCGCTCTCCATGTCAGCTTTCATTCCGGTTCGTGGCTACGTTCCCGGCCAAACAATTCCGTTAAAAATAACTCTCAAAAATATGTCACACGTGGACGTCAAAAAGCTTCGAATCGTTTTTAAAAAGGTAACGAAAAATCGGGCTTATTTTTTCTCAAGCAAAATGTCGAAACGACGAATAATTTTGCCTGCCAATTTCTTTCTTCGTGAAGATCGAATAATTCATACAATTTTTTTTTGAACATTTCGTATCTCAATGAGCAATTCACTGGGAAATAAAATTCTGAGAGCCGAAAAAATCAGAAAATCAAGAAATAAAAATACTGGAATCAAGAAAAAGAATCGGAGATTTATTAATAAAAATGAAACTCCATAAAAATAGCAATTTTTTTCAAAATCGTGGCAGAAAGACGATCAAAATGTCGGATGAATTCGCAGGTAGTTTTGTACACGTCTTCGGTAAAAGTTCGTAAACACAAGGAGATCATAGTAGAGATCGAACAACTGGTTGATCCCGAAACAGAGGAATACGAAGCGAACGTAGACGTGCCAGCTGTACCACCATCCGGTACAATTTGCAGTTTAATCGACGTTAGATATACCCTCAAGGTCGAAGCTTGCGTGAACGTCAACGAGTGGTATTATAGAATGTTTCACAAGAACCTGAAGATCAGAACTCGCGTTATAGTTGGCACGGTGCCGCTGTCAAATTACGAGGATCCAATGGAATCGAGCGACGATTCGCAGAGTGACTCGAGGGCGAAAAAGTCGGAAGATGATCGTCGAGCGCTGAAAAAGGGCATCCATGAAATCGAAGCCTCCGGGATCAACGGTGAAGCCACGAGTCCCGAACGTTAGTACCGAAAAACTGCTTCCGTCTTATTCCTCATAGAAATTTCTTTCAGACGAAAAAAGTTTGAATACTTTTTTGTGTTTATTTCAGATGTCCTAAAATATCAGAGGAGTCGAATATACAGATCATCGAAACCAGATCGCGATGACCCAACGGGAGACGAAGGCGACAGCGACGGTGAAGTAAAGCCCTATTCGCCCATGTACCGTGTCTACAAGTTCGGAGGTTCGAGATAGAAAGGCGTTTCCCTACTTTAAGAACACCCGACGATTTACTCGACGATCTCGTATTTCTGGTGCAAAGGAATTACGGAAGGAGTCTTTCTGCGAGAAGGCAGATTGCTCTCATGAATCATAGCCACAACTGCAATGGTCTTTCTCGAGTTCTCAAATGTAACGAGAACGTCGTAAGCGACGAATGTATTCGCTTGCTCCTTTCGCTACACCGTAATTTCTTACTCTTTCCTCTACTATTCTAAATCGCTCTTTGAAAAAGTTTCGCGAGTCAAGCTTCGGAAAAAAAAAAAAAAAAACACGAAAAAACCGACGAATTTCATTGGGAACGTCGAAAAGTTGACTTAGAAAGTATCGAGTGCCAAAATATTCATAAATGCTCAAGTTACATTCATTTTACATCGACAATTTGGTGTCGGAAACGGTTTTTTCGATACCAGAAGACTGCCAAATCTCATTACTTCGTTAACAATAGATCCCAAGACTTTTCGTTTCATTAACCTCGTCGGTGGCGAGTCCGAAATAAAGAAAGAAAAGAAAGTTGGCCTACGCAGTCAACTGGGCCAGTTCAAGAAATTTTTCATTCGCCACCACGAGGTTCGATAACAATGACGAAACATCGAAATTTATATTGTACACG
This sequence comes from Campopleginae sp. 14b, assembly GCA_030522525.1. Classification (NCBI taxonomy): domain Eukaryota; kingdom Metazoa; phylum Arthropoda; class Insecta; order Hymenoptera; family Ichneumonidae; species Campopleginae sp. 14b. The sequence continues at coordinate 122,723 of JAPYYS010000446.1, forward strand.
ATGGAAAATGACAGTAAATGTATTGTCTAAAGTGCATGGAGGTTGCACGCAGCCTGAGAAGATAATGTAAAGCTTTTGTGTAATCTGTATGGATCTCGATCTATAATCAAAGGGTAAAATGATGTCAAAGTGCCAAAAACCATCCAATAAACGATGTGTGCCTGAAAATAGTATTTCAACATCGGTCGCAGCTCTTGCTTAGTTATTAATTATATATTTTTGTTAATTAAGCGATTAGCTTTGCCAAGTTTCGGAATTCCACGTTCCTGTGCAATCGCAAGATATCTAGAGGTATTCGTCGAGAAGGCTCGGGGCTCCAATTTCCTATTTAGTTAGCCCTGAGTGAAACGTGTTTGTACAAATGAATATGTACACGTATATGGAAACGCGTTACTTTGAGAAACTCGGTCTTATTGAGCCATTGATCAAGAAGCCTAGGACGAGGATATTTGGAAATTCTCCATGCGCAGTCTGATTCAAACCACATCAAAGACGCAATGGTTATTTATAGTTTCTGAGTACTCAATCATTTTAGCTTATATTTCGACACTCTTGATAATTTTCCCGTATCCAGCTATCGTCGTTATCCTCACTGAAAAGCCTCATTGAGTACAAATCTATTTCTTGAAGAATTCGACAATTCACTCGACAAATTAATTGGCTCTGGTAGAGAGAAAAGACGTTCACTCCCGGTCTTTGGGACTTTCTGGATCTGGATCCTCCTTGCATAATTTGTGTTATTTTTTTTTCATCACCAAATAGCGTTTCCTCTCTAAATGAGGCCATTCAGTCCAAATCTATTTTTCGAAGATTTTAACCATCCGTCTGACTAATTAATTGGCGCCGATATGACAAAAAGGAAAGTCAGGTTCACCATCGTTCGCTGTGACTTGCTGCATGTGGGTTTTTCGTACGTGCGTAATTTGTACTTTTTATTGCAGCATTCATTTTTCATTGGGGAAGGTATTGAACAACAATTTTGACAAATGTGCACATTTTTTTTCATTCATTAAAATAGCTAGATCTTTTTTTAGTTAGCACCCAAAACTAAAAGAAGCTCAACTCGATCTCAACGTTCGAGGAATACTTTAGACTGAGTCAAACTTCCAACGAGCTTATTTTAGTTTCGGAACTGAAAGCTTTTCTACCGTTTCGAGGAAATTTAACTGAATGACGTGTTTCATCGAATTATGCGATTCGAAAGCTTCTTAAAATAATTGTTTGCTCGAATACGAGCGAGGGAGACATTATTGAGCGTGCTTAAATGACCTCAGTTGAAACCATCGCAGTAATTATATTATCGTAAGCCCATGCAAAGCCTCTTCCTGTATTCAACGAGGCTTTGTTGCCGATAGACGACCCAAAGCTTCAACCTTTGTTAGTCTCTATCAGTCGCTCCCGTACCGAAAGCGAGAGATTCATCAACAATGAAACGCCTCGGAAATATATAACTACCACGATTGGAATTACAAGTCCAACTTCATTAAGTACCGCAAACATCTTTGTGAGAATCTTTGTTTCAAGGAAACCATGAATCACAATTTACGTCTATCATTTTATTAAATAATCTTTGGGAAATATTAAATGTCATTGGGAAAGGCAATGACAATAAGGAAAATTTTGCCATGTGGAACGGCATGACTCCAAGGAACGAGCTGCGACTTTCGCAACTTCAGTTCCTCCAGATCGATCAATCGGAATTCGAAAATTCTACTTCGATCCCTTACTCGAAAATTACAAATGAAAAATTCCATTTTTCGAGTAACTTTCGCATACTCGACAACCTTACGAGTGAATTTGCGAAATGAAATCCTTGAATCCAGACTTTTTCCATGAAGAAAATTTTTGATGTTAAAAATTCACAGCCTAGAATGAAACTTTTAAGCGAAATGCCCGATATATACGCGTTTATAGCCAGCAACCCTCGAGAGTTCGAATTACTTTTTTTTCCTTTAGCGACTCGACGAAGAGATCTATTCAATATTCATGTAACCGCAAGAGAACCCACTGACTCTGCGATTCCCGAGTCTTGTGATCTTTCGATCCGTACGACTACTTTTTCCTCCATATGTGCTTTCCTTTGTATTTTCATGTTACAGCCAACCCCACACTTGTTCATTCGTACACGAATCATTAAGCCGACTTTTTCTCTTCCATAAAATATTCAGCATATCTATTTCGAAGTTACTCGAAATAGTGAGTTTCACCGCGGGGTATACATTGAAATAGAATTATGTGTACATTTGTAATCTGCGAACTTTATTTGTAAACAGAAAGAGGACTACACACGAACTTGATTCACGCTTCTACTAACTGAGGGCTGACGCTCGAGACTACATTTACGAAGCATTTCCTCCTCCTGCACGATGCTCCTCGAGTCAGCTAAACTTCTTGAAAGTACGAATGGGGCGAGGAGGGGGGATGAAAGAAGAAATGCAAAGAAAGACAACGAAGAAGCCTCACGGTCGAATGAATGATGCAAAACACGGAGATCGTTTATATAGCTGACGAGAACAAAGGTTACACGAAGTTGCGACCAGATGTCGCTCGCATATCGACCGAGGGATGGACAGTGGACACTCCGAACAACTATAACGATCGATTCAATGGAAATAGATTGCACGATGCCATGGACTTGTAAAATTGTCGAAAATTTTCGATCCTATAAAAAATTCAATGTTTTGGAAGAAGGCAGCCGATTTTCTGCGGGCTGCTATGCTGGGCTCTTGCTCACGCAGCTCAGCAGCATAATTTTCTTTTGTTTGCAACCTTACCCGAAAGCCTTTGCATCTCCAAATCCTTTTCAAAGTCCAATCGCAGGTGAAGAGTCCTCAACACTGTTTGTGTTTACACCAAAGACCTGACCAGCGTGTCAACAACCTAGCGCAATTTGCTTTTGGAACAACTCTCCAAGAGGTTAAACTTTCCCTTCGAGGGGCATCCCGTTGACTGAACAGTAAGCGAAGCGCTCATGGGCATCGGATTTTTTCACTGATTGCGTTAAATGCTGCGAATATCAGCGGTTCACAGCTTCGACTTGCCTTTTCTCTTATTTGTGTCCCGTTTGGATAAAAATGTGCGGCCGAAATTTCATTGGTACCGAACAGTTTTCAAAACTTCCATTGACTTCCTGTCAACTATTTTGGAAATCGCTGTGAGCTTCGCAACCGACGAAACTTTACAAATTATTGAAAACATGATAATATTATGGTGGTTACCCAGAGACTGCAGAAAATAATCTTTTTCATTTCATGTCACATGTCACGTGATGAGACACGCGTCTATATTTTATCAATACCTATTATTATCTTGGCTGTACTTCATTTGAATTTCCAAAATGCATGATTTCTTTAAACGTCGAGTTCAAAACCATGTATGCGGAAAATTAATTCATCTGATATTGGTGCATATAATTAATTAGCCGTGCAGTTTCGAGCTTCATTCGCTTCTCTTATATTATTTCGTTCGGATAATTCCAGCGGCATCGTCGAATGATAAGGTAAAGCGATGATTTGTACGACCGACGCTTAGAATGCTCTTCCCTGCATATCTGCTAATCACTGAATTCGTTGTACCCACCCGCGACTGTGATCGTGCCTTTCCAGCCGGCCCGGCGGTAACGCTCGTCCGATGGGACAACCCTATCAACATTCCGTCAGTACAGGAAGAGCTCGAGCAGCCGAGTTTATCAAGTCAAGTAAATATTTAAAAAAAACGATGTAGTTGATATATATGACGTCGGGTTCACAGTGCATGCGCAGTCGATAATGTTGTCATGATTACCATCGAGCGATAAGCGAAATTCCGTACAATCGATTGAGACGTCAGCCTGAGGGCGATACCGTCGACCCGGCGTCGGCAGATGGTGTTAGTGTTCCCCGAAAACGGCTTCGCCGTTGGTCGGATTCAAAAATGAAGGGGAAGTGAGGGGCATCGAAGTGTCCAAGCGGGATCTCGCATAGCGTGCGATGTCAACGGATAGTTTTTTAACGGTGTTTCTTAAGCTTTTTTAAGTGCGTAAAGAATTGAACGTTGGAAAGTATAGAAGTTTGTGTAAGAAACTAACGCGATGAATATGTTTGGTGAAACGTAAAGTGTCCATTCATGAAGGATTAATCAGTGTTCCGAAGGCATTAAATTACTGAATCGTTCTTCGGAGTGCGTTGTGAAAAATAACCGCGAAAATTGGTGACTGCTTTCAGTGCGCGGAGCTTTACTTAATTTTTCCTCGATCAACAAACTTAATGCTGCACATTTTTTAATCTGACCAAAAAATGGAAAAAATGTCATCGTCTCTTTCGGTACTTGCTACGCACGACGAACTCGTACGATGTACGAACGTCCTCGTTCATGGTTCCTGCGAAGAAGGTTCATCTCAGCATCATTCAATAACATTAGTTCGTTCCTTTTTTCACAAGTCATTCAACAATCTTATCCTCTGGGTTGTTTCACCACAGAATTCCTGCAGTTTGCACTCAACCAGGAAGAAATGAGACAGAAATGGTTAGGCTCGGTTCAAGAGTGTCAACGACTTCACTCCGCTCTTGAAAAAGCCCATCACGAGTCAGCAGATCTCGACAGAAAATTGAGCCATGCAAGGAGACTTTTGGACGAGGAAAAAAGGCGGCGGAGAGTCGCTGAAGAGCAAAGGAATTCACTTGTAAGAGTTTTTGCCTTTCCTATATGATTCCCAATTGCCATTAAATAAAAATCATAACAGATTCTTCATTTCCAATTATTTTTATCGTACATCAAAAAACTTGGAATGAACAATTCTTTCCACAAAAGTTTCATAATCCAATGAATCTCAAAAATTCCAGGAACGACAAATCACCCTGGCACGAGACTTACTATTTAATGACGGAGGTCGAAACCTAAACGACGAGACACGAGAAAAGCTCCAGTTTTTGAATAATACTACTTTGAATGGTAGAAACAGTAACGCACACTTGAAAGACGTGCACCACAACGACAAGTGAGTTCCAGCCAAAAAAACACGGTAGCTCAATCGAATTTCAAGCGTTGAATGAAAATTAACGATTTTTTGGATGTGCAAATTTTTCAGACTCAACACAATCGCGGAGCTGGACTCCACCGGCTCGCTCTTAAGCGATCTTAGCTGTTTTTCCAAATCTGAGGATGATCTCGATGCAAGCATAATGTTGAGCCAAAATCATAAGAAGCGAGAGTGGAAAGAGCACCGGCCGAGCGGAGAATATTCCACTAAAAAGCGAAGAAGCACATTGCACAAAGTTGCGGAGCTTAATAATTCTGACAAAATTGTTGCTACCACAACGGTTACCATGCCAAAAGATGGGACCATCACTGCGTCGTCGGTTATCGAGGCTATTCCTGCCGACGAAAACCACGATCCCCAAACTTTATCGCACAGCGCACGGAAGCGACGAAAAAGCGGTGATCGCAGCCGACCCAAAGTTATTGCCTTGGATTCTAATGACATTCTCATCTCCAACACAAAGGTTGGAAGAAAATTTTAAGAGCTCTGAAAAACAATTCCTGTAATCTTGCAAGGACATGTAGGAAATTTATGTTGAAGAAAAAATTTATTTTCCAGCCTTCTGCTCCAATGGCTGACATAATGACGTCGGGATCCGATTCCGAAGGGATATTCAAACCAAGTCCTAATATCGGCGGTTACACGCTGAATTCAAAAACCGCCCGAGGACACAGTTTCGCTGCCAAAACAGTCATAAAACCTGAAATTTGTTCTCCGTGTGGGAAAAGGTACTTATCATCAGGATAAATTTTTAAATCCCCGATATTTTCTGAGTAATCCATCCATTTCCAACGGTTTTCATCAGTTTTTGTGTTTACAGGATAAGATTTGGTAAAGTGGCGTTAAAGTGCCGCGATTGTCGCGCAACAGCTCATTCCGAGTGCAAAGATCTCGTTCCACTTCCGTGCGTGCCAGCAGGAAATACACCCACTCTACGGGGCATATCGGTATTATATTTTTTCCATATAGAACATAAATACAAATATCTTATCTCTAAATGTTTCCTGCTTTCGAATAATTATCTCTGTGCATTCGGTTTATAACCGGGAATCCTCCGCAACCGTGCTTAACGGATTTTTAACGAAAAATGACGAGGAAGTAGCCGACAAACTGCGAAATTAGCTGAGCCATTGCCCTCGAAATGCGAAAAATCGAATTAGAATGAAAAAACCCTTATGGAAAAATGATTACAGGGAACAATTGCGGATTATACGCCGATGATACCACCGATGGTACCATCTCTAGTGGTTCACTGTATAAACGAGGTGGAATTACGTGGTATGGGAGAGCAAGGTTTGTACAGAGTGAACGGTGGGTCAGCGGATGTCAAGTGTCTGAAGGAAAAGTTCCTCAAGAACAAAGGCGCGCCAAACTTGAGTGAAATCGATATATCCACAATTTGCTCGACACTGAAAGACTTTTTACGATCGTTGCGCGAGCCCCTCATCACCGTTGGACTTTGGGCTGATTTTGTTCGGGCGACTACGATATCCGACAAACAAGACGCCGACGCAGCTCTTTATCAAGCAATTTCGGAGCTTCCACAGCCGAATCGCGACACTCTCGCTTTTCTTATTCTTCATTTGCAACGAGTCTCCAGCAGCCCGGAATGCAAGATGCCCATCAGCAATCTCGCCAAGGTTTTTGGACCTACACTGGTTGGTTACAGCTGCCAAGAGCCTTCTCCAACTTCCATGCTCACGGAAACGAAAAATCAAGTCGCCGTAAGTACCTCATGAATTTTTCTGTTTCTCTTTATCGATGGAATTTCCACTAACCCGTTTTTTTTTTTTTGTAGATCGTCGAAAGCCTGCTGAAAATTCCCTCGGATTATTGGGCCAATTTCGTTAATCCCGAGTGCCTCAATGATATGGGGACCCCCAAAACCGGTGAATTGAGACACACGCCATCGACCGAGTCGCTCCTTAAACGCACAACGTCCCGCGGCTTCTTCAACACTCCGCTCGGCTCTAGGTAAGCCAATCATTCTGTATTGTTTCGAATTCGCGTTTGTGCATGTTCCTAGAGCCACTCGATCAAAAATCTTGTAGTTAACCATATAGCAACAAATTTCAACATGCCTGAATCGTTCCACAAAATTAATAGTCTCCGAGAAGCGAAACATTCAAATTTGTAGCTTTTGGAAGATTCTGAAAAGTCAAACGATCATTTAAAGTCAAGTTTTCGTGTTAAAAAAACTTTTTTCTTTGCAGTCGGACATTTTTGAGGAAAAACAAAAAGTACTTCGCCACACCACCGTCCAGGTCAGCGTTCTAGGGATCATAGAGATATTATAATTTAATATATAAAGTATATGCGAGGACAGATGCGCCTAGGGTTTTGTTTTAATCATCAAATGTATTTTAGACTTGGAAAAAAAGGATCAAAAGCTCATGTTGGCATGAATCTCCGATTGGAAATAATCTCCAAAATGTCATTAATTTGGAACTGAACTTGACGGGATTTTTTTTTTTGATCCGTTTATTTAATGATTTTAATGAAAAATTGCTTTTTCTTATTTGGTACGTTGTAGGAATGGTAGTCGCGATTAGAGCACAGTTCCGACAAATAGAGCGGTTTTTGTTGTCAAGAAAATATAATACAGCACCGAGCAAGTGCTCAAATGAGAGTAACGAAGAAAGGGAACGAGACGCTTTTTCATTATACTTAATTCACGCACCAGGCGAAGTACATTTACAACAGATTGTAAACAATTTTCTTCTCTTTATTACTTTCATTACAACAATTATAAATGTATTAACAATAATCACAGAATAAAACATTAATTTTGCAATAAAACGAGTCAATTGTTTATCCTTTGCGATCAATTTCAGGACTTTGTACAAAAAAATAGAGAGAACGATATGAAAATTCAACTTTCATCGACTTTTGTACAGGATTTTTCCTTCAATTCCCAACAAGAATCCCAGAAAATTTTCAGTCTGTTTTCCCCGTTTGAACAAAAATGTCGAAAATCTTGAATTATCTTCTTCTGAAATATCTCGTCGCCGGCTGACGTCGATATCGATTTCCATTTCCTGCTGACCATGTGATTCCACGACCACAGGAAACCCATCTGCAAAATTGCCACAGAATCAACAACACAATTCGAACCGAACCGTAAGGAATAAATTGAAAAGGATAAAAATTGCCATTTTACCCTTCGATCCATATTGTAGTCGTCCTTGTTTTTCCCACTGACGTGCCTCGTTATGTAAGCTTCGTGAGGGCTTGGTTGATCCGGATGAACAGGATATCTCTTTTGTCCAGTAGTTCTTCTCACGACACTCGTCCCAGTTCGAGGCCTGGGTCTTGTCGATAGCGTGGACGGCACGAGCACAAAAACGTTTCCCGTTATGTGAACGTATTGATGATCGTTTTCGTTATTCTCAAACTGACACGGTATGAAACCAAACCTCTGGAGTATCGCTTCTTGGAGCAGAAACAATCGTTGAGCGTACGTGTCTTCTCGAAATTCTGCAAAAGATAAACAACTCGTTGGTCGCTGTCCGAATACATTTATTCGAAATTCGTTTCAATAATTTCCTCCGAATGATTCACTTTTCTTTCAAACAGAATTTAATGAGACAAAATTGCGCCGACACAAACCTTCGAAAAGATAAAGCTTGTTCATCATCAGACATTCCGTATCCAGTGGAATGAAAATTGGTCCTCGCAGTGGATCACTCTTAAGAGTGTAAGGGAGCGCAAGGAGATCGCTCGGTATTGGTACGACCTGGATACCCCACATTTGAGCTTTTCGTTGCCATTGAAAAATCTGCGAAATGACAATTTTTCCTCGCGTCAGGGCATTGTATGATGTTTTGAATTTCATGGCAACACAAATCTTGATTTTATCATGAACTTACGAGCTCAGCAACGATACTTCCGGAGGAAGCGACCCACTGGACAACGAGTTCGTACGATCGATCGGTTCTGAATAGCGATTGGTACCTTAAATGGCCCCATTCGATTCTATCGCTCCGATTTATCAGGTCAATATCCAGATGAGTGTGTTTAAAAGGTGGAACTAGAAAAAATGAACATACGCGAAGAAGCAAAAAGCATGCTAAAAATTTTCTGCAAATTATAAAACTATTTACCTCGCCAATCTTTGTCGCTTGTATCTGCAGCTTCGAGCTCGTCGCGTAAAAATGATGGAATGTTGGACTCGTCGATACTTTCGGAACTCGGAATCGATATCGGAACCGAAACACTCGTTCCAGTTGTCGTCGCTGATGGTTCGCACCATCCTTCCGGTGCTTTCATCTCAACCTCGACCCACTCGTTCTCAAAACTCTGAAGATCGCATAGTGGCGGCGAATAATCTACAGCTGCTGAAATTGACAGAAACAGAGTGGAAAAATCGCTTGAACCAACACATTTTTCCAATTCCGCTTACCTTTCTGTGCATCTTTGTCCTGGACAATGTGATAAAGGTAGAATCCCAAGATGAAAGGCTTCGAAAAGTCCCCGGAAGCGTGGCAAATGAGACGATCCGTAATCATGCTCTGTTCAAAATTGACGCGTAAGAATAAACTCGAAATTTGGGAACAGATGAACATTCAAAATTTGAGCTCCAAAACTGCTGCATGTTAATCTTGAAAAAAATTAATCGTACCTTCATTATTTTTATAGCATTCTCAACTGTAACACCGCCTTCGATATGCTTGTTGAGCCACTGCACAGCATCGGCACTAACGAAAGTTTGACTAGGTAAAGACGGGTGCTGCGTGAGAAATCCAACTCCAGTTTGTGGATGTTTCATTGCTTCAAGAATCTCACTGTTAGGAGAATTGCTCTTGATTTTCGTGACTTCGGTGTTGGAACTGGAGGAACGAATATTGAAAGGATCGAGTAAAGCAGAGAATTGGTATTTCAGTGACAAATTCTAAATCAAGTCAATGATAACTGAACGAATGGAATTTTAAAAAAAGCCGAAGAATTTGTAAAAGTCCTCAGGACGATTACTCACTTTTCTTCAGTCACGTCTGTATATTCCGGCTGTGATGTATCGAGAGCAAGTGGAAGAACGGCCTCACTAGCTGGCGATACTCTTCCTCGATCCATCACTTTAGATCCTGACCTAATTTTCCACAAGAGGATCGAGAAACAAAATATTCACTTCACGTTCGTAGGCTCGTCGATTTATTGATTCAAAATGAAGAATTAAGCTCGGCTACTATAGTCACACTATGCAGAATCATGAACAACAAATAACATTCGCAAAAAAAAAGAGAATCATTCATTACAAAAATGGCAGAGGAGATTGTTGGAGGGAAAATGAACAACTTGTGGAACTTAGAAAAAAGCGACGACTTCTTTTTCCATCATTGGGATTTTTTTTACTACTTGATCAATTTCTTTCTGCGTTATTTTCAAAGTGAACTTTTGCCAATGGAAATTGATTTTGTTGTTTAAATATTTACAATTGACTCCACTTTTTCCCTAATAGAGCGGCCATAAAGTTTAAAATAATTTTATTGGAAAAAAGTGATTGAAACTTTAGAGTTGAGCCGAAAAATTAGTAGTAGAAAAAAAAGAGTTTTAAGCGACGAAAGACGAACCTGTTTGGCGCGTAGCGAGGAGTGTCGAGGAACGTGCGAACAGCTACAGCGTTACTCACCACATGCTTTTCCTGAACAGAGAACCCCGTCACTCACTCACTTATCACGACATTGACAAATTCAAAAATTTCATCCAAAGAACATTCGTACGAATTTTTCATCCAGAACTTCGAACCTTTCGAGCTCGACGATTCAGTTTGAGAAATTCGATGAAATACTTTACGTGGAACTAAAATCCGAACGGATAATAAAACGAGAAAAAAGTGACAGTCATAGGTGAAGGGGCAACAATTGATGCACATGAATGAAGATCTACAAGACCCTTGACCTATTTATAAATTTGGAAGAGATTTAGATTGCAGTTTGTTCTACAAAGGAGAAATTATGAGCTGTTCTCGTATCAGTCACCAATGGATATGGATTATCAATTATTATAGACAGCGTGCGAGAATGAGTAGAAAAACGACAAAAACACCAGAGAAACCAGCCAGTTCTGTAATTTAAACAATGCTGAATAAAAACGACAGAAGAAATGTGAGAAAAAAAAAATACACGAGCTAGATAAAAAGCAGTTTGTGCAATCGTTCGTTTGGAGCGTGTCAAACCTTGGTCTGGGTTTTTCAGGCAGGCGGTTGCTTCCCAGTCGTTCCCGGAAAGGAGAACTTCCGACTAGATTCGTCTGGAAAGTATGAGTGAAAGACTGATCAATATGAGTGAATAAATTTGCCCAATTTCATGATGAATGACGTAGAGCATGAGTACGTTGTAGATTTATAATTTATAAAAAAAAAAGGTACACGAATCTTATGGAACATTGCAACGACGACAATACTGTCTATGCGGGCGTTTTTAACGATATGCACAGTAAGTTCATATGTACAGATTGTCTCGATCGTTCTCACGCTCTCTAGGGACCTGAATGAAAGAAGAAAAAGCAGTAAAGGTGCAGTACATTTTTGACAGTGCGTAATATCGAGTTAACTAACATTGAGTTCGGTTGAGACAAACGTGTAAAAATAGTACAACATGCAAATCCATTTGGGTAGACGCACTGGTTTCGGCTACTGCAGTATTGCAGATTTATAGAAAGCTACAAAAACCAGTATTTCTACTCACGTATTGGTTAGTAAATAAAAAAGTAGCGTTACTAAGCTCAAGTCAACGAAGGTGTTAATGTAAATTCAAAAGTTTTTGTTAGTTTCCACTCACGACCGGACTGAGATACATTTATGAAAATGATGAGATGTCTTCGATGACGTTTCGACGTCGGTTAGAAAAAACGAGACAAAGTGACAGGCGGGGAAGTACCTGGTTAGTGAGGGTGATCAGGCTCGTGCTGTGTCTGCGTCGTGTCAAGTGTGTCGCAGGATCTCGGGGATTCTCACGTGTAACCCCCATAGCTGTCGGGCTCTGAAACATAGCATGCTCAACAACTTGCTCTCCTATCGAGATTCGTGCTAACTGCAAACTACGACGAATCTACGAGCATACGAACGATAATATCTACGAGAATTCCGCTGCTGTCGAAACTACGAACGCTTCCCTTACGAAGATAAGAACGCCTTGTGCCCTGTCGAGGAAAATATTATTTCGAGAGGGAGCAAAGGGAGCCGAAACGATAGCAATACTTTCACATTCGCGTCAGAGGCTTATTCTACTATCATGCTTGCAAAAACGAGAATATTTTGTCTCAACCAGTTCCTTCTGACCCGTAAAATTCATTTTGTAAAGATCGAGTATAATCTTTTTTCTATTCATTTCGGAAAAAAGTCCATTTTTCTGCTGAAAATTGAACTTTGACTAGAAAATTAAAATACACGTTCGACGATAAACTGCAATCGAATTTTATTGTAAACTCCACCGTGACCATTTCAAGTAAACAAACGATAGTAAATTCTTCGTTCTTGTCAAAATTCCTGAAAATTCTACTTTGAATTTTGCAATGACAGCAGAATAACCCTTTAATTCGAGAGTAGTTTGAGTGGCAGAGACAAAAATCATTAATAAGTGGCAACAAGCGATTGAATTGTAGTCTACATTATTTTTGTCAACGGCTTGAAATGCTACTTTAGTGTTGGCATGCAAAAATTGGTTTCAAGGCTTGACAAATTGAGTGTGCGATGCAATGCGTCCAAGAAAAACGAAAATCCGTTCGCGAGACAACGCCGACCGAAAGAAAAGAAAATCCAGTCTTTGCCAAAGATGCACACGACAACCTAAAACTTTCGATTCGAGCAAAACAAAAATATTATTATTTAATCGTAGTCCATGGACGTGGCCGTGGTATTTTTGTTACCCAATTTTTGTTGGTATTGGGCCGGCGTATTTTGTTCAAATAGCCTTCAATGAATCGTAAAAAACCATCCATCAATTGAGCCTGCTCGTGGTTCGTTGGTGGAGTGTAAATATCACATCGCGCAGAACCTTCCAGTATTCTTCGTGTCGCTACATTGTTCAGTGGCAACAGAAACATTCGAAATCTCCAGTATTTCAAGGCCTGCGAACCCAAGAAAATAATTAACAAATTTCCGACCATGGGAAAATACAATTTGAGTATAAAACGAAAAAAAAATAAACAAATAAAAAATCACCTCCACGAGAGTGAAATCTGTGTCTCCCCTGGTGCAGATATAGTGATCCAAATAATTCCAGTTGTAGTTCTCGAGTTTTTCGGTCGTGAACGAAACCCACGAAACTTCGTACGTGTCGTGATGAGGGGCGTGGAATCGATACCGATAATGAATGTTGAAAGGTGGATAAGGATGTCTGTAAAATATTCACGAGAGAAATTCACATTATTGTGTTTCCTCATACTTGACGAATAAATTTTCTGACTGTACAATTAATTACCGAGGTCTGTATCTCGTGACGGTTATCGAATTTCCGCAGAGCGAAATTTTGTGAAAAATTCTGCCTATGCTCAGCAAATATTCTTCTTTGGGTTCAGCTTCGGTCTGTCTACCGCGCATTACCGAACTCAGAGGCGGCACAGTATTACTGCCAGGCGTCGTTGACTTTTGCACATTATTAGATGAAAGAATAATCAATTGAAAACCCTGAGAGATAAAACAAAAAGAACATTTGCATCGCAATTGAATTTTTTACGAAGACAAACACTTTACAAAAATTATTTTCTTAATTTTTACTTCAAAGATTTCACAATCAATGGAATTTCAATGGAAAATCATAACCAAGGATGTTTTTTTACCTGAGCCAAGCGTTGGGAAACGAGTTCCTTAAAAACCTCTGCAGTCGTGAGGGGCTTCTTGTAAATGGCTCTTTGTTGAGCGAAGTCAGCATTAACATCGTCAGGTAGTAGATTGTAATCCGACACTAGATAATCATTTTGGAGACTTCTTTTGTCCGGGAAATAGTCCGTAGTGATGGGCAAGCAAGCTGGTATAGTCAAAGACTTCCAGTCGACGCCTAATTGTTTATAAAAACGTAAAAACCGGCTTATCGATAGTTCATGAAATGGACGAGGTTTTTCTCTCTTTTGTACGAAGCCACATAGACAACGAAAATACTTTGTAATGGATATATACAATGAATAATGGTGCAATATATCAAAGCTACGGCGCAAGCATGGAAATAATTTTGAGAACATTGAAACGTATTTGAACCACAACTGAGCCTGCGATGTATTTCAGCTCTTTCAATTTTTTAAAAAGGAATATTGAAAAAATGAATTTGCTTTTGTTTTCGATGAAAATAGTTCCTAAATTATTTCCATCACGCCTTTTAGATTTCTCGACAATAAAGAAAAGACTTATCGTAATTTGGATGACTACAAAATAAAATGATAATGCGAGTGAGAGTGATGCAAATGAGACGAAAACTTCCCAAGTCTGGTCAGGAAATGGATTATCATCGATACCATGCAGATGTTAAGAAACTGAAAGACAGTAGAATGAAAGGATTAATAGAGCTGCTTTTTTGTCAACGAAGGAGATGTTTCAATTATTGGGAATGTAGCGTGCACTAATGTTGCAGAAAATAACAAGTAAATGTTAGAACGCCTATCGACGGATCTACAGTAGTGACAGGTGCTAATTGGCTTATAATTAGCCATTAGGGACATTTATTAGAGTGATCTACAGACCCATATCCTCAAAAATAATAAATAAATAAAACATTCGTATCAGACGCTCAATAATTTTTGGCGCTAACCTATGATTGCTGTTTAATGTGACATCAAGTTGCACATCACACGCGCATCAATACGTCCAGCGTCGCATCCCAACAAGAAGTACGTACCACAGCATGGAAATAAATTCGATAGGCATTAATCTCTTCGCTGGAATAATTGGTAACGAGGAAAAACAATTCTTTCCAATCGACAACACAAACTCCTTGCGATTTTCATCGTTATCCCTTTTTTTTCCTTTCCAACGTTATTCCGTTCTTAACGCACTATCGACGCTAAGGAACAAGACATATTTTCTGTCTACTGCGGCAGTGAATCTTAAAATCCCTTTTTACACTTTCCAAGACTATCTGTTGGATTTCTCACTAAGGAAGATTTTGCATTGGATATTCGAAGACGTAGGAGCCTAGAGCGTTGATAAGAAGCGCGAGTTTTGATTTTTCCAAGTACAAGGAACGGATTGAATGTAACTGTACAGGGAAACCGTTTACATACAATTCGAATATCTGCGTTGACCAATTTATATCGGGAAATTTTGTCTTCTCCATCGTAACTAACTTCGTGCAATATTTGCATACCGAAAAAGCTGATTCAACTGCAAAAACCAATCGTATGACTTAAAAAAAAATGATGTATATCGAAATGCGTCCGGGTGGTAACGATATCGTCGATTACCCATGCGTGTGATTTTTTGTGTAAAAATGACGCGAGATGGACGATGCTCCCGTAATTTACTTGCTAATATGATTTAAATGCCGAGCATATTTGGCCTCGAGAACGAGATTTTGTGAGATATAGAAAAATTCATGAAGGATGCGCCTCGTTTAGGATTCACCGACTTTGGAGTGTCGAAATCTGTTACTGATGGGCCAGGAACTTTGTCAAAACTTCGGTAGAAATAATTGATGTTATTGGTTTCTTGTTAACGATTGCCTTGTGGAATGAAATGCCTTAATAAATACCTCCAAACAGTTATTTGGAAATATGCGAGAACGACAAACCCACCTGTCGTTAGCGCTGGAGTCCACTCTTGTTCACCTGTCGCACCCCACAAAAGGGTCAAACTTTTGTTACCAACGGGCAAATCGCTCTGACCAAATTTCTCCATGCTCATTAGTGGGAGACTCGGTCTTTGAGCTTTTGCTTTTCCATCTGTCGATCAAATAACATGACGCTGTGATTTTTTTTCCAGACGACGGTGTGGCTGAGCTATGTGCTTCAAGTTACTCACGATCTTGGAAGTTAACTTGCGAAGCTGATCGGGAAATGAGTCCTTGCGTAATCGCCGAACCGAGACCTTGGTCAACCGGGGAATCGCTAACCGTTGAGTTCGTGTCGGCTGGTTGATCGGATCGTGGCTGGGTCGGCACGGCTTGATAATGATGCTGTTGTATGAGAACGCCTGTAGGACCTGATCCAGTTGGAAAGAAAAAAAAATTTATAATCGCAAGTTTTCAACAGCTTTTTGACCCTCGATAGATTTTTAAAGTACAGCGAACCTTTGGGAAAAATGTGGGTCCAACGACGTCGATTACTCGTTAGTTTAATCGTCACGTGCGATGGATCAAAAGGATTGATCAGAGCTCGTCCTGGTCGATGCAAATTTACAGGCTGGGCGATTGGATTCGTAGGACTTCCGGCACTTCCTACCACTGGCCTGAATGGCGGAGAAATTTCGGTGTCGATCACGTCACTCTTTACCGAAGTTCTCGTTACTGCTGCGAGGGTAAGAAAAAATGAAATTCGTCTATTTTTTTTTGTCTCCGACTTCTACTTCGGAACCTGTCCACGGTCACATGACATGAATCTTTTGTTTCGAGCTCTTGAGCCAAGAGAAGCACACGAAAATGAGGGCAGCGGAGGCACCGATAAAAAATGTGAATGATTGTTCCAGACTCGAAATACCTGGTGGTTCGGCGTCACTGTCACCTCTGCCAACATCATCGGTTCTGTACGGAATGGAAATAGCCGCACTTCGTGGAGCGACAACAGGTTGAGGATGTGCGTCGGGCACAGGGTGATGAATATCAGGATCGGACATTTTCCGTTTCAGTAATTTCAGGGCTTGGGCATTGTTGTGGGTTTCCATGCAAGCGACGCTCGTTTTTTTCGTCCTCGTGGATACTCTGGAGACAAAAAGAGGGAAATGCATTCGAACGATCCAGTTCTGGGAAACGGGAATTCTAATGAACTACCTCGTGGCATGGATCGTCGGGAGCTGGAAAACTTGGGCATCGTAAGCATCGTAATCGAATAACGGATTGTGAAGACATTCTCTTGCTTCCTCTTGGAGCAATTTCGTTTTGCACAACAATTTGCCATTTTCCATCGGCTGCTTTGAGACCTTTTGAGGCAATTTTATTCGTGGAATGAATGTCGAATAAGGCATCTTTTTGTTTGTTGAGTAAAAACTCAAATTTATCCAGTGGGGCATGCTGTAGTCGTCCGGGACATTGATCGACGTGTCCTTGTTGTGGAACTGAAATTTTTTTCATAAATCTCTTATCTAAACTGCATTTTCTCATATTCAAAAATGTTATCAAAAACAACAGAGATGAATTCACGACCCCGGGAAGTTCCACAGAAAAACAAAAACAAGGAAAATTAACAAGAAACAAAAAAACCATGGCCCCAAGAATTTAAAGGAATAAAAACCTTCAGTAACGGAACAGCGTGTAGTGGCTGTTCCCCAACGCACACCAAATCACTACCAACGCCGTTATCGATAATTCGTTGTTTGGTAACATTAGTGAGTTCTCTGTCGACCTCGAAAACTCCGACCCCGGGAGTGATAACCACGGAAAGTTGGCCAGTTCTATCGAAACTTCGATCGAGATAATGTTTCTCGAAAACTGTGGAGCCATTGAAAAGAAATGGAAACGCCACTGATAAACGATTCGACTCGAGATATAAATGAAAATTGTACTTTCTCTTTTCTCTACCGTTCAAGGACATGTTGAGAACTTCTAGAAAGTTTCCTTGGGCAGCGGTTGAATTAGTCGCTTCGGGCATTTCGATTCCTGGTTTTTCGTGATACTCCAGCACGATTTTTTGATAATCTGTGAATAATTTTCTCAACTGAACAAGAATGTTACTCCAGTCTTCGAATCTCTCATTCTGCACCGCTACTCTGTAGAAATCTTCGTAAAATCTGCCTCGATAATCTTGTTGCAAACATTCTCGCATGTTGTTGGGGAATTCTTCCAAACTATTGGCGTTGTAAAATGTTCGAGAGAACAGAACGATCGTTACTTCGTGATTGCTTCCACTCTTTTTCCATTTCTGGAATAGATCTGCGAGAAAACCGTTCACCGCCTTCTCGAAGTAAAGGTCCCCATGGATATCAAAATCCCACATTTCTGAACTCATTTGTATAAACAGGTAGACCATACTCGTTGACGAACGGAACACGATCTGCAATTATTTCATCGAAAACTTGAAACCTTGGTACATGATGTTTTGCCGCTTTTGGGGCTCGAGCGATGACACAAGTTTGCAGCATCAGGGTCCAAGGAAAAAAACTTTTTCTATTGATTCTTCGTGCAATTTAAAACATCATGTCAGATTGTATGCTATTTTTTACTTTGCATCTCAAGAAAAATATCGTTTTATTGTCCTAATCGACAATTCACTGAAAATCTTGGGCTCGGATCAAGAATATTAGAGTTTCATTACGTTCCAACGATGCAAACTTCAACATCGACTTGAATTTACCAAACACTGTTATAACTTGTGAAACTTTTATAGAATTTTGAGAATCAATTATTAACAACTTCTGCCCAAGTTCTACTGACCTTCGTATCATTTGTAATAACACCGCAGGCAACTCGGTCGCCCTGTGACCACATTTCATAGACTTGGCATCTTATATTCCCGCAGCAGAATTCAATTTTTTTGTTCATATAGACGCATGTGTTTACCTGGGAAAGAACAAGTTGGAAGATGATTTATTAATGTTTGAAAATAGCGATTGGTCTGATGAGTTTTTTAACGGGCTTTGGATTTTTTCACACAAAACCCTGGAATGTGGAAAATCAATAATTAAGATTGACGATTATAATCGAACGAACATGTTTGAATTGTTTAAAATCATTCGTTTTAATGTGACTCGCTAGGTTGTTGTTTTTTGTTCGTTTGTTTTGAAATTTATTCGATTTTGTTGACGATAAGGAGAGAGATGGAAACAGCTGCTTACCAGGCTATTTTTCAAACGCCACATTTCGCTCCTTCCCATATATTGGTCTTTAAAAGTGAGTTCGATCGAATCGAGAGAAACATTATTTGGATTAACGATATTCATGTAAACATCAGCGAACGTTCGCAATTGGAACATCGTTGCTACGTTATTCTCAATGCTAATTGTTTCACGACCTTGGAGATCCTCCTTGAAAGCTGTAACTTGCAGCAACAGTCTACTGAATTCATCCTCAGGATGGTAAATTTCGACGACATCCCCAGTTTGAATCCCGGGATAATCCTTTGGATTTATTATCAAATCTTCACCACTGAAGTTCTTCTGATGAACAATCAGTTTGAACAGTTTCATTCTTTGTTTGAATTTTTGACATTCAGTTTTTGTGTTCCGCACGTGGCACACGCGATCCAATACATAAACTGCCTCACGTTACACTATTGTCACTCCCAACTCCCAGCACTACACATCGCAGTTACCACATGATTTTTTTTTTACTTGAACTCAGCTGCGATTGGAATGGAGATGCAGCTGATAAACACTGATTGTGGATTGGAGTTTGGCTATAAATATATATATACATATATATCAAAAGCACATCATTATTAGATCTCTACGTTACCGATTGAAGGAAACAAAGGAATTGTCATTGACGCATCACAACAAATATATATATATAGCGATTGATAAAATATATTTTACTGCCTGGATGGTGTTCCGTAAAACGAATGAAATTTTTTGGTGATGTACTCAATTAATATTTTCCGAAAATTACAATCAATATATGCTGCGGGGTTAGGAATTGGAATTTCCTTATTCATTTGTGTATACTTCATAACCGCGTGTCATGACCTTTTTTTTAAAGAAAGAAAACAACGTCCAAAATCTATGAAAGAAAGAGTATTCTGCAAGTATAGAATCATTTTATTCGTCCCGCATAATCTGTGTAAAATAAATATCGGTCTCCTTATTTGTTTGAATTATAGCGCCGCATTTTAGACGATTGAAGCGCACGCGCTCGGATGTGATTTGCCGGGATAGCCGATCGGCGACCAACTGGCAACATCTCGCCCTCGCCAACCAGCGTCCGTCTTCTGACTTATCACATAAAGAGTCTCCCTAATCCACATACAAAATGTGATGGAAAATGGCAGTGCTAAGTCGTTGAGATAGAAATAAAATGTGAATAAAAAATAAGAATCTCGGTGTCGGTATCCAAGTGAATTATTCGAATATTGTTGTTGGAATATTACAGTGAGTATTTGCACTTTAAGAATCTATTATGTGATACACAAAAACCATATGTTTTTGTAATATTTGAAAAACAAAACAAATACCGACGACTCCATTTGTTATGTTTTGACAAGTCCCTCTTTTTTCGTTCTAGTTTTTGGCCTGTAGGGTGATCCCTTGATAATTCAACAAATATTTACAATAGTCAAGTTGCGATCGAAATAATCATCACAAATATGAAACAAATTTCTCATGCGTACAGACTTTCGTCTCATCTCTGGAATAATAAAAACTCAGCTGTCAAATATCGTTTTTGTTTTCAAAACTCCCGTCCCTAATTTCTTTATCATTTTATTTCTTGTTCCTCAGGGGATTGACGTTTTTTGACGCTTAACCTCTTTGTTTTGTCTTTTTTTTCTTTTTATTTATAATTGTTGCTTTTCTGACGATGAAACTTTCGATTTTTCATAACGATACATGGTGAACTTTCTCTTTCGTAATAGCCTTAGGAAAAGAAAAATCAAAAGAAAATGTTTATGTGTATCTTGAATTGATATTTTCAAAAGCGTAAACCAGTGAATGGTTGCAATGACACCGAGACGTGCGGAGGAGCCTCCAGTAAAAAGAGTCGCTGCGCTTGGCTGTAGATTAGCGACTCGTTTGCCCGCTGGTGAGATCCTCACCGATATCACCCAAAAGCAATGGAGACTCGGAAATACTATCGGATGTGGAGGTTTTGGCGACATTTATCTAGGTAAGTAAAAATATCAATAATGAGTTTTGCGATTGTCCGGCAATAAATACTAGACAACTTTGAATTTTTTTTGCCACAACATCCCTGGTGAATGCTTGAGAAAATATGATTTCAGTGAAATGTGTAAGATTAATGTTTTGCTGGCATTTTCAATTGCAGCTTCCAACAAAATTCATAAAACAGTAAGTGAGGATGCGGAATACGTCATAAAAATCGAACCCCACAACAACGGGCCTCTTTTTGTAGAAATGAATTTCTATATCCGGTCTGCTAGAAAACACATGAGTATGTTCCCAACTTTTGACACATCGAAAATTAAGAGGAAAGAGACCAGTTAATATATGAATATCAATAAATAAACGCAAATTGTGATTCATTCATTTTTTAACTCAGTTGACAGTTGGAGCGAGTCTCAAGGCATTGAAAGAATCGGTGTGCCAACCCACGAGGGTTCAGGTTCGCACGTTTATCAAGGAGAACGTTACCGATTCCTTGTGATTCCGCGATACGGTACTGATGTTGGGAAAATATTCGTGTCCCGCGGTCGAAAACTTCCTACTAAAATAGTCAACAGTCTCGCTATTCAGATGGTAAACGTTTTGTACTAGTATTGGAAAAAATATCGATAACAGCGAGTCGTCGAAAATGAGTATCGCAACAGTTTTGTTCAAAATGTATTGAGCGGCTTTTTTTTTCTTTTTTGTAGCTCGACGCTTTGGAGTACATTCACAGTCGCGGATACGCTCATGCGGATGTCAAGGGTTCGAACATAATGTTAGATCTCAACGATCAAGATTCAGTTTCGGAAAATTCTCGTGCCTACCTGGTCGATTACGGTCTGGCTTATCGGTTCCGGACACGTGCAGAAACCCATAAACCTTTCGTGCACGACGAGAGACGAGCTCACGAAGGAACGCTCGAATTCACGTCCCGCGACGCTCACGATGGCAGTAAGCGATACAAACTGTATTTAGTTCGTTTTTTTCTTAGCGCCGCAGAAGTCTAAAATATTTTGTTTTGTTCAGCTCATTCAAGGAGAGGCGATATGGAAACTTTAGGATATAATTTGTTACAATGGCTGTGTGGAAGATTGCCCTGGGAGCAAGAGAACGGCGGGATGGCCCCTTCCATCAATCCGGAAGTGGTACAAGCTCAAAAGGAAATATTTCTTGCTGACATTCCGTTATTTATGCGAGAATGTTTCCCTCGAAAGAAAAAACCTCCCGGTGAGTCTGACGAGACACAAAATTTGTTTTCTCCATTTTTTTTTCTGGCATTTTCCTCCGTGACACTTTTTTGTTTTCGCTCGCAGCTGCAATAACGACGTACATGAAATATATCGCAGCTTTGGAGTTCGACGAGCGACCAAATTACACTAGTCTGCGAAATTTGTTCCGACAGGATAGCGATGAAAAAGTTCCTAGATCGATTCATGGGAAACGAATCTCGGATGAAAACATGTCCGCGTTTCAATCATTCAAAATGCCCTACTTGAGAGAAAGACGTCCGTGCAAACCAGTCAACGGAGAAGTACGTAATTTGTTCTTTTCCACTTTGTTCAACGTTTCACATGTGGAAATTATAGCTCGTAGGCTTCGTCGTAGATTTGGAAAAGATTGACAAGAGTACACATTGCTCACGAGTCCGTATTTCAGGGCAGAATCACGAGAAACACGCCGGCGGCCATGGAAAAAACGGATTTCAGTTGGGAACAAGTTTTGGCTCGACATCCTGACAAACTTGCCAAAGTAAACTCCCAGCCAATCTCATCGCCTCTAACTCCGCCGCCTTCACCTCCTCCACCGTCTTTACCCACTTACGCTATGCTCGATGTCATGCGACGGATGAGGGACAGGCAAGCTGGGATTTACAGACAAAAAAGCAGATCCGTCGAGTGAGTATGAACTGGCATCGATCAATTTCTTAAGGGAAAGAACGATCCCTTTACCTCTGGAGTGCATACCGGGTCGTTTTGACCCAAAGAATCTTCTGTAACCAATTATTTGGCACGGACAACTAATGTTTCGCCATTTTATTGTCGTTTTCATTAGAAAACAAATCTTGCGTCATAAAATATCAATAATTCACTGCAAAGAACGTCTCTACCAAAAAAAAAAACAAAAAATGCATATTTATCGGAAACCAATGGTTTGAATTACACCTTGGGTCAGATTGACCCGATATGCACTCGACGAGTTAATTAATCTACCGAGAAAACTGAAAATTTCATCGAAAAGTTGAAATGTTTTTAATCATTTTTGCTTCTCATGTAGCGGCGATTCAAAATCAAAATGGATGACGCCCGCGATGGAAGAAATTGCACGCCTCAAGAATAAATCGCTGCAGCTATCGAACGAAGAATCCAAAGCCACTTTGCACGTGACCATGCCACGACTCACACGTTCGCGAGTGGCTCATTTGAAAAGTAAGCATTTCGAGTTTTTGTTTTCAAAAGATTCTTTTTACATATTTTTATTTTATCAAAATTTCGGAAATTGAAAATACAATGAAAATCTCAAAGCAATCGACGATTTACCAACTTATTTCGTTGATTTTTCTGTAAGATCACTAAAGTTTGATATTTCGATAAAAATGAAAACCAGCGTAGAATCCTGATGAAATATTTTTTCAAACTTTTGTCATCCTTCTGCCATCCAAGGACTTGGGAGTGTCAAACAGCTTCAGAGAGATTCGGTCGAGTCTTATCCAGGAAAAGGCGCGCAAAAGAGAAAGAAAGCGTCGTCCTACTAAACAATATCCCGGCCAGGAAAAAAGTCGAAGAAACACTGAAGGCCTGATTGCCTGACTGCACGAAATCGGCAATGCTTCAGAGCAATTTGCCGAGCTTGCGGCAAGTCTTTCCAAAATCAATTCCATGTGAGCGGCTTAATTAAAGTTTAGGAAAAAATATGGTAACTTTTCAGCAACTTCTTCAAGTTGCATTAATATCGGTGTCTATGGAAAGGATCATAATCATGAAGAAAAAAAAAAAATTAGGTATAAATTTCAGTTCTCAGGAAATCTGAATATTTGCGTTTCATTTGATGAAAAAAAAATTTCTCTGCCAGGTATTTCACCGATTTTCGTAAGACTGTTCACCCCCGTCGTTGCAATTATTTTATATTTATTTATTATTATCTTCCTCGTATGTGCATACACTCGCACAATCGTGTTAAGGTATTCCTTGCAGAAAATTCACACATTGATTTTGTTATGAATTCAAAACCCTTTTTCACATTTTTACGATTGCGATCATCGCATTTCTGAAATAATTGAAATTATGCACATCGGTGTGAAGCATCGTTCGAAAAATAAAGCCGATTCGTAGGAAATTTCCTATCAAGAAAGATTCATTGCTAGTCATATTTTTTCAAGATTTATCGTAGAAATTTGTAAACATTTAGAAAACTTTTCAATTATTTTTATGAATTTTCAAGCAGAAATGTTGTAGCAGTTCAATTTTATGAAGTTACATTGAACGAGACAATTTCGAAAGTTGTAATCGTTTAGCAAAGTTTTCGCAGCTTGATGCGATTATAAAATATCCGAGTTCTTAAAGGAATACCTTAATCCATTTTTGCTCTGTGTTCAGCTGGCAAAACATTGAATTATGATGTAACAGTATTTCTTAGATCATTGACTTCCGTGTTCCAAATATGATGAACAATTAATAGAGACTGTAAAAAAATGGAGAACGGGAATTTAGAGTAAATCGAAGTGTCGGTTGCATTTACAAATATTACTCAAAAACGCTCTATTGCAAAGAAAACAGTGATAAATCCTATCGAGTAAATTAAGATTAAAAAAAAAAACACTTTTTCCGTCGAATATTTCTTACGTTTGATATTTTTTGAAAAATGTCGATGAATTCCTTGGATAATACGGAATATTGATTGTAATACAAAGTGGAAGGCGTTCTTTTCCTTCATAAGATCAAATTTATGCATTTTTTAAGGGCTCACATGTGCCAAAGAAGCCAGAAATCGATTTTTTTGCGATAATTCAGTCAGCTGAATCGGTGGTTGGATTTTCGAGAGAAAAAACCAATTTTTCCCGAAAAAAACATATTCGTCCAATTTCGATCCCCATAGTCCCAATACGTTATCAATGAAGAAATCGTTGTTATAAAAATGAATTATTTATGAAAAAAATATTCTTGAACCTCCCTCTAAGTGCATGTGTAAGCCCTTGAATAATTCCTTGCCATTAATCTCGCTACTTCCGTATTTCTATGGAAATATTATCGTAAAATAATTAAAGTATCGTATAATGGATTTTTCGTAATGAATTTACGACTTTTTGGATGTATATATACCACTTCGTGGAAATATGAATCATGTGTATGTCAAACTCGCGCTTTTCAGATTATACATATACTTGTATGCATACGCTCGTGTATATATATATTTTATTGTGATAATTGATTTGTATTATATTAAGAAATGTAATTGTGCATATGTGTGCTTCAACATATAGAAAAAAGTGCGAAATGAACAAATAAAAAACAAGAAGAATTTACGAACTGACAATCGATCGTGATAATCGCATTGCTATTATTGTTTTTTCTGTTTTTCCACTGATATGCAAACTAGAGAAATTTTTGAAAAGTCGTTAAGTCAAAGTGGTTCGGGATCAACTGTATGTGGTGATCGCTCCAGCTGATTCAAGATCCACTGCGCATATATTCTGCGCATATACCCCGCGCGCATACATTGCGCAGGCCGGAAGTTTTTGATAACTGGGGGACATCCTAGGGAAATCGCGCAATTTATAATTATGTAATATCCATTAGAATATTAAGTCTCTAACAGTTCTTATCAACTCCCAAATTCTCTCAAACGATTGAAAGAAAAATGAAACGTCTAAGTTCATTTTCTGAGGAGATAGAAAATTTAGAGGGGCCAATTTCACTCCCAAAATTCAAATCAATTTTCATGAAAAACTATATTGACTCTTAAACGATGTTTTTTAACTCTCATCCCCCTTGAACGATTCTCGAACCACTTGCATTGATAAAATTAAGAATGATAACTTCGGGGAGCCAACTTCACGGAAACTTGTCTCCATGAGTGAAAAAACACCGCCAATGGCCAATGTTTGCATAAGGGTCAGTTTATAGTGGACAATCCAACACCAGCAGGTGTCGCTCTCTACAGGACTGAAAGACAAGCTTCGATCACCACACTAATTCCGGTCGTCGTGGTACCATCCCACGATCCGACTGCTCAAAAAATCGTGTCAGGTTTGAGACAGAAGAAAAACACGTCATCAACATAGTTGAGTACTATTTGGCCAAACAAAAATAAAATTGGGGCTTCAAAAACGTTGGTCAATTGACGATTGTCGCTAGGAAAATAGGACCTGGTAAAAAGAATATATTTTCTAAGCGTTCGAAGAATATCGTCGAAATTCAATACAAAATGATTGCACATGACGTTCGGAAACTGTCTTACCTAACTCTCTGCTGACTCTGACTCGTAAAGATCACAAAAGGTAAATATATTAATTCTATATTCCTCTCTCGTGCTTCAGCGAGACCGTAACCAAGGTTTTTTCTCGCTGTTAGTAGCTGTCACGTGATTAATGCAGAGCTATTTTCTCTGTACAGTTACATTTGATGGCCCCAGAGTGTCCAACTGTTTATCATGCTTCTGCTGACATTTACCCAATTTTAATCAACTTCGACGCATTCTCGAGCACTTTTATTCCCCTTAATTGTTATCAATTTTTCGAACCGGCTACCAAAGTGTTTGAATAATACTTCCCTCACTTTCCACGACTTCAGCTATAACCTTACTATCATCAAAACCACAGGAATCGCTCCATTATCGAACGTTTATCAACAATGTATGAAAACTCACTCTTCAAATTAACGGTAACTCAATGATTTCGAACGATGTCTCAATGTCATTATTAATTTTCATTCCTCAACATTATCCAAGATTGTCCTGAGATGTTGTCAGAGATATTTGACTAGATTTTTGATCAATACAAATATCAGCAATTTCTGCACGGTCCAGCAAGTAGAATGAATTCAGGCACATGACTCGATACCACCATATTCAATGGCTAATGTTTTGGTCAATGCATCGAAAGACAATTTTATTGCAACATAGAATGTCAAATTTTTAACGTCATCCAATAAAAAATATATGTAAAATTAATGGAAACTTTGAGAATAATAAATGATTTTGCAAATGGGAAAAATGGGATAAAGTTTGTGGTAATAATGTATTGCAGGGTTGGAAGGCAGGACCATGATATCCAATGGAGTCCAAAGTGCGAAAGGAGAGATGGAATCAAAGACATGCTTCTTGTCGGAGGGTACGAACGGAGCGTCGTCTGTATCGCCGAGCGTCAAGTCGCCGTTGATGAAGATATCGTCATATTTTTTGGCGACGAGGCCATGGTCTCTGAATGCATCGTTGATACCGGGTTTGCTGGGTAGCGTGTTGGCCTACAGACTCAGCGGTTTTGAGAATTTCAATGTGATAACGTTCGTATTAGCATTGCTAACGATAATGTTTGTTCACGGTGCGGGAAACGTAGTGAATACGTACTTTGATTACATAAAAGGTGTGGACAGTCGTAAGAGCGACGACAGAATATTGGTGGATCATTTATTGTCAAAGGACGAGCTAGTCTCGCTGGGAGCTTTGCTTTACGCTCTTGGTTGTCTCGGTTTTATATTATTAACAGCGACATCGCCAGCAAAAATGGAGCATCTGGCGCTCGTATATTTCGGTGGATTATCAGGATCATTTCTTTACACCGGTGGAATTGGACTGAAGTACATAGCTCTGGGGGATGTGATGGTTCTTGTTATTTTTGGCCCGGTATCCGAGATCTTTGCTTTTTTGGCACAAACGGGTTTTGTACATTGGGGAACGATATATTACGCGATTCCATTGGCCCTCAACACCGAGGCGATATTGCACAGTAACAATACACGTGATATGGAGAGCGACAGGAAAGCTGGAATCGTAACATTGGCCATTGTCATTGGCCACACAGCTTCACACGTTTTGTACGCTTTTTTGCTATTCACACCTTACATAAGTTTCGTTGTAATGGCCCTCAGGTATTCCCGATGGTTTCTCCTGCCATTAGTCACTCTACCAACTGCCTTTAAAATCGAAAAACAATTTCGGGATCCACACATGATACAGAGCGTGCCTAAACAGACGGCAAGATTAAACGTCCATCTCGGTATTTTGTACGTTGTCTCTTGCCTCTTAGCTGATCCTTTACCTTATTTATAATTTCCATTTCCGAGAAGAGCAAGAAGACGAGAAAACATGTCGAATAAAGAATTATTCCCAAATGGGAAACTCCAAGCGTGTTGACATTATGTTGACATTATGAATACATGTACGATAGGATTTCTACGAGAAAGAAATATGTGGCAGCTCGAGCACCCCTAACTTTGCATAACGCTACGTCGATTTTTTCGACCCTCCGCACTAGAATTTTCCTTTTCGTTTTTATACCAATTGCTCTTACGAGAGAGCAAAAATATAGTTTCCAGGTATCAGAATCAAAGGAGGCAATCGACAAGCAACTTGCAATGAGAACGCGAAAAAACTCTCCGGGCTTTTTACACCCTGAACTGAAAGCTGATGAGCTGCTTCTTATTACGATTTCGTAAAGTGTATAATACATTAATGTCCTAAAAACAATTTTGTATCCATCAATTTTCTTTTTTTTTTTTATTATTCATTATTTCATACTGTACCGTGACTTTGGAACAATGTACCCCGAGAATGTATGAATGATGTGTTGGCGACACTCTCTCGTGCTGTAAAAACCATCAGGAGAAAATTCTCCTGAAACTATGAGGGAACAAATATGATCGACACATCTGAAGCATAAGATGTTGAAGTTTGCATTGTTGGAAATCATCGGAATACCTTTTTTTCTAACCAGATCCGGTTGATATCGCGCAGTAATTGTTTACGATTGATGGACAAGCTCGAACAGTTGAAAAAACGAAATGAGAGAATATTTTTCGTTGCATTTCAACCGTGCCAACTTCGGTACCATCACATCTTTGCATACACGTTACTGACACCGTGAAAATGTACTTATTTATACTATAAGGTCATGTTTGGTTTTATATTAAAAGTAACATGGATCTGATAGTGATGTCATGCCTATATGCTACGGAATAATATAATCGTCAGGTTTTACACCGTTAAATATATGTAAATGTTATTTAAAACAAACGGAACAAGTATTGATTATGATTTTGTCGAGAAAAATCACATTATTGATGCTTTCCATTTCCCAAATGTTCATCATAGAGGAGACCGGAAAAAGTACGGCGATCGATCAGGGGGACATTGGACCAATTGTCAATAAAATCATACAGAATTATTCGTAACCTGTTTTTTTTTTTTTTTTATTCGGTAATAACCCCACTCATTTCAGTAAAATGTTCTTTCCCAAATATACATCTTTGCATTGTTGAAGAATGAATGGAGCAGCTTCAAAAATTCATTATCAAAGATTCCATTCAACCTCGAATCGTAATCGGAGAAAAGTCCGTGTCTTCCGACTTTACCAACTTGGGGTACGCAAGGAATATTTTCCGAAATGTGGAGGAAAATACGAAAGAGAAACTGCGCAAGTTTGAGAGACGAAGAAATTTCTACTGAAAAGAAATCAGGCACACCTTTTCTGCCATTTTTTGCTATTAACGAAATGATCAAAACGGAAATTGAGAAATAATGAAAAAAGTATTGTCATTTTATTATACAAACAGGTCAATTTTGGTTTGTATTGAATAAAGTATTGAAATTTTACGATTCAGCCCACGGAATACGGAGACCAACCATTTTATCG
Source organism: Campopleginae sp. 14b (assembly GCA_030522525.1). Lineage (NCBI taxonomy): Eukaryota > Metazoa > Arthropoda > Insecta > Hymenoptera > Ichneumonidae > Campopleginae sp. 14b. The sequence goes on from JAPYYS010000446.1 coordinate 152,477, forward strand.
TATTCTACGTCAAATAACTGTATCAAATAACTTCGCCGTGTTTTGTTCTTTAGCAATGTTGATCATGGAAGATTTTAGATTAATCTTATCAAACTCGAACACATTGAGAAAGATTAGTTTTCAATCTCCTGTTTTAGTCTGCGCGGATCCTCGTCCGCGTCCAACTATCCTGATCATTTCGTGGTGTGGTTGACTCCACGGTTTCCCACGACCAACACCCATGAAACTCTCTACGGATTCGATATCCTCTACTGCCGATCCTCCAGACTGATCCATCATCAAAGCCTCTGCTAGTCCGCTGGGTGGTCTAGTGCTCCTGCCTGTTGATAACTGTACCCTCGGCCCATGTCGTTCGCTGAAATAACAACATTATTTTAAAAGACAGAATAAACTGTTAATCAAAAAATTAACATTGGAAGATTGAGTGAAGGAGAACCGTACGATTTAGTTCAATATTCGCTGTTGTTTCTAAACATCTATTGCAGTGAACCCAACGGCCATGAATAAGCATTTCATCGAGTTTGAGAACAGTCAATAGCTTCAGGTTCTAAATGAATTTTTTTTCATCCTAACAGTGCTTTTCATCCTAACATGAAAAATATTATCGCTTGCTTGTACCACTTAATGAAGTTTATTCTGCTGACTCGATCCATCTGTGCTGGAGGCTGATATTCAGAATGAGGCATAATCGGGTACAACCTATCCTCATCCCTGTCGTCCCAGCTCTCCTGAGAGTCGATCACGCTGAGACTCTCAGAAGTGACACTCGGCATCGTAGCTCCTCTTTGACGAAATGCTGCAGACACAAAACAACAAAAACTTTATATTTTCTCCTTGGTCTTGCGATTGATTTTCAAGAAATTACTGCAATCAATTGCTTCATCAATTTCTTAATTGTTAACTTTCGGCACCTGATCATTTTTTGTAATTAAAAACATTGACGGAGAATTTCAACAATTAATTTGGCCAAGGGTATCGTTTGAGACATTTCAATTAGGATAACCAAGCGGATGAATATTTACGTGAATTTCTAGATACTTCGAATTATTTGAAAATGAGAATATTCCCATGAAAACAATTAATTTTCGAAATAAAAATGATAATGATGAGAACTCACTTTCGTAAATACTGGGATCGACGTGTTGGTGATCGCGGCAATTGGAAATATGTTCCTGTACCTCGGATCGAGACAATCGATGAGTCGCGTTGTAAGGACAGGTCACTTTGTAATCCGGTGGGAAGTTCTTAAAAAATGAAAACAAAAAACGATGGAACACGTTGAAGTCGAAAGTTGCAACAAACTTTGAAAAGAATAGGATAAATCGTAGATTCACGAATTTCCAAACACGGAATAAAGCATCGATTTTCGTAGAGGATGCTGCGGAATAATAGAAGAAAAAACGTTTACCTTCGAACATTTCACCAAGTGAGTCTGTATACGCAACGGTGCGATTTTGTGATTATGATCATAGGGGCAAGTTATGGGCTTTTCTATGACATTAGCATCCGTCATTTTCGTTTCTTTGATCAAAATGGCAACAGAATTTTAGTGATCGAGAAAACTTCTCGCAAACGTTTCGCGCGCGCTAAACGATCGGACTAGCCGCTGGAGTTATTGAAAAATGATTCGAAGACGAAACGCAACACGTGCCCTCAAAGCACGAAACACAAAGGAAGTAGTTATTATGTTTATGTGCCTGCCGCGTGCTCGTGTGTGTGCGTGTGTGTGTAGAGGCAGCGTTAAAAATGTAAACAAAAACCGCACAATGAACGCAGAGTGCTGACAAAACTGTAGTTATACGGATTCCATTCGTCAATTTATTTCAATGGATATATTGTGACGCTGTCAGGACACTTTCATTATCAATACATTTATAAGAAAAATACTAATGAATAATATTCATGTGAATCTATGCCGACTACCTCTACCATGGAAATCCGTTCCGTTCATAACAAGAAACAACAGTGTGCAACAGGAATCAATACTTCGCATGATTTTAATTTGTGTCGTTGCGTATTTCCTCGTTGGCCCTGAAAAAGTTCCAGCTTGTGCTGCGTGATAAAGAAAAATGTCGTTTCGATTTCCAATTCGATAAAACATTGATCATTCGCGTTTTCGAGAGGTATAACGACTCATGGAATAAACCGTGCATATAAAAGTATATTTGTTCGTGTGCAAGAGTGTAATTGGCTGATCGATCGCTATGATCCATTAGTTTGAGCAGTTATAACATTTTCAATATAAAAAAAAAATGGTTTTTTTTTTTGTCGCGATCCTTCGAGCGATAGTTGTTCGGGAAGCGAGAAATTATTTGATTCCCCGAAATCATCAATTCGAACAATCCCACATCCATTTTGACGGTTGACCGTCTAAAAAATGACTTTTCCCCTAATGTGATCACGGAAATAATAATATACACTTCGATGCTTATAAGTTTGTTGTGGCTCAGTGGCTGTCGTCGAGGGAGAGAGAGGGAGAGTGGGACGAAAGGGCGAGCATATTGCGTCGGTGAGCAGCTCAGGGTTTCATGAATGAAAACCTTTTCGTATATCAACAGGCTAGGGGCTCACTGCGCAGCTCGCGAAGATGCATCGATCTGGGCTAACTCCGGGTCTCACTTCCTGTCCCCGTTTCTTCCACCCCACCACAGAGGCATCGCAAATTCTCCTACGGTTACACACGCAGAAATGTGATGTCGGTGGTAGTCATTGAGAGAATCCTCGTACATATACGTGCTGTTTCCCAGTCACCGTTATAATTTTGTGCGGAGAAATGACTTTTCCTATCCCTGGCATTGCTTCAAATTTCGTTACGTCGACGAGGGAATTTACGTGATTGAATAGTAAATATTTAATCGTCCCTTGTGTTTATCATGCGAAAAAAAAATTCCCAGGGTATCCATGGCAACATTCCCGTTGTTTTTTTTCAAATGAAAAAATGATGTAATAAACTTTTGGAAGCCTCGTCGATTAAGAACAATTTAGGATATTCTCAATTATTCATTTGCCCGAATTAGACATCCGTGGAGGAGAAAAAGGTCGAAAGTAGCAGCGCATCGATTCCTTCTCAACACTAAAAATGAGAAATTGGTAATTCCGTCGTGCTCAGGCATGAATTTTGAATCGGAATGATTTTTATTTATTTAGCCGGAAGCCTAAAAAAGTTGGAATACGAATCTCAAGCATATTGTTCGGGGAATAATTAATTCGACATTGTACCCAGCAGAGGGAATAGAATATAAATTGCTCGTTTTACGGACACAGTGAGCGCTTGCTCCATATGTGTCGAGTGCCTATATCCTGCGTATATCAACAAATATGCATATATACATACGCATAGGTGACCCGCAAGCTGGAGAGATGGGAATGACGTAGACGTCCCTGATCCCTGGAGTGGTTTTGCTCCATCTCCGAGCCACATCATCCACGATGTGATGTATTCTCCATCCCCCCTTTTTTCTATTGTGTAGTGTGTAGTCATGTGTGGTTCAGAGCAACAAGCCTGCCCCAGAGCAACTTACAGCCGCTGTGACGTCAGTGGTGCACCTCTGATAGCTTCGAGACTCTCTCCATCTCTTTCTCTCTCTCTCTCTCTCTCTCTCTCTCTCTCTCTCTCCCTCTCCCCCCCCCCCCCTCCTCCCCCCCCCCCCTCCCCCCCTCCCTCCTCTCTCTCCTTGCGAATGAGATTTTCTGTTAATTATTTCGAAGCTTGGATCGTCGTCTCACTTTTTAATCCCTGATTTGTTTACTTTCTAAAATCCTTCAAATATCCCGAGCCGCATGGATTTCAGGTCACAAAAACCGATAGTTTAACCATCGTAATTGCATTCTGCAATCAAATAATTATTTTTTTTCAATAAAAAGAAAGAATTAATTAATTAATTCAATAATTAATCAAGAAAGAAGATTAACAGAAAAAAAAATAATTTCGTCAATAAAAAGAAGATTTTCATTGCAAACGGACGATGCAAATTTCGCAACGCTATTAAATCGTAATATTAATAACAATGACAAGCATAATAATGATGATAGTTTCATATAATGATTCAAGTGAGCGCTGGAGTGATTAGCGGAGCGAATTGATAATACTTTTATCGTTGATTTGTTTAGTTTTGAAAATCCTCGAAATTTCCCGAGCCGATAAACATTGGGGGTCGCAAAGACCGTTCGTTTTATCATGGTAATTGTATTCTGTAATTAAATAATTAATTTTGTGAATGAAAATTGAAAAAATTCATCGAACACCGACGATGAAAACTTTAACGTCATTAAATAATAATATTAATAACAATGGCAAGAATAATAATCATGGTTGTTTAAAATAATGATTCGAAGTGAGCGCTTAAGTGATTAACGAAGCGAACTGGTAATACTGATGATAAGAATAATGTGAATTTATGAATAATCGACAACTTTTGAATATTCAATGTAATAGTCTCGGCGAAGTATACAAACCCTTGAGAGATAGCTTGAGTAACGGGAGGGCAATTATTCCAATGGGTATTTTGTTATTGGTCGTGGTATTATAATTGTCAATGTTTTTCGGGTTATTCCAACGTGATTATTTAATATATATAATTTGCCGATGATTGCTATAGCAGCATAAACTCGAAAGTTACAATCTAACGGCTAGACCAATTATTTTTTTGTCGTCGTGAATATCAGGCTCTTTTCCATCATTGTCATTACTGCACGCTGGAATTATTAGCAGCTATTGATTCGGTTTAATCGACTCACCTTTGTTCATTTTTTTACCTTCGTTTCGATTATTCTCGTATGAATTTCTCGTGTCCAGTATAATTGACAGGGGCAACTTATAGACCTACCTAAAGGTCATCACGTAGAGTCTTGTAATTTGCCAAAACATGCTGAGACTCCTTGTTTCTCGCGATCCAAGCCACACACCATCATGGCAAAATTGGAGCGAAACGATGACTTGCTCTCGATGACCACATTCGTATTATCCAAATTCTGATAATATTCGCAGTTGCTGAGCTTCTCGAAGGGCTTGGAGTTTCGCTTCAACCTCGAGCCTCCAATTTTTTGTTCATTTTGCTACTTTTTCTCTTCCCGCGTGAGACCCACCCCGCAGCGTTGCCTGGAGGGACTTTTTTCTATTGCTCTCTACTGCATCGCGGTTGACCGAGGGCCAAGCGAAACTTTGAAACCCTTGACTCATTAGTCGACAAATCCCACATCGATTTTTCGTGTTCCTCGTGTCCGCAAATAAAAACTTTAGCAATTGCATTTAAATCTTGTTTTGTTATTCTACCGGAAAAACATTGACGTCTCTTTGCTATGAATTTCCTTCGTTCCTAGCCCTGGAACATTACCATCATTTTATTCGCTTTTAATATCGAATTCTATGGGAAAATCAGACTTTCTCCCATAGCTCGATTTTAATCGCTTCCCTGAGCACGAATCCTCGTATTATGCAAATTGCTATTGGAATTTTTTGCCATAAATAGCATTTGATCTCCCGAGCGTTCAAGTTTATTGCGTGACGATACGTTGCCTTTTTTTTTGTTGCGATCTACGCCATGCTGTTGAGCAGCTGACTCCGCGAAGATTCTGAAAAATAAAATTTCCTCAGGCTAAAAAATTAGACTCGAGGTGGAATCTTTTGATTCTCGTGATTTCCATTCCATTGAAAAATATTCTAGCGTCGTTTTCAATCAGCCACTATAGCTTTTCGCTCCAGTAACCGCATGAGGGTCATGACATTTCATTTAATTAATGAAATGTCATTCATTTTGCGATGTACTACGTTCTCCAAACGTATTTTCAGTTCGCTCGAAAGCTCCAGAAGCTCGTGTCGCTTGTATAATACAGTATAGTGAAAAGAAATCTGGGTGAAATGACTGGTCCATCGTATGAACGAAGCTGAGATGGTGTGGAGCCAAAAAAAAAGTCTGGGGGTACAAATTGAACCCTCAGATTGATAATTCAGAACAAAAATGACCATTATTTATTTTAGTCTATTTTTTACGAGGAGTTTCGTAATGGTTGTCAATTTTTTATTGGACAATCGAACGATATCCTGCATTTACGTAAAATGTCACTTTAAAACATTTTTTTTTTAAATTCTAATTTATTTTGGACCGATGATCGAGTAACGTGACAAGAAGTTCATTAGGAAAGTCGAGGTGGCTAGGAAAAATCGGCAAAATATTTTTTAAAAACTTGAGGAATTTGTTTAAAGTTCAAAAAGTTCTTGTAAAGGAACACCTTGGTAATTATCAAGAGTCTCCCGTATATGTTTGACGGCTTGAAATGTACGCAATAAAAAGAGTGGTCCAAATTCGCACCAATTTGTTTATATTGCTCGAGGGATCGGGCGGTGGGGTAGTTATGGCCTGGGCGTTGGATTTGTGTTCGAGTCACGTGGGCGTTTAGTCTGTTGCGTGGGCCGCGTTGCCGGGTTGCCGTAGACCACTCCAGAATCCTCTCTCCCTCTTTTTCTTGCGCCCCTTCTGCCCTTTTTCTTGATTTTTCTTATCGAGTGGCGGGGATACAGAATCTTTCTTCTGATTATGCGGAAAACCCGCGGTAGCCATGGACACGAAACATTTCTTCTCGAGCTCGTGCCAACTTTTTCATTCATCCAACATTTAGAGGAATGTTATTTTATCATCGTCACTCTCATGCTTCGAATTCTGTCAAATTTTCATTAAAAGACGACGAGACCTGCTGCCTATCGATCATACAAAATACAAAATATTCGGAATAATTATAATCGAATTATATCGATGAATCTTTAAATAGACGAATCAATAATTATTCGCTTAAATATGGAATTTCAAGAATAACAATCGTTATGATAGAAAAAGCCACGAACTGGAATTGAGTGAAATTTTTGAAAATTTTATTGAAATGAAGAAATTTTGATATCATTTTGTGTACGCAATGTTGCGCAAAACATTCTCTCCTCTGCATCGCTACGTGTTTTTCGAGACTTCCCCTCCGGCTTCTGGGTGAAGTTGGTCCCGAAGATTTTTTGAGCTCTGACAACGACGTTCTCCCACTAAGCTCGGAGGAAAGGGGTTGTTGGGAGTAGGGATTTCGAAGTGGGGGAAAATACAATTTCCACCCGGGTGGGGTTGGTTGATCGACCGTGGAGCCATGCAACGTTGGAGGTTTCCGCCTTGAATATCTCGCACCACCCGACACAATCATTTCTACCCGGAGCTTCGTCCTGGTCAGATCGCGCGAGGGAAGTTCCCCGAAACCTTCCTAGAAATCACGAATAAATAAATTTTTGTTTCGTTACAAGTCCAACGCGTTGAAGAGTCAACTGCAAAGAGAAATCTTTCTCTTTCCTAAGCCCAGACGCACACACATCGAGCGAAGGTAAATTATCAATTTTTTAAATATTTTTCCCCAAATGTTTATTATCAATTTTTCATCCTTCACCCAATGAAAAAAAAAAAGAATAAATTTTCCTACCGAGATCGATTTTTGATGGATCAGGAGAGTTCCTATCGACGTGTCGTATACGGTAGACTCGAAAAATCAGTTTTTCATCAGAATTACATCTTAAAGAATCTATTTCTACGAATGAATGTTTGCAGAAGTTTTCCCATTGAAAGAAAAATTCATTCGTACATTATTCGGAATAAGGAACTAAAGGGGCTCGTACGAAAATCGTGACGTCGTAAGCTCGCGAGTATAGGCTGATAAAAATCATGAATGGAACATACTGCGGGCATTGAAGAATGGGGCGTGAGCAAAGCTGCAACAAGTGTCCGATTGGGAAATTCGCTTTATTTCGCACTCTCTGATAAGAGAGGATTTACTTATGCCAAAAAAAAAACATGTTGGGGCTTTTCAGAGTCGATCTCTCGAATGATTTTCTCATAAATATTAGAAAGACATGAAAAAAATGATTTAATTAATTGATAGTCACTTTTGCAATCTGGAACTATCTCCAAATTGATTTTTTGACTAAAATGTTAACGACTTTAAAGAAATTGGTAAAAAATCGTTTATTCATCATGGAAACGCAAATATGTGTTCCAGATGTTTGCCAATTGTTCGTGGATGTTGCTACTGGGGATTCTCGTCGTAATGACAGATTCCCTAGCCACTGGTCTGATGGATGACGTCGTGAAAGCGGACGAAGTGATGCATCCGAAAGGTAAAACCAAAAATTTCAATTCGCTTGCAAACTCTGTCCAAATAATTGAAATCAATGCAACGAAATGTGGACGATCGTTTTTCGTACAAAAATCAATGACGAATTTTCATTTTGAATCAGCGAAACGTGTTCAAGAATTGCTAATGTTTGGCAATCAGCAAAATCGTCGGGCTGACAACATCGCAGCTGCGTCAGCGGCAGCAGCCGCAGGAAGCTCCAACACGTTCACACCAAACTCTGAAAAAAGCAAGTTGTCGTTTTGTTAATAAAAAAAAAATAATGGAAAACATAGAAAACCATTGTGATAAATAATTTTCATTGAAATAACTTCAGGAACTTTGGGAACTTCCGGCCTCGAGGATGTGAAAGCTGCTCTTGCCGCGGACGAATCTTTCAGTCATTCAAAACAGCCGAGCAACCCGATGTACGACAGAGACGAATTTTATGGGTAAACATTTGTTCAGTTTTATAAATTAAACTAGTAATTAAAAAATTGAAAAATTTTTATCCGATAAAAAAATCATTTCTATCGGAAAAAATGAGTAATAATTTTTCCTATGCAGATACGAAAAGATTTTGTCGAACGATTTATTACCGAGAAACTGGAATTTACCGTCCTACGACCCGTACAGCATCGTGGCGGAGGATCGTCGCAAGCGATCGGAAAAGTCAGCAACGTCCCAAGTCCCTACGACAACGACGCCGTCCCCATCATCGTCCGCGATGCCAACGACTGACGCCATCCCCGAGCCAGTTGCCCAGGCCAAGCGAAGGTGAGTTTATTTTTATCGAAGCGAATAAAACCTCCTTATCCTTGTATAAAAATTATTCCGACGGCCAAATCGATCGACGAGTAAAAAAAAAAGGCAGAGAAAAGTCTAAGTTGCAAGAAGAAAAAAGACGAGAAAGAAGAGATTTCATTAATTCATCTGATTGTTCAATTTTCTCATGTTCAGTGTTGAAGATCGATTGAGAAACATTTGCGAGTCTGCCTTCATTGTATAGTGTGCGGATTTCCCATGAATGATAAAGCTTTTCAAACCTTTGTGAGTCTGAAGTATAAAGAAAAGTGTCGATCAAGAGTGTTAGGCCTTCTGTGATGAGCCCACCTGTAGAATAGCTACTCAGGCGCACCGGGAACGGCGAGCATCGATCTGTTTCGCCGCGACCCTCCCTTTCACTTTTGTCGCCCACCTTCTCTCTGGCGCCCATCCTTTTTCTCTCCCCGTCACTTTGCTACGCATTATGTATTATATATACATGCTTAATATTCCCCGACATCCGAGGGGATGGATTCTCGTGGAAAGGGCGTTGTTTTTTTTAATCACAATCTTTTTTTTACTTCGTAGCCATTAATCATAACAATAATTCCACTCGAGCTCCTAGTTTCGTCACAGTCACCTTGAAATTTTTAAATATAATGCCAAATAATCGAACCAAATTCGTTTTGGATCTTGAAGAAATATAAAAACATAGAAATGTTTGAGAAGAACGTCTAAAATGAATTTTAGAATTGGAAACCAAAAGATCGTATATCTCTTTGTTACTTTTTTCCTATTATTTAGCAGAAAAGACGATTTTATACCATTGTTTGTTTAAACATTCGTAATAGTGCAGTGGCATAATGTTCTGGAACGAAAAGAGTTAAGAATATATGTTTTGGTGAATAAGTAGAAATAATAGTAGGGAAAAATGAGGAAAGTCCGTATTTATCGTGCTCACTCGATTCATTGTATGAGGAAGATACTATTTATTCGAGAGTATCACTTGCAGGTGAATATGAATGCAAAAGGTTGAAATGTACGGGAATATCTTGAATGTAAATCGAGCTTATATGATATATATATGGATGAGGGATTTGTGTATGGTTTACGGGAGAGAGGGAGCCTTCGATACTCGTGACGCAAGAGAACTCGGCTGATGCAGAGGGGTAAGGTTTGGTCTTGTACGGACGAAGGAAAAGCTGAATGGAAGAGCCAGCCGGGGAAAGTGGGTCAAAGATGGGGTCAGTTTTGGCGACGTTATCACCCTCCGCATCCATCTCTCTCTTCCCTCTCTTTCTCTTTCTCTCTTGCTCTTCCTGGGGATCGTATATAAACCTGGAGCCATTTAATGACGCCCCCGTATGAACGAGCGCACAACTTCTGATGCGCAGCTATGTATATGCTTTACGGATCGAAAGTCACGTACTCGGAGATGTATATATGCGGGACGAGTACAGACCAGCTGGTTAAATTCCCGAACATTCATATTCCGTGACATTTTAATTTTGTGCTTACATTTCTCATCAATTTTACCAGCGAAAAATCAATCCTGTCTTCTTTGATAATGGAATTAGCAAAATAGTCAAAGGATGGGTTACTTTTTTCAACTTCTCAGTGGCGATTACGCGGACGAGATACTCGATGGAATTTTTTATTAGGCCGTCAGACTTTTAACGAAAAAAAAGGTCACAATTGCTTAATGTTACTTGTTTTTGATTCGTTTCAGCATCCCTGTCTACCAGGAGCCGAGATACAAACGGGGACTCGACCGTGACGAATTCTTGACCCTCTTATCGCTTTGGGAAAATTCACCACGCAATCGGTAACTTTTTTTTCGTTAGAAATTTAAAAAAAGTCGTGATCATGATTCGAAAACGAATTAATGACGACATTTGGTACAGTGGGGATGTTGTGCCGAATGCAATGAGTTGCCAATTACGAAACGATCTCATTCTAATAGGACATGTAAATAATTTTAGCAATTGGCGCAATTATGGTAATGAAGAGTACGAAAACGTTGAAGACGACACTGGAGTCATGGGGGTGGACGAAGAGGACCCGAGAAATGGTACGTGAGACACTGCTTTTCAAGGGCATGCACGTTTTTACGTTACTTCTATAATAAACATAAGGTCAATTTTCAAGAATTACTCTTAAGAGTTATTTCGAAGATTTCGATTGATTTTTCGATCCATTCATTTTTTAACGATTTCATTTTCGATAAAGTTGATGAATACCTGGTTTTTCTTCTTATGTAGAAGCAAATTGGATGGCCGTGGAACCACCTCGTCATTTCAGCACTGCAATGCATGGGCCACAAGCTGTTTCACCCTTCGATATTGGAATTCCTCGAACCCACCCAGTAAACTCTTACGATCAGTATGAAAGTCAGTACGCAACGCCTTACGAAACTCCTCAATACGGTGGAGCACAATACGGAGCTTTATACCCGTCTCAATCTTATTATCCTCCGGAAAAAAGATTCCTCGTTGCTCGAAAGCGTTCCCAGGTTCGTAAATAAACAAAAAGAAAAAAACTAATTATTCGAGATACAAAAAAAATAAATCGAGAATAAATAGCCGACCGATTTCTCTGATTCATTTTCATAGAAGCATTGAAATAATAAAAATACGAGACTTTTCCACCCTGAACATTGCTGGAAATATTTCTTTGTAGAGGCAAAATGAAAAAAAACGGGATTGATTAACGGACACGCGTTAATTCGATCGATTTACAGGCTTACGATTCTTACAACACGCGTAACGACTTGGCGAGTCTTTCACGACTAATGGGTTCCCAGCCTCAGGTCTATCCGAACTATCCTCACCGTCTCATCTACTAAGCCGATCGGACCGATAGAAAAAACGAACGAAATATGAACAAAGTTGATGGATCGAGAAGATTGAATAATGGCAGCTCGAACGTTTTTTGAAAATGCGAGGAAAAAAAACATTCACGTACTAACGATGACTGTTTTTTTTTTACCTTATTTTTATAGTAAAATCGTGTTACCGCCTGATGAACGGGTTCATCGACTGTGTATCGAAGTTCAAGCTCGTAAAAATTGCTACTTCGTTCACAAAAATCTACAATTTCGATATGGATATTCAACCAGAAAAAACTAAAACAAAAAAATCTTCAGTAGTCGAAAAATGAAAA
>JAPYYS010000447.1:0-69728 GCA_030522525.1 Campopleginae sp. 14b
GTTGGAGCAGCAAAAAAATGTGTTGTCACTATATTAACAAAGAAAATTTGTACCAGTAGCGTGGTGTACGCTGTCGCAACGCAAAATTTTCTCTCCGTGCATGTTTCTACCGAACGCCACTAATTTTCATGTGACATTGGCATGTGCGCATGCATGTTCACATACAAATCGAACGTATTCATTAAGGTGTCTATTATTTATTATTTATCTTGTTGCTTCGAGGAAGTGTTATTTATTAAACTTATTTTTATACGATACAACCGAGCTCAACGTTATTATTCGTCCCTGCCAATCGCTCAATCGAATTTTCTCCCAAAACTGCGATAAATCCCTCTCGGGGAGAAAATATTCATAACAATTTGTCAAAATTACAAAAAATATGGAAATTTTTAGGAAAATTTTTGAAGTCTCCGATATTTTCAATATAAAATTAAAAATTACTAGGTTTTTGCTAAAATCCTTTGGAAGGCCGAAACGATACGAAGAAACTATGATGGCATTATAATTTTTGGTATTGTCTTTTCTCTCCGTGTGTTTATTTGACTAACGACGATTCCCACCAAGTATGAAAGCACTTGGGAGTCAATATAAACGCAGAGAGCCAAGTTGGCTGTTTGTCTTCTCGGATTTCTCGATATTTACTCAAATCTTTCGACATTTGTCCTGATTGTCAAAGTTATTACGACGAAGAATTCCAAAGCGATGAAACTTGTGACGATGTTTTGTTATTTCGTTTGTTTACTAATGAGATTTCATTAGGGACGTTCGGGACCGTCTCGGAAAAGTTGTTTTGTTCTACGACGAGGGAAAATTTGGTCCTTACAAAACTAATGAGACTCAAGATTATAATAAAATGAATAAGTCCATTGTGGGTCTTCGGAATTTTGCGAAAAGTTGAATCTCGTTACGTGCGGAGTTGAAGATGATTAGGAAAAAAAATCTAATAACCTGATAACCTTTTTGTACGACCGAGATTTTCATATCGTTTGATTAATCGAATTGCATCATCGAAACGTTCGAGTTTATTTCGTCCAGAGAGGGAGATTGGTTTTGATGAATAAATCGAAATGCGCCGATGACAAGCGCGTCGTTCGCCGAAAAAATGTTCGTCCGTCAGCTTTAAGCCACAACAACGAGCATTTGCTCCAGACCAAGCTCGGAAAGGTATATACAGGAGGAAACGAGCACCAGCAGAAGCAGGGGATAGTAGTCGTGTGGATCAATACGAAAGTGCGCTGGAGAAACGAGAGATAGAGAACGAGACCATGTGATCCTGGACTATTGCATAGAAACGCATTGTGGAGGCATGAAAAATGAGACGCAGCGAGGAAAAAACGTCGAGAGAGAATGTGAAGCTATTGCAAAGGATTCCTCCGAGGAAAATCCATCCCAAAGTGCATTTTTCATGAAAAAAAAAGCTGCAAATTTCCCTCGTATAGTTCGACGAATAAGCGTTGAATAAATGACATAGAACTTTGAGAATTTTCCTCGGCAAATGATAACGAGAAAATGCCCAAAGATCGAGAACTTAGTTTTTGTCGAATTTTTTAAACAAACGTCGACATTTTTTTGCATTCTCTTTTTTTGTTTAATGCCCGCTCCAAGAAATACATTTAACGTCACCGCGTCAATGATTACCGATCTCGGGAGCCGTGCGTGGGACGTACAAGAAAGGAGGTGGGTAATGAAACATCCGGGTTAATAGAAGAAGTGAAGAGATGGATGAGAGACAGAGAGAGAAAACTGAAAGAGTCGCGAGGGAGAAAATAAAATGATGTCGAAGAGGCCAAGCCATGACGATCTCGCCTCGAAACGCATGCGCCTTCTCTCCCTCGCGCCTGATCAGTCCAACTTCTGGCTCAGGGAGAGGGTTGCTTCAACCCCTTCCTATATCTCGCAGCTCTACTCGTGCCACAGTATAGATTGCCGGGTCGAGTTCCTCTTTGGCTCAGTCAAATCCTGCACAAGGCTCCATTCACTCCTCGCCAACATTCCTTCAGTGATTTCGTCCGCCGAACTTTTCGATCCTCCATCGATAGTTTTCGTTGCATATACACCTGTTTCTTTCTAATTCGGAGTTCGTATCGTCCCAGTGGACGAACAACGTCAAGGAACTTGAGGTGTGAGAGGAAGAGACTGATCTGAACGCGTACGTAATTTGTAAGAGACTCCATCATTTTTCATGGATTTCGTTTTCATGCTCGAAACGTCATATTTTTCATTTAGACACTAAAAAAATGAAAATTTCTTCGATCAACTCAAAATTTGCTGCTTAGACGAGAATTTCCTTGAACCGGAGAAATTCAAAAGTCCGGTAAATATTTTTCAATCACTTTTGGTCCGAATCTCGAGCACGAGACGCTTGGGAAAAATCCAACACTTTCAAACGGACATTGAAATTATTTAGGGAATAAATTCGCATGGAAATTCTCGTTCGATAAATTTGTCACCCTGCGGGGTGAATTTTTCTGTATTAATCGGAGTCTCCGGGCGATATTTCTTATTGGATTATTGATAATATTGCGTGAAACGTTTGGAGAAATTCGGGCGGGGGAGGAGAATTAATGGTTCGTTTGTCAGGATGAATTTCCGTGATTCCGCGTTAAGGAAACACAGAAAAGTATCTTAAAAACTAATGTCGCTTTAAGGGACCGAGGGCTGGACATTTGAGACGATAGTTTCGCGGTAATTGTTTGCAGAGTGTTCTCAAATCCTAAGGAATCTTTGGCAGCGTCGTGTCTGAGAACAAACTTGAGAAGCAATTGGAATTCTTGAATAATACGAGGATGAAATTTCACGCGAGTGCATTAATGACGCTGGTGATAGCGGCTGGTATGCAGCACAGTTTCGTCGATGCCTGGGGAGGATTGTTCAATCGTTTTACCCCGGAAATGCTCTCGAATCTTGGATATGGAGGTCACGGAGGGAGTTACGTCAACCGGCAGTCGTACCTCCAGGTAAATAAAAATGGAATATTTCATGATTTTCTTTGACCCTCTGCCCCTGAGACAGTGAACATTTTTCGAATCCATTTTTTCTTTAAAAAAATCGGAAAAAAACGAGAAAATTCTGAACGAAATTACAAATTGGCTTCTTATTTTTTTCCGGACGCGACAAGATCAGGTTCGCTCATTCATTACCCGAGCCCCCTTCCCTACGTCATAAACAACGTCATTCACTCAATTATCCCGGTAGAAGGCGCACGCTTTGTACACCTGTGTATGGAAAGAGGGATCGATATCACCTTTCACAATTTTCTGCTATAACTATGTGCTCGCGGAAGTTTAACTGCGCGTTGTTGTGCCAACCCTTTGTAGTTTTTTTTCCCTCATTTCGCTCCGAAGATACGGAAAAGCGAACGGGGCTAAGAATAATAAAATTGCACGATTTTTCAGCGAGAGAGAGAGAGAGTCGGAAAAGTTTGTACAAATGAGGAACGTACATTGCCGGGCGAGAGGGTTGTTAGAGAAAGAAAAAAAACGACACGTAACGACGGCAATTCAATGTTATCCAAGGAGATTGCATTCTAATGAATAATTTTGCATTACATTGCAAGTTTTCATCTCCCATTTTTCTTCATTTTTGTATGCAAATGGGCACATTATCTTTATTGAAATGAAACATCGCGGAGTGACCGTCCATTTTTATCGCACCAAAAGGAACGGACATTTACTTAATGAGCTTTTTTGTATTTAGTTTTGTAAAAAAATCAATTCACAGTGATTGTTCGTAAAATTTTTCGCATTCGATTCGTATGAATTATTCCGACCGAATAATCGACCGCTAATTAATCAATCAGTCATTATTCGTTGAAATAAAAATCTCTATCGAATATTGAGAAAATTGATCATCGAAATTTTTTTTTTTTTCAGTTTTTTAATGTTGTTTATTTTTTGCAGCGCATGACCTTGACAGTCCGAGCGAATGAACGATTAACGACAAATTTATTTTCAGCATTCGGCATCGATTTTCTGCTCGAAAGTTAAAAAAAAAAAAGAAAAAAGCAATTAATCATTTTTCTCGACGTATTTAGTACGAAATTTCATGCAGTCCATTTTTTTAAACTGCCACGAAACGTTTTGTTTCCACGTGATACGAATTATTTGCATTAATTAGTGATCACTGATTAATTAATTAGTAATTATTAGTTGAAATAAAAATGTTGACCGAATTCTGAGAAAATTGATGAATTTTGTATGAAATGTTTAATCGATTTTGTGACAGCGACCATTGACGGGTAATTACGCAAATTCATACGGCGACACGGTCGAGACTGCGTTGTCGGACGATCCTTGTTATTTGAAGAAATGCACAGCCAATGAACATTGTTGTCCTGGCTCAGTGTGCGTTGACGTGGACGGAGGTTAGTAAAGCGAATCGATTGATTGCTTCACTCAACTCGATTGAATCTATAATCAAATGTTTTCCTTCCTACTCAATCCATTTCCTCCACAGAAATCGGCTCGTGTTTATTCGCATTCGGACTCAAGCAGGGAGAGCTTTGCAGACGGGATAATGATTGCGAGACTGGGCTCATGTGCTCTGACGTCGCCGGTGGAGAAACAAGGTCTTGTCAGCCCCCGGTCACGTCCAACAAACAATACAGTCAGTACATACAACTCTATTCTTTTTATTAATCATTACCTACAGCTCGTTCTTCTCTTCTATTTACTCTGAGGCTTTTCATGTCGACCTGAAATATTTCTTCTCGTTTCTTCTATTCCATCCTAATTCCCGTGATTATTGAAGGGCGTCGTTGTTATTATTATCATTAATACCATTCGATCGATAAGTTTTTATGTTTTTTTCTAATAAAAAAAAAATAAAAATCTTCTTTTTTTTTTTTCTTTTTTTTTTATTCTCTGAGCTGGGAGATGAATCGATTGATGTTGAGGCTCGGGTAATTTATTGCACGAAGCCGACATCGGGTTAATTAACTGTCCGCGAGGGGCTGTGGCGACTATCGAAGTTTGAAATGGATCAATGGGCAGCATTTCCGAATTTTTTGAGATTTCTTTGTCTCGAAATACGTGAGATATGAGTATCAGGACGAAAAGGACTCTATGATCGGGGAAGCCGTGAAAAATCGTGATCCCCGAAGGGTCCGGTTCAACGTTTCGTTAAAAATAGCGGGAAAGTAATTTTGCGGAAAAAAAAATAGAGGGGAGTCTGTGTGCACGCGATCATCAATGTTCGTGCACTTTGTTTAATGCCAGACGGTGCGGGAGAGCATAAAATTTAAGATAGTGCTTTTGTCAAGCGGGGGACGTCGGCACGATCGTCCCCCGCTTGACACGCGAGTCTCCCGAGACTGGTAATTTTTTGTTGTTGTATTTACTGTCCAAGCGATAATGAGAAATGCGGTGGGATCGTGAATGAAATCGCAATTTTCAATCTTTTTGCGTTTATTCGCTCGAGTCCCCTCGCATCCAGATTTTTTTCGCTCGATATCTTTCCGAATTATTTTTTGCGTCGCCAGATTTTTTTGTTTTTTTTTTTGTTTTTTCTAATAAAAATTGCATCTGACGAAACTTTCTCGGGATTTATAAAACGCTCGCGTTACCTGTTCGCAGGCGAAGAGTGCAACATGTCCGGCGAGTGTGACATCAGCCGTGGTCTGTGCTGTCAATTGCAGCGACGTCATAGGCAATCGACGCGAAAGGTTTGTTCGTACTTCAAAGACCCGTTAGTATGTATCGGTCCAGTCGCGACGGATCAGATTAAGTCTGTGGTGCAGTACACATCGGGCGAGAAGCGAATCACGGGTCAGGGCAATCGTATTTTATTTAAGCGAGGACTTTATGTCTAGACGAGCGAAAAACCAAAGCATGAGAAATATTTAAAAAATCCTATAACCTTTTCCCCCGGTCCTAAGTCCTAGTCCCTCAAGCAAAGAGCGTTGTCCACGTGAAAAGAAGAAAAAAAAATCAAACTCAATTTAACTGTCGTGAACCTAAACTAGCTCGTAAGTTAACGCGTAGATGGTCGTTCTATTTTTTCCCAAATACTTTTCATTCCATTTCGTTCTTTACTCCAAAACGATGTTTTGGCATTGAACTTTATTTCCCCGAGCGATATTTCGTCTTCCGGGACCTCGAACGAAGACCGGAAACGACGAATCTCGAAAGTTTGGAAGAAAAAAAAAATTGTTTCGAAAAAAATGAAATTTCAACGAAATTGTTGATCTTCTCGTTACTCGGTCGAGCGAAACTGCTTCCAATTTCCTCACTGAATCATTGTGACTGAATAATACAACACATATCAGAGAGTAGCCAAGTTTACTCTTTAATTAAGCTAATTAAATAACATAAAATTTATCCCTACGATTATTAACATTATTATTGTTGTTATCATTTAAAAATCATGATGAATATTATTATTAATTATTGTTGAAAAAAATAATCCGCAAATTGAGGGCTAAATATGTTCAAACCGGCTCGAAAGTACTTTAGATATTAAAGAGAAAACAAGAGTTTGGTGTTTCTTCCTGCGCGTTTAACCGCGAGAGGAAAAAAACAGAAATATTCGAAATTAATCGAAAAAAATTGCAGAAAATTCGATGGAAAATAAAACGACGATAACAATATCTAAAAAAAACAAAAATTTAACAAACTTTCCGAAGATTTGTCAGATTCTATAAAAATTTGCGAAATAACCGAAGGATTTTATTACACGACGTCAACACAAATTTATCAAAGTCTTGTTAAGGACTTTATCCAAAAATATACAAACGTTAGTGACGTCCACAAAAATAATATCATTTTTTGTTATTATTGTTGGGATTTTTAGTCTATTCTCAAAACATATCACACGCGAACGCCTAAAAGCATTGGAGGGAGAGCTTGAAACTATATGAATGTTGGTGCGAAATATTCTATCGAAATTATATTTTTATCTTCCATTCAATATGTATACACTCATGAACTCTATATATATATATATATATATATTTGCATAGTATTCATATACTTTCCAGACAAGCACGTAACATGGGAGACAAAATTTGTTGAAAAATGTTCACCCCAGACTTTCGACATGTGACTTTTCCATCTTTTTGACGAATTTTTCTTCAAACCGGTCAATTTTATGTCCATAGTAGGCCGAGCGAATCGTAAGAAATTAATTTTACGTGGAAAAAAATGCCGAAATTAATTTTTCGACCAATTTTTGCCCGAGCACGTGGCACAGCTTTTCATTCATTTTTTATTATTCTCGATTTTATTCATTTTTTTATGTTTACGAGTTTCTGGAGGCACAAATTCTAGGGAGAATTTTTTTTTCTCCAAAAATACAAAAACTCAGGTTTTGAGGTCGAAAAGTTCGTACGTCATAATTTTGCCTTTTAAGGGTTCGTGTTAACGTGAATTTTTGATGATTCAAAACACACTCCATCCTGCTCGATGAGGCTGGAGACATTTTTCAAGAAATTTTCTTTTTCCCCATGTATTTGCGGTGCTGCGACTACACATATTTATGTATACACGCGGAGAGAATTAAAACTGAAACATTATCGTCGCGGTACAGACATCGGAGAGGAGCTTGAATCGTGCCGATTATTCTGGGCGAAATAAAATTTCTTGCATATGCACAAAGACTTCGATATTTTGCCACGAAAGTTTGAGCTTCACACAGTCAAAATATTTTCCTTCATTTTTCACCAGCCAAAAAGTGCAAAATTTGTTTTTTTTTCCTGTTCGTAAATATAAAAATCCTGCTCCAGTAAAAAAAAAATCGAAAAGTCCTTCTCCGTGTCCATGAAACTTCGTAATTTATCCAGTAGAATTTTTCCGAATATCGAGCTTCCCTCTCGTGTCTATTTCGTTACGGTCATTTTTCAGTTATCACTTTCTCCGTGCACATATTATATATATATTATAGAATTTAATCATACACATAAAATTACAACCTAAACATACGAATTGATCGTGATCATTCCGTCAGCGATCGCGCGATAAAGATTTTCTTCAAATTTACCGGAAATGACCGAAATTACTGGAAAATGTCAAATAGCGTGAGCATTTAAAAATTTTCTCATTTTTTTTTCACTAAATTCATTCATTTTTGCGAAAGAGAAGAAAAATATGGGTTTTCATAATTTTTATTCTCGAAGTTTCTTTTTAAACTATTTTCCAGAGGCTAATATCGTTGTATTTTTGTTTTTAAACACTATGAGTACCCTTTGATTATCGAGAACGATAAAATTGTGCACGTGAGAAAATTTCTAATTGGGCGACCGCTGACGAGTTAATATTATTTTCATTTATTATTATTGTTATTATTTATTATCGTTGTTGTTATAACTTCGCGTATTATGTAGACGACCCTAATATTGAATGGGTTTTTCGATACTGCACGAAACACCGAGCCGAAGATAAACTCACGTGAAGTTGACCTTTGAGGTTATATTGTTCGGGGCATTTTTATTACGAGCCGACCTGTCTTCGATGTTGATAGTCAGTTTTTGGATTTTTTTGATCGCGTCAATAGGTGGAGGCGAATAGAGTTTTGAAAAGAATTTTTGAAGGAATTAAAAAAAAAAACGGATATTTATCGTCCCAGTAGTCGAAGAATTGATCGGTTTCGAATAGAAAACCTCGTACACACTGTTTTCTCCGCCCTTTGGCCTGTGTATCACGAGCGTTTACGATTTGACCTTCGCACGACCTTGAACGGCTATCGGTCTCCATCGTTCTGAAACCACCTTTACCCCTGCTGCATAGGTCAAGGTTAAACCCTTCCTCTTCCCCCTTCTCCTACGATTATTGTCTTCCTTATACGTCTCAAGTTTTGTATTTATTGACTTTTGATTATCGCGCTGTTGTTACTCAAGATCTACGAGCGTACGCACGAGAGAGTGGAAAATGTTGGTAGAGACTTTGAATTTTGCTATTTTAGTTACGAATCTGTACACAGCGATGAAGATTTGTCGATTTTTTTATCGTCATACAACGGACGATATTTAATATTTTTCTATTCCGTCGTCAATGCATTTTTATCTACTACTTTTGAATTTATTTATACGAAAGGTTTAAGATGAAAACATGTAAATCCTGAATTCGTCTTTCACGATAGAAACTTTTGTTAACGAGAACGATGGAATGGTGGATTCTTTACGATTCAGACGCACAATTACGAAGCTCCACACACGACGAAAATAACAAACATATCAATAGAGAAAGTAAGAACTATTAATTCGTAAGATAGCCGGTTGGGGAGCCCTGTAAGGCTTCGACGTTATATGCACAGGAAATCGAAAAGTTTTTTCAACATTGTTTGTAATAAACGGTTTATGTTTTATTCCAAACATTTAACTCGACACTACTGCACGAAAATACGGGGTGAATTTCTTGACATTCCACCATCTCATGGAACACTGTCCGTGTCAAGAACGAGTGTGGAATAGAAAACAACTAAGAAATATCAAAAGTACACAAAACCATGTCTCGTAGTGATGATCCACGAATTTTGGCCTCTAGGCTCCGAGTCGGAAGTACCTCTACCAAGTAAATTTACTGATATATACGAACGTATATATATTTACGAACATATCGATCCACTTGATGAAATTATTATGTGTACGACTTATATGTGTATAATTGTTCACGATTGTAAAATGCCGATAAAAGGAACTTGAGTAAAAAAGAAACACGATTAATAGTCGATCGTGAAATACATTACTGTGCAAAAAAAATGTGCTTTGATATTCTACTCACAAATCTCCTTTCGTTATGAATTTTATTATTCATTGGCAACTTGAGTTTGAATGATTATTTGCACGAAGGGAAACGGAATCTATGGAAATTTGTAAGGTTATGGGTCTAGAGGGCAGAATCTTTTCAGCCGATTCCCGAAGCTTTGTTATTCTGACCAAATAAATTCAGTTATAGAGATGCGAGAAGTATTTTTGAACTCCGGAACTAACAGCGTCTCTTGCGGCCGAACGGGAAAGTTAAAAGAAAAATGAGGGCGCCACTTGACGAGCGAAACAAGCGAGCGTTTCCCACTCGTCGCGAGGCAGCCGAACAAGACGCAGCGATACAAGATGGTGGCGACTTTCACGAAGTGAACTATTCGTGTGAATATTCAAAAAAAATCTCCCCCGAAACGGTGTCGTTGTATTAGAACGTTTGAGTTTTATTCCCGAAAGCAGTCATAATGAATGCGATTCCGGGATCAATCGCCTTCGACGAGTACGGCAGACCGTTCATTATTCTCCGTGATCAAGAAAAGCAGAAACGGCTCACCGGCAACGATGCGATTAAGGTGAGGCCCTGCAAATTTACTCCGATCTTCTAGTCCCAATGCCTGCGACCCAAACTGACAATATTCATCGATTCTAACAACTCTTCTTCCTCATTGAATTCAATTAAACTTCAATTTCTTTCTTTACATCGTAAATTTTACGATTTAAATCTTTTCGCACCGTGGGCGGCCACGTGAGTCAGAAGCAATGGCGACGTGTATCCCCCATGGAAATTGTCGGCTCAAAAATCATAAATTTTTCGATAAAATCTTCCTCAGTAATGAAAAATAATTAACCACGATCATTCCATTTTCATTTTATCAAACGACGTCAATACGCCTCGTTTCATCGACTCATAGTTCCGTCCAAATCTCGTGAGATTTTTACATGTTCCGTGTGTATAAGCGTGTGTGGGCAGGGGGGAGGGAGTTCGGTTCGTCAACGGACATATTATGCCCATAAAAGGAATGCTGAATCGAGTCTCGAAGTTTTTCGACATGTGTTGTCGGTTTTCACACAAAATGGTCATGTACGCGACAAAGGGATCAGAAAAAATACGAAAAAAAAGGAATTTATCCATAAAAACGATAAATCTCGGTCTAATTCGAACGACCGGGCAGGACACGATGTTTTTCGGTTTTATTCAGTTTAAGTCATTCCAGAGGACAGATTCGTACCTCTAAGACAAAAAAAAACGAATTTATGTGCAAAGAGAATTGCAGCCGATGCTCACAATGCGACGAACTGCCCAGACACTTTGCAAAATCATCCGCAGCGACAATTCAATCTTGCGATCAATTTTTTTCACGAATTGATTACAAATTGCTTCTGCTACAGTTTTCGATTTCCCATTCCATTTTTCTTTTTGACGCGTTTGTTTCCCCAGACATTGCTCAACCATTACGGGAATAAATTGGTCCTGTGAAAAGTTTAATCTGCTCAATGCGTCAGTACCAAGATATTCATTCAAATAATTGAAAATCATGGCCATTTTTGTGCCGATTTTGTTTTCTGATAGCAAAAAATAAATTAAATCAAAATTACGAGTTTTTTTCAAGGAAAGATAGTGCAAAAATCCATTTTGAGATTGCAGTTGTTCATAAAGAACGGAGAGTCGGATCATAAGAAAATATTTGCTTCTGGCCCGATGACAATTTCTATTCCGTAACGAATGATTGGTGTTTGCCTTACAGTCTCACATTTATGCGGCGAGATCCATCGCCAACACTCTCAAAACGTCTCTTGGGCCGAAAGGTCTGGACAAGCTGATGGTCAGCTCCGACGGAGATGTAACCGTCACCAATGACGGAGCGACCATCCTCAAGAACATGGATGTTGACCATGAGATTGCAAAACTCATGGTGCAGCTCTCGCAGTCTCAGGACGACGAGATCGGCGATGGTACGACCGGCGTCGTGGTTCTCGCCGGCGCTCTTATGGAGCAAGCCGAACGCTTGTTGGACAAAGGCATTCATCCCATCAGAATTGCAGATGGTTTTGAACTCGCTGCTCAACACGCGACCAAACATCTCGACAGCATCGCCGAGTCTTTTCCCATCGATCCCAAGGACTTGAATCCGTTGATAAGAACCGCCATGACTACGCTCGGCTCGAAAATGTAAAAATAGCAAATATTCTTCAATTTTCTTGAGAAC
Source organism: Campopleginae sp. 14b (assembly GCA_030522525.1). NCBI lineage: Eukaryota > Metazoa > Arthropoda > Insecta > Hymenoptera > Ichneumonidae > Campopleginae sp. 14b. The sequence goes on from JAPYYS010000447.1 coordinate 11,899, forward strand.
GAAAAATCGAAATTCAATCGAATTTTTATTTTGATTTTAATGTTTTGTTATTTATTGTTTCAGTATCAACAAGTGTCATCAACAAATGGCTGAGATAGCTGTCAACGCCGTAATGGCGGTTGCCGATCTCGAGAAGCGTGATGTCAACTTCGAGCTCATTAAGATCGAGGGAAAAGTTGGAGGACGTCTGGAGGACACGATGCTCGTTCGAGGTGTCGTCGTCGACAAGGATTTCAGTCATCCGCAAATGCCTAAGGTAACATATCTGCAGAATCACAAATGATACGCAAAGAGAATTGTAGCCGGAGCTCACAATGCACCGAACTGCCCAGACACTTTGCAAAATTAAATGCAACGATGATTTCAATATCGTGATGAATTTTTGTGAATTAATCACTCATTGTCTTTGCTACAATTTAATCAATTATTATTTCATCAATAATTACTGATTAATTAATAATTAATTTAATAATTAATTAATTATTATAAAAAATAATAATTGATTGATTAACGCCATTATATTTTTTTACGAGGCTTAGCATTTTGACAAATTGTTAATATTTGTTGGGGCTGACGTAAGATTTTGTGATATTGATTTATTCAGAGATTGGAGAACGTTAAGTTGGCGATATTGACGTGTCCGTTTGAGCCGCCAAAGCCAAAAACGAAACATAAGTTGGACGTCACTTCGGTGGAAGATTATAAGAAATTGCGTGAATACGAGCGCGAAAAATTCACCGAAATGGTCGACCAAGTGAAGGCGGCGGGTGCCACACTGGCCATTTGTCAATGGGGTTTCGATGACGAAGCGAATCATCTCTTGCTGCAAAAGGATTTGCCGGCTGTCCGATGGGTCGGTGGACCAGAAATTGAGGTGAATTATTTTTCCTTCCTTTACCGATGATGACAAAGCGCAACGGAGGAAGGCGAGACTCTGCGAACTCATTCAGCACGCTTTCCTGTCGATCTAAGAATTCCTCGGAAGACAAACCTCAGGTTTGCCTTCTGCTGGGATTCCTAGACTCGTGAAAACTGCTTTTTGAGGGAACGGACGATCGCAGTGGTTCCAATGACCAATGATTATGAGAGCTGAGGGCTTCGATTCGAAATCTATCGAAATTCTTAAGGAAAACCAAAAAAAAAAATGAAAATCTTTGAATTCTTCATTAAAATCCTCGGTCCTACGTTTTTTGCATTCTTAGCTCATTGCCATCGCAACCGGAGGTCGTATCGTTCCGCGTTTCGAGGAACTGACTCCCGACAAGCTCGGTTACGCCGGCATCGTGAGAGAACTCTCCTTCGGAACGACTAAAGATCGTATGCTCGTCATCGAGGAGTGCAAAAACTCACGAGCCGTTACCATCTTCATCCGTGGAGGAAACAAAATGGTACGTGAAACTAAAAACGTGAAAAATTATAATTTTCCTGATAATCGATTTCGTTTGATCTCAAGAATGAAAAAAAATAATTATTTTTTGCCAATAGCGTTCGGCTTTGATATTTTTTTTACGAAGCTTGTAACTTACGACAATTATAAAGTGGAAAGAATTTCGAGAAAAAGGGAATGAGCGCCAGGGATTAAAAAATGAACGATTTTTCTCGCAGATCGTCGAAGAAGCGAAACGTTCGCTCCACGACGCGATCTGTGCAGTGCGCAATCTCGTAACCGACGAGAGGATCGTGTACGGTGGAGGAGCAGCGGAGATATCGTGTGCTCTGGCATGCGCTCAACACGCATATTCGATAAGTTCATTGGAACAATACGCTTTCCAAGCATTTTCGGATGCCCTTGAAGCGATACCGATTGCATTGGCGGAGAACGCAGGGCTCTCGCCGGTGAAGACGCTGTCGGAGGTAAAAGCTTTGCAATTGTCAGAGAACAATCCAGCCTTGGGAATCGATTGTATGTACCGTGGAACTTGGGACATGAAAACACAGCACGTCATTGAATCGTTGAAGAGCAAGACTCAGCAAATACTTTTGGCAACGCAATTGGTCAAAATGATATTGAAGATTGACGACATTCGATCTCCGGCCGATCCCGGTGATTTCGCCTAAGAAACGAGAACGTACTTTTTCCCCGTATATTATTCAAAATACGAATCGTTTATTAATTAACACAATATTTCCAAAACGAAAAAAAAAAATACATATATCGTCGGAAAAAATACTTTTAACCTCCCAGTTGCGCTTCATTGCCGAGAGTTACACAATTATTTTTATTACACAACGATAAAGGTGAAATAGTGTAGCGTCGAGTAGAAAAATCGTCACTTTCGACTTGAGCCTCTTTTCTAACTAATTCGCGAGTTCATTTTTATTACGCAACAAAAAAAAAACACAACACGCATTTGTATTATCATCACGCATCGTAAACAAAAACGTCGGTCATGATGTTTCGTTCGTAAGGCATTAAAACAAAAACTTCGATTGAGATAACTACGAACGAGTTCTTTTATTCTTTTTGCTCCTGAATGATCCTTGGGAGTCCTGAATCGTTGCGCTGGCGTGGAAAGTTTCTCAGGGAAATGGAGGAACTATAAATTACGTCGATTAACAATCAGTTAACGAATTATTATTGTTTTTTTTTTTCAACGATACTTTATTACATCTCTTTAGGAACAAATAAACGGATAAATGACCACGTGGATTTCCTAAGCGAGTATGCATCGTAGGAATAATCTTTATTTTTGTTTAGTTGATTTTTCTCTTCACCAATCGTCGGGGCTAAGGGTCAGCCATTTAGATTCTCGTTTTTGTTTTTTTTTCGGGTTTTGGGAGACTCAATTGTACACAGACGTTGAAGCTGCGATCACAGATCGCTCTTTACCACTCTGGCTAATTCAATTTTCGCAAATAAATTCAATAGTAACGATTCATTCATTCTCATGGCACAATCTCAGCTTTTTGATGATTCACTAATCGGAAAAACTGACACAACGTAACAACTATATATATTTATTTATATATATATAACTTCGAGTCCTCAAAATCATTTTTCTCTCCTTCAGTTTGCTTTTTTCTTTTCGTATAACAAAATATACTATCCCGTCGTCGTAACATCACAATTCTCTCGCCGTTTCACGTTTTTCTTCTCCGTCGCCCATCGCTCGACAATCTTTCCCGTTGAAAATAAATGGTTTTTCAATATTAGGACTTTTCAATGTTGTTGGCCAAACTCAACTCGAGGACAAAATAGTTTTCCCTTGCCCATTCGTAGGACAAAGTGGAAGGATCAACTAGCTTAGTCTGGACAGTCCAGTCGTAGGAAAAACTAGTTTTGTCCGGGATGAGTTTGTTGGGCCTGCAACGGACACAACATTTTTGGGGTGTCGCTGAAAAAATCATTTTCTTCGCTGAACAACAAAAAAAATGAGGTTTTTGGGTTTCACAAAATTTCGAGTGGGAATTTGGAGTTCCCTTTCTTCATAGTACGAGGAAACGAAGACTGGCTCGATCGGAGAAAATTCGAAGATTAAAACTGAACAAAAAGTGATGACATTATTTTCCAAAAATATTGAATGCAGCAATGTATTTTGTCAGACACTTTTCCCCCTTAATCGAAAACATCCCAACATTTATATGAACAATATATATTCGCTACGAAAATAAATCCTAGGCCAAATTGATGAACCAGTAACTCTTCGAATTTCTTCTCACTCAGTGCATTGCAATGGGTCGCTATACAAAAGTGGTCCACATCCCACTTTCCACAATTATTCCATTTTGTCTTTTCAAATTCATCGCTCCAGAAGCAAAAATTTCGATAAATAAATAGCGAAGGAAAATAAAAATATTGGCGAGTTGACGGCACAGAACTTAACGAGCAATTAATCAAAAATTCAAAATTACTGTCGCCTTCTTTATTCGTCTGCCCGTTCAACTTGCAAAATCCTGCATCCTGATCTTTTTTTCTCAACAATCTAATCTCCAATCCTGGGACAATGATTGTAAACAAAGTCTGTTTCGCGGAATATAAATGGGACAATAATTGTTAATTAACTTTGTATCAATGGAATGGAATTACGATGGAGGCGCGTAAATATAAAAACATGCACTAGCGAGGTAACTACGCGGTAATGCGTTAGTCCAAATGGTCGTTGACTTTCAGGATTTTGTGCCAAGTTGCACAGATAGATCGTAGCGAACGATCCATTTCCATAGCAAGTTTTGGGGTCAGAATGCGTTTTTCTATGTTCATGGGACTCGCCATGGGGAGAAATTGACGCTTACGACGTTTATTTAGTGCGACAAACTGGACGTGGAATGATTTACGAAAAATTAACGATTTCGACTAGACGCCAGTACCGGAGTTACCTCTTGAGGAGTTTTCTCTAACAATTGATCAGGCTCTACGTTTAGTTCAGCTTTTTTTTTTATACATTTTGTTTGCTCGGATAACTACAGCGCTGCTTCTCAAATAAGTTGATTTTTCTTCCTTTCGGAGGTGTTTTAAATAACATGCATTAATATATGTTATTTCTACATCACTCGATGTTCAACATTTGTATAATATTTATATATTTATATACGCGAACGACTATATATAATAACGAACGTATTTCTTTGAAATTTCTTCTATTTGACGCCAGACCGGAAGTTTATTGGAAAGAATGTATTTTTATCTTCCCAAATGGCTTAGCCGGTTATTAAGTACTGCGTAATTATGCAATCTGGATAAATATAAATTACTCGCGTTAAAAAAACATATACAAAACGTGTGTGTATGTGTAATACATATCGAGAAGAATCGAGAACGAGAGTTTCTCGTTTGGAATAACTTGTTCGTTCGACTTTTCACGTTCTCAAGGGACAATCGTCATTCCTGTCTCTCCGATTCGTTCCTTTTAATATCGCATTTCATTGCTCCAAAGATCTCGCACTTTTTCTTCTCTAAGCGAATTCTAGGTCATTGCAAATAATCGGAAATTAAACGATCCTCTCTTATCTCTCTCATCTGTTTTTACCTTTTTTAGGCTCGCAAATAATACTTTTTTTTCTTTTCCTCCTTATACCTTCTTCAGCATTGGCAGGTGCAACACTTCCGGTACTTCGATGTCTTCCAAACGGATGTTCGATGGGTTGAAGGGAAATCTTACTGGGTAGGAATACTTCAGGTCCATCAGTAGCTGCAAAACACAAATAATTCACGTTTAGCTCTCGAGTCTTTGGCAACTGGAAACTTTTGAGGATTCTTGACGAAAATTTAACTTTTCATCGTAAATTCAACTTCTATATGATAAATTCCAATTTATAAAGTTTGCAGCGTCCGAAAATATTTTTTTTCTATTGGTTTTTGGTCCAATTTGTACAATCATGAACATTTTCCCTGACGATTTTGTTTTTAGATTTAAAAAAATCATTTTCCAGCCCCGACCAAATATTCAATAAGAATCGTGAGCTTCAGTCCACGTCATTCAAATTTTAGAGGCAGAATTTCGTGTAATCCTTCAGTCCCCGTGATTGACACAAAATTTATGGAGAAAAAACGATTTTCACAGTGGCTGATGAACAAAAATAGCATCTCACCTGTTCGTTGTTCTCGTGACGTAGTTCCAGTTTCTCCTGCACCTTGCGAATGAAGGAGACAGGAACACGAGACTCGAATTCATCAGCAGGAGTGTAAAGATTAAGAATTTTGACGATTTGATTAGCGGTCAATTTGTTGCACATTTCGCAGACGGAGACAACGTCTTCGTCGTTTTTTCGTGCTTGTAGCAATTGAGCAGCTTGGACAATGGGCTGAAGGGCTTCGACGCTCAGGCCGAGACGTTCGTCTCTGGCCCATTGTTCCAAGTGGCTGAGATTGTATCTTATTTGCATGCCTTTGGTCCAGTGGCAAAGTTCGTTTCTGAGTAACAAATTGTTGAGTGCACTGGCGCACATGAAGTAGAACAATTGCTTGAACAATTGTGTTACTATTTCAGGATCGACCCCATGATATTGAAGAGTTTTGTGCACCGACGTGAGCTCGTCCACGAGTTTCTCCAGTTTTTGTTGAGTCGACTTTTTCTCTTCGCCAACGGAAGAAGATCTCGCTCGTCCTGACTCTTTCGAGTTCAGTCCTGATATGGCTTCGTGCTCGAGTAGTGCCGGCACTGTTAGCGCCTGAATTCTCTCTTTCAAGTGAGTCACGATGTTGTTGAAAATCCACAAAGCAACGTTACTCAATACAATTCGATATTCACTCAGATCAAAATTCCTCAAACATTGCTCGTTTTGCCTCGGCGTGTTCTCGATTTGGAAGGGCTTGTCGCCCGAATATTGCTTCATGTTGTGCAACAATCTCAACGTATTGCTCAGCCACAGCACCGCCGAATCAAAATCTTCACGTTTTTTAATAACTTTCTTTACAGCGTTCAAATAACCAGTCAACAGCGAACGCACTTTGTCGTCGTCGTTGATACAATCGGTATGACGAATGCACATGAACAGTATGTACGCTGGCAGACCGGGTAACAATGTTACGGCTATCCTTGGCTTCAAGTCTGAGACAAAAATTAAAACAAACGAAAAAATCAACCATCTAATTAATTTTTTAATCGTTTGAAATTTTACGAATTTTTTTTCATGAGAAAATTTCACGTTTTTGCGCATTTTTATGCACGAAAAATTTATTTGGGTATGGAACCAAGAGACGAAGAGTATTTACCGATAACGAGATGTCTTATCACGACCGAAATATCTTCTTTCTTGAACTCGAACATTCCCTCGTAGTCGCGTTCTTTTTTGCGTATCGCTGGCATGAGATTTCCACCCTCGGAGTGAGTGGTCGTCGAAACTATGCCAGAATCGTTGGCTGATTCCGTGCTGTCCGGTACTGGAAAAACATTGTTGCAAGATTCGTAGTCATTCATTCGTGAATCAATAAAAATTCCTAGTGAAAACGTTATCAAGGTTTAGGGAATGTGGTGCAGTGAGTTTTGTGGTCGATTTTTATGACGAAGCGGATGAACGATATGAGGAATGTTTCCTATTCATTTTGACGACGAAAAAAAAATTCAAATTCGAGAGAATTTCGTACTTTTTGTTCGATTTAATTGATTTTCAGTTTTGCATACGTGGAAAATTGATGCGGAAATAAAAATGAGTATGAATTTTTTGTTAAATCGATTTTGACTTGATCTCGCGAGACAAACTCACCAACACCCTTGTGCATCATATGCATCATGTAAGGACGATCACGAGATTCCCGAATATCGTCGAGATCGACTTTTGTAAGCGTGGAGAGATAACAAACTCATTAACGAAATTATCTCCCAGGGAGTCATTTTGAGAAAGAATTTTTGAGGATTTTTCGCGAATACTTACAGCCAGCTTCCTTCAGCCGTTTCGCCAAAATCCTGCATTGCTTCTTGAGCTTCCTACTCTCTTCTGCAACCTTGTCGTACTTTTCTTGCAACTCCTGGGAATGAAAATATAATCGGGAATCATTTTTGGTCCATCAATTTTTCCTACGGCTGGCGAAATCGTTGAAAATTAATGGAGCTCGAAATATATTTCTTAAAATTCATTTTCACTTAATAATTTTGTATGTAAAATGAAATTGTAAGTTTACCAAGTATTCGGACGTTAATCTCGTGATTTCGTGTTGCATGTAAGCCTCGTTTTGTGTTTGCGGTGCTTTGCTTAAATTGACGGAGAGTAATTTCTGTTGCTTGAGAATTTCCTCTTGGAGTCTGTCGATTTCTCCGCGCCATTCGTCTCTCTGAGCTCGCCAGCCTTTTTCCTTACTCTGCAGTTCGTCCTCGAGTTGTCTTGAAAGTCAAAAACCCAATATTATTTACTTTTATCCACGAAGAAGCAGTCGTGACGAATCAAATGATCATTAAAAGTTTCTCTCTCGCTACTCAGACGAAAAATCATTTTTCCAATTTTCGTTTTATTTCCCCAAAGATATTCTCATGAAAAAAAAAAACGATTATAATAACGCAATTAGAAGGGCAAGATATCTTCTCAACTCACTCTCCTCTCGAGGCCCTTCGTTTCGCTCTAAGTCTACTGTTTATGACGAATTGGCATGCACAAATGATAAAAACAAAAATAATATCCGTATTAGAAAATGATAAGTAACAAATTATCGAGATTGACGAGCAAGAATTGTAAAAAAAACTTTCATTTTCTATTCGAATTCCACATTTTTCTTCCTCGCACAAATTCCCATTTTCTCACCTGTTTATTTTCTTCTGAGCCTCGAAAGCCAGCACCAATTCGCCATCCTCGTTGACGATGTCAACGTCCCGACCATAATTCGAGCCCAGACTCTTCATCCTTCTCGTATGATCAGCCAAAACGCTGTGCAACTGTATACATTCTTCTCTCCTGCGTTCGAGTTCCTCTTGGAGGGCATCGAATTGTCCTTTTCGTTGTTAAAAAACGAAAAGCAACAAATTAAAAAAATCTGCACTGTTTTTTTTTATCGCACGCGAACTGGAGAGTAAAACAACAAAAGACGGAAGTGAAAATGTGTCTTACCCATGAGTTGGTGTTGGGCAGTCGTGGATTCACCTTCTGCGACAGTTTTCCTCAGTGAACCGAGATCTTTCTTCAGCTGAGCGTTTTCCATCTCGAGTTCTTGTAGCTGGAAGAAGAAAAATAGAAATTTCGTTCAAATTAATGGAAAAAACGGAAAGTTCCGTTTTGGAGGAAATTTTTTCCTCACTCACCCTGAAACTGTCTTGAGTTCTAGAGGATTCCTCCGGGCTGTCTCGCTCCAAGTCTTCGACCATTCTCACCAGTCGTCCATTCGCCTTTTCCACGTCCTTGAGCTTCTGTTGCAGTTTGAGAACCAGACCAACGTCCACTGGTGGCGCCTGTGATGGTCCGTTCGTTTCCGGTGGCGATTTACCTGCCGATTGAGCTTCGCCGTCCGGTGGACTGTCCGATCTTTGCTGATTCCAATCGATCGTCTCGACCCTCGAATAAGGAGTCGACGACGAGGCTGTCGATCGAACGGATCCGTATCCAAAATCCTGATTAAAAAAATTGGTCAAAATTAATTACTGAATCGAGTTTTTTTTGACAATTGCCGTGATAATTATTTCTTTTTCGTAGTCAATTTGGCCAGAAAATTTATCAGAAACAGAAGAAAAATGAAAAAATCGATTTGGAGGTGAAAAAAACCGAAATTCTTACGATATTGTGATCGTCAGGGGGAAGTTCCGTCGAAACAATTTGTCCACTTCCGCTGGAAGCGTTGCTGAGTGACCTCGCGTGTCCAGGAACGTGGAGAGCCATTTTCCTCTGTAAGATTTCGACTTGTTCTTCGAGTTCGTGATAGTCCTTGAGCAATCGTTGGTAAGCACCACGATCTTGATCCTGATCGAGTATCAAAAGATCTTTTTCCTTTTCCAAACGAGTTTGGAAGTTTTCCTCCGCGCCGCGTCGATCGACGCTCAATTTTTCACTCGCCACGGACAATTCTTTACGCAGACGTTCGTTCTCTTCACGCAATTTTTCGTTTTCTTTGCCCTTCAGATCTTCGTGCTTTTCTTGCTCATGCAACAAATCCATTTTCTCGTCTCTCTCGCGCTTCAGCGTTTCATTCACTTCCCGCAATTCTTTATCCCTCTCGATGATCATACCGTTCAATTTTTTATTCTCCGTTTCTACACTCTTCAGAGGTTCCAGCTTCGATTTCAAATCCACTACTTCGTTCTGCACCGTTTTCAGGTATTGATTCTCTTTCATCTGCAAAGTCATTAATAAAATTAAATTCTTCCTGACGTTTATTCTTTTTTTGGTAATTTTTTTTATTCCATTTAATCGGATCGTGAATAATTTTGGAAATTTTCACTGAAAGTTGGGAAATTTGAATTGCTAATTTGTTGGAATCGTTGATAAAAATATAAATCGTGAAAAATTGATAAGTACTAACGATTTCATTGATTCTGTGTTGCATGGAAATGATTTTCTTCTCCAATCCCTTGTTGAGGGTCTTGACGTGTTCGACGCTTCGAGCTTCAGCCTTGAGACGTCGGAATATTCGTCTAGCCAAAAATTTCCTGACGCAGCATTGGACGATAATGAGATCGTTGATTTTTTTCTGACAAGCTCTTCGCACGAGGTAGCCTCGTGCGAATCGTTGGATGGTCATGACAGCTCGGTTGTCTTTCATGGTTTGATATCTCTTTCGGGCCATGTAGCCACGACCAAAAGTTTGGAGACCGACGATGGTACGTTTTATGCGTTTGAATCGAGATTGTTCGAGCCAACCTTTGACGCGAGATTGGATCTTGATCGCTGCTCTTTCTCGACGTATTCCCTGGGCCTTTCTTCGGGCCAAACAGCCTCTCGCGTGCCTTTGAAGCCCCAGCACCGATCGACGAATCTTACGATATCTCGTACGACAAATCAAGCCACGTACCATCTTTTGAATCATAACACAAGCATCGCGTTGTCTGTCGCCTCTTAATTTCTCGAGATAAGCAACTTGGCCGGCTCGGAAAAGTACCTTCGTTTTACCGAATTTAAACTTGTCCTCATCCTTTATGTACGTCGCCAATATTCGCCGACACGTTTCACGCAAATTGTCGCGACGTATCTCCTTGAATTTACACAGACAACGGAAACGTTGAAAGAAATCTCCGTAGGTTCGTTGACTCGGGAATCCCGCTGCCGAAATTCGTATCGTTTCCAACACTCCACACGCTCGCAACTGCTGCACTGCTCTCGTTGGATTATACTCGAACGACTCTTTCGTGTCGTTCGGCTTTATGCAACGGACATAATGCGGCGTCGTTGCATTCAGTGTTGACATCAGCATATTCAGGGAATCGCGAAATTGAGAACCAACCTGAAGAAATTTGAAAAAAAATACGATTTTTATTTAATTCTACAAATTTTGACAGTTCGTTCTGCGTTGTTAACTTTTCATGACACACTGGGTCTTTTTGACCCGAAATCAATGAGACCCGGGTCTAGATGACCCAGAGTATCAACGAGGCGTTTTTTGTGAATGAAAATAGTCACGATATAATTATTATTTTTGATTATTTTCTTGAGATTTGACCTTCGATTGTAAAAATTCAGAGATTGATGGAAAAAATAGATTTGGCCTCACCGTCTTTTTGTTCTGCTTCGGCGTATTGATTGTTGGTTTCTGAGCCGAAATCTTGACCTTTGCATTGGGCACAGCCAACTTTGGATCCTCGTCACAGAATAATTTCTTCAGTAGTTTGTTCTATAAAAAGAAAATCGGTTAATGCCCGTCTTTTATTTCGGAAAAATAGTGTGAAATGGGTTTTGTGTCCCTTTGGAAAGAATTCACTCACGTTTCCACTCCGAAGCACTTCGATCTGTTCCTCGACGACGGTATCACGATTTTTCTCGAGGAATCCGGTAGTTCGATATTCCACGAGATCAGCAAAGTGATGAATCAAAAAAGCGGAAGTGCCAAATCTCGGTTTCTCGAAATGTTTCGATTTGCTGCATTTCGCGTAGAGCTTCTCGGCCCATGAACCATCCGATCCTTTGGGCATCTGGAATAGCGCGTCTTAAACTTTTTGCATCCTCAAAAAGCACGTCAAAAAATTGACGTTTTTAAAAAAATTACCCGACATTCCTCGTCCAAAAGGTCCAGAATTCCCAGCTTGGTTTCTATCAGGTCGATGCACGGTTGATTGTCGTAAAAATCAATGAATGTCCATTCGATTTCTTCCTTAAGATACTCTTCCTGTTCGAGCTTGAAAACGTGCTGGTTAAATTGTTGCTGAAGTTTCTCGTTGGCGTAATTTATACAAAATTGCTCGAACGAATTGATCTCGAATGTTTCGAAACCATAGATATCGAGGACGCCGATGAAACATTGCGATTTGCTCTGCGTCTGCAACGAATTATTTATACCAGCGACGATGAAGTTGAACAATTCGGCATAAATATGTTTCGCCAAAGCATCACGCGCTCCCACAGCTTGTTCCACGTTCATCGGCTTTAATATGACATCACGCATGGACACGATTTTCCTATGGCATAACCATTTCCTCATAGAATTCGTGTCGATACCCAATAAATTCGAAAAAGCTTGAAGATGTTTGTCCGTGGACTGTGAAAAAAGAAACAAACCAACAAATTCTCAATTAAAAACGATTCATCGTTGAGCTTTAGATTTTCTTCCCATTAGCCAGAGAAAAATTACAACAAAAAAATGGTAAAACTCGTTATTGCTTGATAAATATTCAGTCGTTAATTAAGGAGCTTGGCTACATACGACGATGTGATAAGAATTCAATAAAATTTAGCCAGCCTCGCCTTAAGCATATCGAGTGATGAAATTTCTTACAGAAATATGACAGCCCTCGGAATCATTTCCAGCAGAATTCTGGACATCGGAATTGGATATTTCGACGTTGCCCAAATGGAGTATAGCAGCCAGAATACGAAATAAATCGTCCTGTTGTCTCGCGTTGAAACCAAGCCTGCTGAGCGCTGCCATTGTTTCTTCGAAGCATGCGACATCGTCGACGCCTTTGATCACAGAACTATTACCCTGATTTAAATAATGAAAATTGTCCTTGTCCTCGAGACAGAGCTCTCGAAAAGAATTTTGATTCTGTGTCTCAAAGTGTTTCGCTGCCGAGCACATTTGATAGAAAACGTGATAATTTCTCTCGTCATGGGCCTGCAGAGACGAAAAAAAAAAAATACAAAAATTATTAACAAATTCCTGAACTCTTACGTGGCTGCATTTTTTTGTTTGTTTTTTAATTATTTAAAAAAATATTTTTCTACTCACTTGAAAAACGACTCTCGACTTTTCCAACAAGTACGTCCGCATACTGGCCCCGGTCAAGTGATAAGTTTTGTTGAAATGAATCTCGATGAATTTTCCAAACCTCGAAGAATTGTCGTTTCTCGTTGTTTTGGCGTTTCCAAACGCTTCCATCAACGGCGACGATGCCAATACTTTTTTCTCGACCTGAGTCTCCGTCGATGAGCCACCGACCGTGGCGAAATATCGCATCGCATATTTCGCTGATACAGTTTTCCCTGCCCCTGATTCTCCCGATACGATAATTGACTGATCGTGGCTCTCCCTGGAACGTTGGAAAATATTACTTTTGAGGAAATCTTTCACATTTTCATGCGGAAATTTGACATTTTCGACCGTCCAGGAATTTTTCATTAAATTTATTTTTGCTACTAAACATTTGATCGAAATTTTTGGTTTCGTTACCTTTCGAGCTTCGTATACGCTTCCTCAGCCACGGCGAATATGTGAGGCTCGAGATCGCCCATGGCCTGGCCCCTGTACGCCCATATCGTGTCATTTCCATAGATGGGTAGTTCGTCGTAAGGGTTGAAGGCGACGAGTACGATACCGCAGTAAGTGTAAATGGAGTGTCGTTGGAATCTTATTTGGAGATTGTACAGGACAGCTGGTTCGTGGAGAAACGATAAGGACGTGAGATTATTTTCGCCCAGGAGAATATCTGGATTTCTGAGTGGTGGGAGGTCCGCGTCGCTTTTGATCTCCAGCTGTTTTTTCTGGTTAGAGTCGTCCGTGTGAACTGTCAAAGTTTTTTCATCCGCGTTGTAATCCTCCAGGAGTATCGCGCCTTCCCATATTTTCGTTGGATGGGGCACCCACACTCGGCCCCCCTAGAATCATTCAAACAAGCATGTTGGAATAGTGTCGATAGAAAAAAATGATAAAAAATATCTGGCGACCCGAGAGGGCCCCGAGACAGAAAGCAAGGCGTGAAAATCGAACGGTAAATTTTCCCCCTAATTTTATTTAGCTCGCGCACAGGTTCGGCTCGGTAGCTCGTAATAATAGGTCGAGCAGCTCACGCCAATCATTCGTTCTCGACGACATTTTGAATGTTTCCCTCGTAAAAACTCGACAACGTGCTTGGAAATCACGCGACACTATGCGCTGGACGTCGTCGCTCTGGATAACGGTACCGATCGTATGTACGAAACGTTGTAGAAATATCACAAGTTAAAAGAAACTTCTGTACAATCGTCGTGAGCCCCGACCAAGTGGGGTAATACGGGTCACACGATAAAATCAAAGTTTAACAACTTTTCACGTTTCCTCGTCCACTTACCGACTCTAAATAGCCATCGCAGCAGGAGCAACGACGATACTAGTCATTTGCATTATCCTACGGTTTCTAACATGAATATTCAAACGTGGGCGACGATAACGATTATAATAATCGTCATTACCAACGATATTATTATTATTTTCTGTTATTTCGTTCTAGCTAAACTGTCACATTGGAAAAAATGTCTCACGAGTCCTCGTTGACGTTTAGGGCTTCGTTTTGACATTTCGATCTTTATCCACGACCCTGATGGACATTCTGGAAAATTATAACGAAAACCAGGCTCCAGGTTCGTCCAGAATTATTGAACTTGGAACTACGCGACATTTTACATGTCAGCAGAAAAAATTCTAATAACTGACAATGAAAAATGGATGAAAAATCTTGACTAACCTGTCATCTTACATAAACGTATTTTCCTGTCCGCAAGAAAAAGTACGATCATGATTTCGTTACGTAGTTCCAAAGGAACGTCGCATCAATGTCTCGTAACAAACGAGTTTTCATTTTTTTCTAATCATTTTTGCATCGGTGTGAATTTTTTAAAAGATTTTATTAGTAAAACCTGGAAAAGTGAGGATTTTAGGAAAATTTGATTTCGTCTCTTCTTCCCGCTTATGCAGGATTGGTCAGAATTTTTTTTTTAACTCGAATGATGATTGGGGAAGCTTTCTTCGTTGTGCAATAAAAATAATCTCGTAATCTTATCTATTCGTCGATTTAAAATCGCAAGACATCTCTTACATCGCATGTTAATTAATTGCATGGCTATTTAACGCTAGGTCGCGATCCAGCGCGCTCAATTAAATCATCGGCTGCTTCTCGAACCAGCCGACCGCGATGGCTTTGGTGGTGGGGATGATTGGGGATGCAACTGTGAACTTTAACGATCCCTCTCCCTCTGTGTATTTTTTTTTTTTTTTCTAATTTTCACACTGGTCGGGAATAAATCGAAAAAATCACAAAAATTCGTGCGAAAAATTATTTTTTTCTCCAAACCGGAAATTCCACGGAAGAAGCTTCAATGTTTTTATTTCTCGACTGGAATGAGACTCAAGACTTGACGCTGTACCCGTTTGATGTTCTTTTTCATGTTTTCTGTCGCGCGGGCTTTTTACTGTGGCCGACAAGTGCGAGAAAAGTGGTCGATCGACTCGCTATGCCGATCGACCAGTATTTCTAGCTCCGAGACTCCGATTAACGCTTATCAAGATTCCTTTTGTTTCTATATGCTCGATGTACATTCGATCCAAAGTATTTACGGAACGAATTTTCGCACGTAACGCTTGCACTTGCTCAATATCTCGCGGTCATGTCGACGTGGCAAATTTTTCGTCAATAAACAAACGTTCGTTGTTATTGTTTTTACTCAAAATTTTTATCGATACTAATTTTTTCAAGACTCCGCGGCGTCACGTACAAAACGAATTGACAATTTGTCTTTATTAATTCTCGTTCGATCTCGCACGGTTCCGTCCGTTCGTATCAATCCCGAAATCATGCTCTGAGAAGTTGAAAATTCCTTCAACTTTTGTTTCTCATCACTTAACATAGATTAAACGTCCGAGCCAGTCCCGTACGTGTAAGAGATTAAAAAAAAATTACGTAAACTTTGAACGACTCATCCTCGCGTGGAATAACGACGAGAATCCTCTGCTGAGGAACTCGCAACCGTGCGAATTTACGTTTACACACTCCGACGTACGTAAACATCAATCAACGAAAAGAATAATAAAATGAAAATAAATTGACCTGTGCTGGAGAGGAATGGGCGGCGATCGAGCGCAACGAGAATCGTCGCGATCCTTTCATTTCTCTGCGGCTGAGTTTGCCTTCAGAATTCACTAAATCTCGTTACAGTCCACACGCTTTTTTGTACAAAAGTGTTTCGTAAGCGCGACAGGAATCCAATCACGATCATTGAGCTCATCACTCAAAATATCCCAAACTCGTCGTCGCATTGATATTACGCAACGACAAGAAACATTTTAATGTTTACGTTATGTATCGTGATCGAGAAGATCACAGAGTAACCAAGTTTATTTCTTCTGTGATACGAAAACTTCACACGATAAACGCCAAAACAATGCCACAGAGAAATTTGCGTTGAAAAAAAAAGATTTTTCCTTTTTTTCTCCATTTTATTTCGTAATCAAATTCGTATTCGTTATACAGACTGACGTAATTAACACGAAGCTTTTGTGATCTTTTCTCCAGGCTGGATACGTTCGTTACAGAACCGAAGGGGCACAATGAGGTGAGAGCACACTTTCGCTTGAGATTTTAACGAGCCTCTCTTTCTATAGCGAGTTCGGAGCAACACACAACAAAGAAAAGGGTGTTCAACTCTCAGATTTGAATTTTCGATCTTTTTTTTTCTATAGTGGTCGGAAAAATCTCTCAAGCCGTGACAATGGGAATTAACGTTCGTCCTTAAACGCTCTTGGCATGTTCCATGTGTCAGAAAACCGAACACAATCAACTTTTACGTACTGTACTAATTTTTTTTTGTCGAAATATTGATTCATATTTATTATTTTGCATTTGCTGATGATTCACGAAGATTGGACCGAAAATTCGGAAATCCGGAGGAGATTTTCGTGTTTTTGAAATCTTCGTTCATTTCTTTTTATTTTTAAGCAATTTTTGTTTTAAATTTATTTATTATTAGCAAGGAATTATTTTTATGGAAAAGATGGAATAATTGTTTCTTGGCGCTGGTCCAGCTATAGGGATGTCCGGTTCGGGATAAAACTGAATCCGAAGATCCTAAAATCTCGATCCATCAGTCGTAGCCTTTTAAATTTCTCTATTTTATGTTTTTTCTTTGGAGACTTTTTTTCCAAACAACTGGAGCACGTACTTCTGAGAGTTGCTCGGGATAATAATTCTTCTTTTCTTTTCGTCATGTCTGTCGGGAATGTATAGATATATAAAGTGAGAACTGGGCATTCCCGAGGAAAGATTTTTCCCAAGCTTTCTAGACGATAGCCCAGCCTGAAGGTTCGCTGGCTACGAGTGATTATTGTTGCGCGATGTCTACCACATCCTCGCGAAGGGAAAATAAAAGTATGACAAGCCCGAGGAGGCCTTGTTCTCACGCATTATGCGCCCTTCATGAGAAATCGGTTGGATCGTAATAAACGACGACGTTTGTAAATGATTAATCAAACATGCGATGAACAGAGAGTTATTCGAATGAATAAATGGAAATTCTTAATCAAGGAAATCACGGAAATTGTTTTGTGTCGTTGTGAAGTTTTTTAATCAAGAGTGCGCGAGTGCGCTTCATTATTCCTACTGGATTCTCAGTCCTGAACAAAAAACTTTTATACTTTTGAGAATATTTGCAGAAAAAAATTTAAAAAAAAAATCATTTAACCGTGGATTCTCTTTTTTTCTGAGAACCATTTTCTCGACCATCTGATCATTGACTGCTGCTGCTTAATTTTCCCACTGCCGGATCTTCGGAGACCTCACGCATGACTGCCGGGCCAAAGTATGGGCCTTCGTGCTCGCTAGAGCGTTGCCGAGGTTACGAAAATCCATGAGCATTTCTCCGATGCGATAAAATTGCACGATGTGCGGGCATGGAAAAGGGCCACGAGGAAAAACTGCACGGTCGTTCCGGAAGCCTCGAGAGCACGTGATGGAAAGCATTTCGCATTTTTTTACGTTTACCTTTTCCCACAGACTCTTTCGCGAACGTTCCATCGAGAAGCCGAACTAAAAGTAGAATCAGTTTGGCTTTAAAGCGAGCGAACGTTGAAGCAAAAAACTCGGTGGCCAAGAAAAATATTTTTTCCTCCTTTTTTCATATTTTTTTGAGCTTCCGTTGTTTTTGTGGAGTCCGTAGATTCTTCTGGGTATTAAAAAGTGATGATTTTTCTTGAGGAAGATGGAAAAATTTCGAAAACTCGATTTTTTCGGTCAATTTTTTGATTTTTTTGTTAGAGTTGATTTTTTTTCTCGCGCGACTATTATTTGGCTCATGCATATGAAAAATAGAAACGAGAAGACGGAGAGAGAGAGAGAGAGGAGTAAATGGCTTAGCTGCTCTGTGTGGAGCAATGTATCGTCGCTGGCGCGGCGGGGTCAATGCAAACCGCGAATCCGAAGAGTTTCGAGTTGCTTTTTCTCGTACATCTATGCTTTGCCAACCGACTAACGATCTAAGGCTTCCCCGCAACTCGACGACTCGTCCCCTTTAACTCGCCTATGTTCCTCCCGCGATGAACATTACCGAGAGTGCAAAACGTGTTCGTGCATATCGCGTTCTGACAGAACGACAAAAAATTAACAAAATAAGCAACAAAAATGGAATTCCGACGTCACGCCGAGAATTCGAACGCGATATGAACGAAAAAAATCTGGAAAAATTCATGGTCAATCTTCGGACTGTACTTTTCAGTCGAGAATACGATTTTCATTTTTTTTTTTTTTTTTTTTTTATTTTTTTGCCGGACGAAAATTACCCGGCTCGCGGGTCAAAAGGCAAAAACGTGTAGTGGGCAGAAAGTGGACGTTCGGTCCTGTCCGCAGTATCGAGTTCGAAGGAATCCAGAAAATGAGGAAAATTTTTTACTAAAATTTCCAATCTCAATGGCAACGTTTGCCGAACTCTCGATGCGTGTACGTGATACTGAAACGATTATCACATGGAAGTACGTGCGCAACTCCAAATTGGGGAGAGAGAGAGAGAATGATAGAAAAACAGCAACGCTCGGTACAGTATCTTATCAGTACAGCAAGGCCTTTCGAACGATGACTCAACGCAACGAAAACGATGTATACACATATCACAATTCTGTTCCCGTGTTCTGTTTTTTTTCCGGGCAACGTCGAGCTCATTGTATCTGAACATTTGTCGGGTTTTCGGTTTTGTAATTCAGAGAGGAGTCGACAGCGACGAACAATCGAGTTTGCTCGAATTTGTTTACTTTTTGCTGGAAGAATCATGCGGACAGGAAGTTTCAGCGAATTTTATTATCGCGCTTGCGAGTCTCGTGTGCCACGCGGAAGCGAATAACTCGTGGAGAAGCTTCGTCGGTGCGCCAGTTTTTCAGGCAGATATCGTGCGAATGATAACTCGAAAGTTGTGCCCATAAATCTCGCGGAATTAATTACGAGGACGGAAATTATTTCATTGAGAAATGAGGAGAGAATTTTTGAAAAATATCCGTTGGTTCCCACGCACTAAAAAATCGGGTTTTTGCGACGAGACTACGAGGTTGTTGAAGGAAATGATTTGCTTTTGATGCTAGTGATTACTATATTATTAATTACTCTCGGAGAAATCTTCTCCAGCATCAAAAACTGTACCGTTATCGTTAACAACGACTTTCACGTCATCGTTTCGAAATGATCGTCGTACCAGCAGGTGAAGTTTTTTTTCGGAGCCTCAATTCAGATTTTTGTGTACACACGCTTCATGACTACAAATCAGCCCCATACAGAAATTATTTTCAACGAAACCTCAACTAGTAACTGCTTTGCCACGATCTTTGACCTTTGACCTTCGCAATTTGGATGGACAATTTTTGGAATAGAACAAAAAATATATTTTTTATTCATTATTTTCATGAACGATGCGCAATCGTTCAGAATTTTTTGGTCAATTAAGTTTTCGAATGCGAACTTCAACATCGTCGTTTGGAGCTCCTCGTTTGAACGAAAAAGAAAAGATATTATTTCTAAAAAATCGGAAATTCTGTTTCATGATTTTTTCTTTCAATTTTTCGGTTCTAGAATTTTTTTTTCATTTTTTGCATGAAATTTGTTCAAGTTTCCTGAATCTTTTCGAGGGCCACTGTCTTTTTCATCGATTCGAAGGGACCTGGTCGATGACACTGAAGTTCTCAACGTCGAGGACCAACGAAAAACATTTTTCTATTAATTATTTGTTGAATTTCAAAAACAATGACAATTTTCGTACCGATTTCGTGCTTGGAACCTAAAAACGAATTGTTTTATTGTCCTGATCGAATTTCGTTGTATTCTAACGAGATGGAAACTTCAACGTCGTCGTGGGCTGGGCCTCAGCAAAAAAAAAGTAAATTTTAGTCAATTTTTTCGTTCGGTCCAACTTGTCACGGAATCCTTGATTTATCGATCGTAGTACTCGCAGCAGTAATCGCACATGAATGAGAGGTACTCGAGTGCGTGTGCATGAGAATGTACGTGAATAAGGATGGAGTTGTAAAAGGAACTGCTGTGTGCGGTCCCAAGGCTCTTTGAGCTCAGGCTAACGGGGTCAAGTTTTCACGACGAGGTGAAGAAATGACTATGTACGTACTCGTGTACGGTAAATCATTTTTTTCGTTACGTCTGGCCCGAAATTAATGATACAGTTTGCCCGCATCTTTCAATCATCGTTCGATCATTAAAATTCTCTCATTTTCGAAGCCACAACGATGCACACGTTTGCGTCCTTGAAATACAACGAAATTCAGTTTTTTCTTGAGCAGAGCTCGAGATTTCTATTGAATATTCATTCCGGACAATAAAACTATTTTTTTTATAGGACCCAAACACAAAATCAGTACGAAAATTGTCATGACTTTTGAAATTTAACGAAAAATTAGAAAATATTTTTTTTTTATCGACCTCAACGTTGCGAACTTCGGTTTTTTGTTTAATTTTACAAGAAAATCGTTGAATTATCGATTCAATAAAATAAATTTAATTTATAAACTAATGAAAAAAAAATTTGCGACGCGAACTTAGCGAATTTTTATTAATAATTTGTTTAATTTTTCAACGGTCCTTTTTTTCCAGCCGATTTTTTTTTCTAGAGCGAAAAATCGATCGTTTCTAATCGCTATTTAATTCTGAATGTAAATAATAGACTTCGGCGAAGAGGAAAACGAATTTCATTGCATTCCGCAACGATGCAAATTCCAAAAACGATCGAACGCCCAAAATAATTTTATTTTTGTATGAAAAATTGAAGTAGCACGAATTCTTCATGATATAGGCGAAGGATCGCGAGCAGCGAGATGAAATATATTGAGGTATCTATAGAGGAGCAAGGCACGAAAGTTCCCTGAGGCGATGGTTAGTCAGGCCTCTGGGAGAAGTCTTGGTTCTCGTTCTTTTTCGTAGTCGTCGTCGTTGTCTCGTGTCGACGCTAAAAAGTCAAGGGAAAGAGAAAGAAAGAGAAAGGGTTCGATGACTGGGGCCCGGAACTGTAAGAATCTCGTGCGGCGCGAGGTGTACAACAAAACGCGTATATGTATATACCAGGAGTTTAAAGTCCTCAGGTACGAGGCACGAGAGTGGCTCACAGCCTCTCGCTACTTTGCCAAACGATCGCATTCCCCTCGAGATCGTGCGAACCATCTTTTCTCTTTCGTTTTATGGATTCCGAGCTGTATGGCGCTTCGTTGGGTCGAGGCAACATCGTCGGTGTCTTGACGAAGACTTATTCGTCAAAATCCGAATTATTCCAACTTTTTTCGCGGCCGAAAATCGTACGAGTCACGTGACAATAATTATGATGCAGAAAAATCGAAGTCATTTCTATAATTATCGCGATGAGCTCATTCGTTTTTCCTAATTTTTGATCGACGTTTTTTTTCTCGTTCCGAGACGAAAATATTATTTTTTTTGACAAGTCACTCGGAAATATTGATTTTCCAGTGAATGATTCGACTTTTCGTCGTAATTTGCGAGAAAACGTCATTTCAATGTGGAAAAGAACAAAGGGTGGTTCACCCAACCCACGGTGAACCTTTGGCCTCGTTCGCTGACCAGAAAGACGCGGAAGAAATCCTGGACGAGGTGGCAAAGCTCGTATGACCTCGGGCAACCCTCGCTCACATGACCGAGTCACGATAAATCAGAAATACACGTCTCCCTCTCAAGTTATAATCGTGTGAAAGGTCCATGGGCTGCAATCTTTTCCGCGAGAAAGGCTAAAGATTGCCGAGCCGGTTTTATCCACCGGCAACTTGTGCCTGAGACTCGAATAAAATATCAAATTATTTACGATACGTTTTCAAACACATGCTCGAAACTTTTCACACACCCGAATGAAAATTAAAGTTCGCAACGTCAAACGAAAAATAATTTTTTCATTTATAGTGCAATTTCAAAAACAACGACAATTTTCGTACCGATTTTGCGTTTAGATTCGAGAAGAATATCGTTTTACTGTCCTGACGAAATATTGAATGAAAATCTTGAGTTTTGTGGAAAGAACAAAGAAAAACAGAATTTCGAGCTTAGTGAGGAGAAGCCAATCTGCCGGAATTTTTTGTCGTCACACAAAATCGCGATATTTATTTTACGTTTGTTCGTAAAAAAAAAAATTCATCGATCAAAATTTCGTTTATAGCGGAGAAAAAAATAATCGGACCCGGAAAACGCGCAGGAGATTCGATTCAATTTGTACAGAGCTTTCGAGAAGCAGCTGCGAAGAATTTTCTGAAGGTTCCTGTACGAAACGCCACCCTCCGATAAAGACAGCGTGAATGACGACGGATCTGACCCAGATCGTTCGCATCGATGAAACGAGAGGCATCCGTAAACAGAGGCACGTACACAGGCTGACGCAGGGGTTGAGGAACGTGAGGGTTAGCGCGCAAGAGCCTAAAATCACCTGAGAAAATCAATCGGTTCTAACTGTCGATGCATGTCACTCGAATCCACAATTTCCACGCCACTCGGTCTCCAGTTGTTAAAAGAAAAAAAAACGGTCGCGATAAATTGCGGTAGGCATGTGGCGAAGGAGCTGGTAGCGAACGAGAACCAGTACAGACTCGTGTACAAAGATGTGCGTCCCATCGTTATTGATTTTACTTTTAAAAGGAACACGACTTCGAAGGGGTTGAAGAAAACGGATGCAGATATACGTTTTCGTACGTGTTTGTGTTGACAAATGTACGAATGCATTTCGAAGTGAAAGTATTCGTAGAACCGTTGGAGAATGGGGATGTTTTTGCACGAATTTTGTCACTTTCGATTTCGTTTGCATCGCGAGATTCAACGGAATTCACATTTTTACTTCGGATTATT
Organism: Campopleginae sp. 14b; assembly: GCA_030522525.1. NCBI lineage: Eukaryota > Metazoa > Arthropoda > Insecta > Hymenoptera > Ichneumonidae > Campopleginae sp. 14b. Next base: position 34,968 of record JAPYYS010000447.1, read on the forward strand.
TAACGTTGTTCACCTTAGTGTATAGCTCCCTCGTTGTCATCGTGTTTTTTCTCGTTGGTCCAGGTGCAACAGCAGGTAAATCACACACACAAGGCCACACCGATCTTCAGGCGACACTCTCGCGCACATAAAGACAGGCACGCATGTACACAAATATATAATCAGTCGCACTCGGTGTGTTTTTCACACACGTATGACAATGCCGCGAACTACGGCATTTGTGGTAAACTCCGATCGTTTCAACACGTATTTATCGTTGCACGATCATCGCTCTTTCGAGCACACATCCCGAACGCTCGAACGACGATTTTTCAATTTCATTAACCCCCGACTTACAGCCACCCTGTGATTGTTGAAGATTTATTTATTTTTCAATCGAACAACCAGTTGCGATCTATTGACATTTTATTCTTCGGAAATCCTTCGATTTTTAATTCAAATTTATAGTCCTCCCGTCCACCGGGCTCCGAGAAAATTTACGCGAAGGGGCGAGGGAGAAAGGCAGAGCGACACGACAGCTCTTAGTCGTACTCGCGCACCAAGTCCACCTCCCAGCTGGACGACACTCGACATCGACTTAGATTGTGCGCGCCACCCTCCCTCGCCTCCCACCGTTAGCGCTTCACCAGTTCCGCCAACCAACTTCAGGCCTGCCAGCCTCACGCGTTACCCGCCATAATTCTCCTCATAATCATCATAGCACGATAATAATAATAACCTCCAGCCAGTAGCTTTATCTGCTATGTAGAGACATCTGGCGACTGACTGAGTCAGTTCACGCGAGTCCATAGCGACTCACGATAAAAAAATTCCTTTTCGTATCGATCTGGACCGATCAAAATCAACGTTTCCACGTTCAGGAACCAAACGCCATGATTCACAGAAAAATGTATAGACGAAAAAATGTCGGTCTTTTTATGAGCTACAACTTTTGTAGGAAACATTCTCTTCTAATATCAATATTTATTACAATAAATGCGAAAAACACTTGGAAAATCAATTTTTTCTAGTTTTGACCTTGAAAATGAGATTTGTGGACATTTCGCTTATGATATTCGAAACCAGGCAGTCTTCATATACATCTATACACAAAATCACATTGAGTTTGGCCTCGCGAGATCAACCACTTTCCCTGGATTCGATCTTTTTCTATTATTTTTCATAAATCTATAAATTTTATTTTTGTCGCGTCGTAATTCCAGTGCAAAAGGTAATTCATTAGCAGTTTCGAGATAATAACTTCCCGTTGCGTCTATATGATTGGAACGACCGCCCATTAAAACAACTTTGCCCCCGCATTGACCTTTACGAGCGTTTTCTCCGGGTCTGCATCTCAAGGCCTTAAAACCTCTCCAGCTATTGAGTGATTCCGCAAGTAACCAGAAAGATACCAAATGAGAACAGAGTCCTTTTTTGGACGGATCTATGTCGGCACAGCCCGGCTGCTGCGACCCACCGTTTGGATAAAAGTCCGCATGGCCAAGAGGATTCATCAAACCTCGCTGGTTCCCATCCGTATGGATGACTAGCACATTTCTCGCACTTTCCCTCGACAATCGCAGTTTGCACCCTGGCTTTGTGAAGTGTCGACGAGCTGGGTCCAATCCTGAGGGAGAGAATATTTGAACAAGAGGGAAATACACATTTTTCTGATTTATTCTTTTTTGCCAATTTATTGCAGAAAAAAAATATCGAAGATTTGGTTGACTCTGCCAGTGGAAACTTTTCTTCCTGCAACTCCCATTATGTGAGCACCCACCGAATGACCGACCAGAGTTGTTGTGCCAAGATTCAATTGAGCTTGGCTTTTTAGGAAATCGATCATCCGAGCCACTCGAGTTCCAACAGCATGTGCCATTTTCAATGACTGTCGATAAGGCGATGGAAATTTGCGGCTTTGAAATTGACATTTTTTTAGACAATTCCGTGACGAGAAAGGAGAGACTCCACTGGGGCTGGATTTAGTATCCGGTGAGTGAAGAAATAAAAATGAGAAACGAAAGTGATGAATGGAAGAAGAGACTAGAATTGAGCAGATTATTTGTTTATTATAAATTTCTTTGTAAAACAGACAACAGCGATAAATTAACAATTTTTCGATTATTTTTGTTCGTCATAAATACCAGGTACTATATAATTAGCATTATCAAATAATGTAACGCGTACTGCTAAATGGTCAATCACAGAAACACATTGTTTTCTTGTTGTTCAAGAAAAAAATCGTTTTTTTTTTCTCGAAGTTACATTTTTTTAGGTTAGAAATATAAAGATCAATTTGACAAAGCTTCAGTCTTTATTACTCTCGAATGAAATATCTTCGATCCTTTGAAATTAGGCCGTAAAATTTGAACGAAAGTTTGCATTATTTTCTTTCCCGAAAGTACAAAAGCTTTGCTTTCTTTTGTGTGTTCAAATGACCTTACTCATTCCCACTTTTGTCGGACCTTTCGGTGTCCTAGACTTCGAGTTTTCGGGTGAAACAAATATCGATATTTACTGAATTTATTTGTATAAAAAATTCTTCTGTGTGTGTTTATTTTTCTTAATAATTGAAACACGATGAAGATTCGATGAATTTTTCTTTCGGAATGTGGCTACGACGCAAAATCAAAAATATCCTCATTATTGACATCCGTTTCATGATTGCAGGAACTTTTTCTTTTCTTTCTCAAAAAATTGGCTATTAATATAAAATTACAGATACTTTGCGCATATTTTAGAAATTGGTGGCTCGTTCGCTTCATTTTTATATGAAAATCCACCAATTTTTGAAAATACGTCACATGATTCTTTACATTCTATTACCAACTGTTAGAAAAATCAATCGAAGAATACGTCAAGTGCGATTCATGCAGCTTACGATTATTTTTTTGTTAATTTCGTTCAAGAAGATCGAAGGACGAAAAAATCGTTAACAAAAATGAAGCCAAGAACCTTCGTGGCAATGAGAGGAAAGAATCGATTTCGTTAAATTTGAATAAATTCGTCATCGTGTCGTTTCCATGCGTTTTCGATGCGTCAAAGTTTTTTTCCAAGTTTACACGAAATTATGTTAAAAAATGAGCAAACTGTACTTCAGTTTTCTGGATAAAGTTTTCCAAATCGTCACATTAAACAAACTTACAAAATTTATTGAATTTTCCTTCAGATTCATGAGGAAATTTCAAGAAATTCAATCACAATTAAAAGAAAATTGACCAACAATTGTCAAAAATACTGAACGTCAATAGGAAAAACTCGACTGCGTGCAAATGAGACCGAAAAATATGAATTTTTTCGTTCGTTGGACCTCCCGAAACGTCCAGGTATATTTGAGACATTTCGCTTCACTGGTCATTGAAAATTTCGACCTCTTTTGCGTCCAAAAATGTTCGAACCGTTTTTTTTTTTACTACAGATGTGATTATTTATTTTATTCAATGAAACATGAAAAAACGGTGCGAGATTCGCCGTTTTTTCGAGTTCTCGAGTGAACGGCAGTCACAGACAGAATCGTAGAGCAAAATTTAAGGAGAAAACATGAAAGATTGTGCAATCGGAGATTTCCGAAGACTGCTTTGTCCTTGTTGAGAAAAAAAGTGGAAAAAATAGTTCAAAGGCAAAAGAGGTCGACGTTTTGGAACGTAAAAATGATTGAAAATGTCGCATCTACAAAGAGACTAGGCAACTCATGTTGACTAAAGTAATTAATCGAAAAAAAAAAGATTCATTGATAAAAGGAAATAAATATTTTTGTAGAGGAACAAAATTTTTTTTTTCTCACTTGCGTTGTTCCATTTGTCGCTACAAGAAATATTAGTCCTTGAGCGAGCGTCTTTCGCGTAGCCTCCGACAGCGAGGACAGTTTAACGTGTTGTTCGCCACGTTTTTACATTCGATGTGGAAACAAGAGCCGCATTCGTCGCATCTCGTCACTTTCGACAATTCCCAAGGAAATATAACCTTAGAATTTCCTTTCGTGGAACACAACTCACATCTGAAGCCTCGAGCTTCGCAAAGCTGTGAGAAAAAATAAAAATAATTTATAGTCGACGCTATTCAACGTTTTTCTTTACATTCATTCACCAAAACGGATTTTTATATTTTTTCGAACTCATAAATGAGCCGCATAGCTTTTTGGGAGATTGGAATTTTTGAATTCCAATTCAAAATAGAATAAAAAATAAGAAAATTTAAAAATAAAATTTAAAATAAAATGAAATGTAATTTAAAAAAATTAAAAAACATAAAATGAAATAAAAATTGAGGCAACTTTTGGGATCTGTGGAACGTGGATAACAAATTTTCCAAAAACAACAATAATCCATACACAGTTGTAGACAAACAATCCACAAAATACACAGAAATTTATGAAAAATGTAAAATGGAAAAACTTACGACGCATTCAGCCACGTGGGCACAACAATCTTGTACAAGTTCGTTCAACTTTGTCGCGAGAGTTCCAACTTTGACGGCAATCAAGTCCTGCATCGAATAAATATGAGGGTCGTTGAAAATATAGTTCGGTTGCTTTTTCAGGGCTTCCTGGACACTGAAGAAAAAATGAAAACTAAATAAATAATGAAAAAATAATTTAACTTAATTTTTATAAACCTGAGATTTTCCATGACATTTCGCCACTGTGATTCGTCGTCACGAACGCGAAATGTTAAATTACCTCTGGGCAAATCTGCATGTCAGCAAAAAATCTTTCAGATAATATAACTGTGTGCGTAGTGATCTCGTGCGTTCGAGTTGTTTCACACGTCTGTACAAAAGCGGATTCAAATCGTTGACCTGGAACAATGGATCAACCGCCATTTGGTCCAGCAATCTGTAAGAGAAGTTTGAGACCGGATATCTGCAAAACGAGGGAATGAAAATTTGATCAGTTTACAGTTTCGATTTTTTAAACTACGTACAGGGAGAGAAAATAATAGCGACAATTATTAAGGCATTGGAGTTGCCTGATACTTCGTTGCCACTCTGAGAGATTCCAGCATAGACGGAGTAATTTTTCATTCATATTTTATTGAAAATAACGACCTCGACATTTTCCCCAAAAATTTTGACATTTTTCGCTCAATTTCAGATAAAAAATGATTGTGTATTTGCTAAAATTTCTAGGAGCGACGATATGGTACCAAGAAATTATGACGTCATAGTAATTTTTTATATAATTTTCCCTCTGTAATAAAATTCAATTAAGCGACGATTTATTTCTCATGTCATATCGAGAATATTATTTACTCAATCTCAAGGACACTGCACTCTTGATATTTTCGTACCTGTTAAAGTCCCATTTGGACAATATTTTGCCGGGTATTAAAGCTACTTGATTGGTATGGCATCCAGTACAAAAATATCTTCCCAAATATTCGCAGTAACGAAATCTGTTGGCATATTCGACCGCAACTTTCATTCCGCAGCCTGCACACCTGTAATTCTGTTTCGCTATCAAAGTTTTTTTTCTAGAACGAAAGAATTATGAGAATTAGTTCGTGGGGGATGGAAATAGTTTTATAACTAGGAATCGTCGGTGATTAATATTTCTTCATGGGCGAATATACTGGGCAATTTTATTGAATTTAAAACTCACGCGGGTGGTGGATGAGGCGTGAAAATAATTTGGGGACGCGGAGGCGCCCACTCGATAGTTCCTCTCAACGGAATAACTTGACTCACAGTCTCATTGACTTCTCCTTCGTCCGTCAAATTAGGTGACCAATTTTTAGGCATTGGCAGCAGCTAAGAAATTAAGAATTCGCATTTAATCTCAACAAGAAATTCTCGTTTTCTCGATGACTTAGAAAATCGTTTCCAAACTAAAAAAAAAATCGATCGAAGGGTCAGTTTTATTTTCGAAGAGATTCGAGAAGATTCGTCGAGAAATCGGACCAAAAGGTTTGAGTAGCGATCGAGAATTCCATTTCCCTTCAACATTTCATTGCATTAAAACAAAAAAAAATATTCAAAAATCGTCAACTCCGTTCATTTATAAATTTCTTGCAAAGTGAATGAAATACTCGAAATAAAATTTTTTAAATTTTGTGAAGAAACGAACGACTTCAATGGACCGGTTGTTTTTTTCTCTTTTTAAAATCCTCATAAAATACGAAATCGTTTTTTTGTTTCGTAATTAGAAATAAAATACCTGCTGTGGTGCATCCTGCTCGGACACGAGCCACTGCAATTCGCTAGCTCTCGGCAAATGCCTTTCACTAAATCGGCTTATGAGACAAAGAGCTACTCCCTCTGCCGATATTATACTGTCAGTTAGAGCCGATTCGTTGGCTCGTCTCGGGGACGACCGAAATAAATCTGCTTCTGAATACAAAGACGCCATTGACATGGAAACCCCTGAGAAATGAACATTTCATGGAATATTGTCGTTTTTTTCTCGACAGCATTTTGTGACCATATTTATTTTTCATCCTTTAATCACCCAATTTGGTGGATTATTATTTGATTTTTCCAAAACCTTTTTTTTTTTTTGTTAAATTTCGAAAAATGAACTTTTTCTTTTGTTTTTTTAGTACTAAAAAAATGGAAGAAAGCTCCGATGAAAAATTCTTACCGAAAGATCGCAGTTGAGACAAATTTCGGGCATCGTCGAGGTCCAGGTCATCCACACCGTCCGTTGACATTGTAGCTGATGGAGTGTCCGGTGAACTGGATAACGGGCTCACACTTTGATCCGTAGTGGTGGCTAAATGAATATTGTTTAAAAGAAACCATTTGAAATTATATTTAGTCGATTTTGTCGTATGAAAAATATCCCGAAGGAGTTTGTTAAATTTTTGTTAATTGAATTTTGACTGTAATTCGGAGAAAACGATGCCGAACGGCCACTTCGAAATTACGTACTGTCAGTTTTCCCGTCGCTCAGGAGCTCTCGGCTCCAGTTGCTAACTTTTCTCTGCTCCATTTGCCTTTGTCGCCTTCTCATGCGAATTCGCTGCTTCAAATTGTTTATTTCCTCATCACTCTCGTCCACGGTTTCGTCTATCGAACGCAATTGTCGGTTGCATTTTACCTGCGAACATTAAATATTAATTACTATTCGGGATTCCTTCGACCTCTTTTGAAAAAAATTGAAATAAAAAATAATTTGGTTATCGAATTTTGTGTTTTGGGCCGAAAATCGTCAACAAAAAGATAATGATTTATTGTTTGTCTGAAATTTGCACGTACTTGTTCTATGGCAGCGATCATAGCTTCGGAAATACTGAAATGAGCGTTTTCACGATCGAGCTCGGCGTTGGCACGTGAGAATTGTGCAGAAGAGAGAAAACTCGTGAGGCTTTGGCCTTCGCGAGGTCGTGGAAAATATCCGGTAGCCATAGGCTGAATACTGGATCCACCATCCTCCATGAAACTTTTTTTCGGCGTTCTAAGGTCCTTTTGACCTTCGACGCCGAGGCTCCAAGAGCCGGAAAATTCAGGCGCTGACCCGGACGAGAAAAGGCTCTTTCTTCTGACTTTTTGATGAGTCTCGATTTTGATCTTGTCGCTTAAAAAATTACCATTTTCTTGTTTATCGGAATGATGGGGACGCGAGGCTTTGGGATTGGCGTCGAATTTTCTTCCGGAATCTTTAGGAATTTCCCCGAAATTTTTCTCTGGTTTTGAGTTCGAATTACTTGAAATTTCTGATGAACAAGAAATATCGGTTTTCACTGCGTCAACGTTGTCGCCTTTTGATTGATGAGAGTTTTTCTTATGCCTCAACTTGCGCAATGGAGTTTTCGGCTTTTTTCCATAAACGTGATTTTTTTTTACACTCGTCTCCGCGATTTTCGCTTCGCTGTAATCAATCTTTATCACGTCTGCGAGTTTTATCGATTTTTCGGCACGGACTACATCCTCTTCGGGCCGATTCGACGCCATGAAAAAAGTCAAAGGCAACGCACAACTTTTCTGACAAATTTCATGATCTTTGCAAAGCACCGGCAGACTGTTCCATGATTTAAGGGAAATTTCGTTCTCACGATCTTCAGTCCCAACCTCGTTCACTGAATTTCGATTATTTTCTTCTTCCCCATTCGTCTGGCCGTCCCTTTCGATCGTTATGGCTTTTTCCGCAGATTCTAGCGGCGGATTTTTCGGCGTCTCGTCCCTGACACTCCCAAAATTCGTAGGATACGACGAAGATCGTCGATGTCGCTTGGGACTGTTTTTCAAGAAGCGACCACCTGGTAGAAACTGAAAAAAACAACCAAAAATTGACATTTCGATCGATTTTTCACAAAATCGACGCCAAAAAATTAGTTAAAAATTGTCTTAAGTCCCCGAGAAACTATTCGAGCCCGAAACGCATATTTCGGAACTAACGACCATAGGAAAACGTGATATAACGAATAATCAACTAAAATATCGCGATTAAAGTTTCTCTTGGAAAACTGAATGTACGTTACCAAACAGGGATCGATTTCTGTGAGTAAGGCAGCCTGATTTCTCTCCACAGCTCTGAGACAAATGAGCGTTGCTTCGGCCAAGCTTTCTTGACAAAGAAAAGCCCAGGGTTCGAGACAAGACAGCAAATGCTCTTTGTCCGATAGGAGCCAAGACAATTTCTGGGAAAGTGAGTGACTCTCTAAGCTGCAAAATTGAAAAATGAATGAGTTATGCAACATTTTTGAATATCATTTTTTTTCGTCCGTAATTTTTTTAGGTTTTTTCTTTCTTTCCTGTTTATTCCATTTGCCTAATCAGATTTTTCAATTGCCCATTTTATTACGATGCAAAGTTTCCGGGCTGAAAGATTGGGGCTTGTTTTTGAAAAAGTGTCATCACCTTTTATACATCCATAGTATATCCTTACGGGATGTTATTCTTGCTGGCAAGTTCGACAAATAATCGTCGCCTTGGACGACCGAGGGTGAATTTGTCAGGGATGGTTGGAGCCAGGTTAAACCTTGTATAAATACCCAACAATCTGGTTCGCCCTAAAAAGAAAAATACGATTTTTTACGTAGCAAAATTCATTTGCTACAATTACGTGCGAATCAATTAATTTTTAATTAGAAATTAAATATGTTTTGTTCGTACATTCCCCAAGGATTCGGTCAATTTTTTCAAAAATCTCACAAAATACGTTTTTTCTGGAATTTCTTGCAAAACTCGCACTCACCGACGGGTCGAATATTCTGCACCCGTGTTTGAAAATCTGTTCGATAACGCTGTGCAATCTGTTGAGTCCGCCATAAACGTTCCACACATTGGAGACTCCGTAGACTAGTAAACCTTCGACGGTCGAGCGCAGGCTCTGCAGTAGTTGCCATTGCTCTCTTATATGATTGTCTTCGCCCATTTTATTGGTTTTTAGGAATTTTCTACCAAATACTGAACTTCCATATTAATCTGGAAATTAATTGTGACGTTCTCTTACAAATATATCGTTGGAGAGTTGAATTTTCTTTGCTGTCATATGAAATCATTAGTTTTGACTCTTGACCAGTCATTGATGCCAATTTGTGCTACGATTCTTGCATTTTGGTTTATTTTGATCGAAACACATATCAAAGTCCCGTCTTTAGTGAGGATCAATCAGAAACGTTGGAAAAATAAAAAATAAACGCTGATAAAGTAAAATCGGACAGTTTGAACCAGGAAAACGAGAGTTCTCAAAGGCAGGGCAGCCCAGAAGTCAGTTTTGGCTCTCATACCCTTTTTTTTACCTATTCTTGACCCTGATTTGTTAAAATGTCTCGATTGTCCAAAATGTACCGCAAGACTTTGGCCTTTTGATTCTGGGAATGAAATTTTGTGTGTCAAAAGAATTTCTCATTTTTTGATGCCAAGAATTGAAGGGAAAATCCGAATTCAGAAAATAACGATAGATTTTGTTGAGGAAAAATGGAAATTTGTTACGATGGAGAAATTAGAAACCCAAACATTATTTGATAAACTGTCAATCACGCTTTTCTTCACGTTTTTTTTCAGTGTCGTGTAATTTTCAAAGTTTCGTGTTTTTAAAAATCGGATATTTTTCTTATACCTGGTGGTGGTGGTTCCCAGATAAATTGGAGAATAGAGCGAACGCGTTGTATTTACGTCTATGTAAATTGCTCGACGTAGCAGATTTGTATTATGCCATGTAAACATGGAGAAATTGATTGTTGATCAAGTGCGTAATAATAATCGAGGACGCGATGATTTAATGAGCGAAATTACGATGAGGTTACGTGACAGAGATCGTCAACTTTACAGATATATGTTAATATATGTCTGCAGATTTGCGTATGGGAGCTAAATGCTTATATATGTTGGTTAGTCTTGTATAAACACTCAATTAAACTCGTGACCGCATAACTCGGATCGCACAAATTGAATTCAGGCCACGGCACAGCAAAATGAAACGAGAAACGACAGTTCGAATGTTCCGATTATCATAATAAAAGACATAAAGATAATGGGGCTAGCGTATTCCACGGAGATTCGATGTATTGTTTTTGGCAATTGACTGAAAACTGCTGTGAGGAACAATACCTTTGTCCACTAGTCGCCTAAGTGTACAGTTGTATTTATTTGTGAATCATTGGATGAAGATTAAAATATCGTTATCATGTGTTTTTTCTCACAGCTGATAGGCTCGAGATCGCCTGACATTTTGTCTGGATTCGGGAATAGTGTGTATTAGTGACACACGCGTGTTTACGTTTTTTACGAGATGTCGTGATGACTCTTGTGCTTGTGGGCAACTGACGACTGAACCAATAAGAAAAATATTCCTTACCTCGCCCAATCGGGCTGTTTCAATGATGCGCTTGAGCTTCGGCTGACTCGACGCGCAAGCGCAGATCAACATTCCCATGATAACGCGTTTGACGCGAGGCTACGGTCTCTTTTTCGCCAGGAATCTGTCGGACGGTCAGACGGTAACAAGCCGACGATCGAGCGCCAATCTTTGATGTCGCTCGACCAATTACACAAAACTCCCATCAGCGGACGCAGGGCGATGGCAAAAATCCGTTGACAGGGGCTTTTTCTAATCGGACACACCGTGTCGAAAAGTTTCGGTCTCAAAACTTGTAGCCATCTCTCTCGCACTCGCAGTGCCGAGATTCCAACTGATCCGTCATCTCACTCCGAGCGGCCAACGAAACGATGTGCGTCATTTTGCTGTATAACTCGTCCCGACATTTGCATCCAGTATATTTTCATGAATGATGAATTTCCCCGTAACCCCTGCGAGAACAATTCGCTCGGATTTTTATTTTGGTAAGTTGAAACAAAACTTCATGCTCTCGGATAACACATAAAAATCCATTAGAACGATTCATCAGTACGATAACTTTCGATTCCGGTCGCGCATACTTTATCGGTTGTCCTCAGACGTCCAGACGCAGACGCGGCTCGGTAGATCTCATGATAATAATTGTCAGAAGGTTTTAGTAGAGACTATGCTTTCGGTTAATCTTAGTTCGTTTATGACCCTTGGCGTTTCCCTTGATCGACATATCTTGTTGTTTCGGTTGCTTCCGCGTCGAATCTATTCATCCCACAGTCCTCTGGGTATGTAGTAAACGAAAAAGGAGAAGTGTACGTGCGTTAAGCTGTTCTCCTGATTCGTAAGGAAATGAGAGGGAAGCGGACGACGTGCATAAGACTGTATACCTGCGTTACAACAAGCTCCTCGCCGCAGTGCTAACCTGTCGAAACTTATTAACTCGTACGCCCTAGCTACCTGAATTGCTACGAATGTGTGAAAATATTCTACTACGGCAAAACTTGTTTCGCAAAAACATTTGAAGGGAAAATCCCCAGTTTTCGCTGCAATAAACGTCCGATATTCAGCACTACAATGATGAGCACGTTGGGCAACGGGCACACTTGACATTCTTACTCTCAAGGTCAAACTTCGACGTAAATACTAAAAAAATTGTAAAAAAATCTCCAGCAGAGCAGAAAAGTTCTAAATACCCACAAACTTTTGAGTTTATTTCCAAAAACATTCGACGCTACAAAATATTCATATTAAGGGGTTCCTTTAGGGTGGAAAACCGGAAATCGAATGTATTCTCGCGAGCTTTTCGACTAGAAAAATTTCGAAAGCTTCTAAGCTCGCCATGGGGAATGTCGATCTCTTCTTCTCATTTATGCATAGAACAAAATTAGGGTTAAGAACGATTTTTTATATTCAACAAAATTCATCGATTTTTATTTAAATGTCGAAGTACATTTTTTCTTTATCACAAAAAGCAGACATTCTCTCATTTGGGGTCACAGAATATTTACAAATCGAAGCTAAATTCGAAGAAAATTCATAATTCTCGTGTCGGGCGATACGAACGAGTCATTTCTGTGTGTTTGGAGTGAATTTCGTTACCACATTTTATTCTCGATTAGAGAAAACATTATCACAGGATATTACGACGAAGGCAGGACGATTGTTATTTTTCTGTACGTGACAGTGTCGTGCAGAAAAGAGTAAACAGAACTACATTATACTTGTGCAGCGTTTAACGTGTCTTTCATATGCCACGTCGCTTTTGAAGCATTCGTGACACTCCGCGCATCTAAATGCTGGGTAATGTTTTTTCTTATGAACTTTCAATACGACTTTATGAAAAAACAATTTCTCGCAATGTCGGCACTCGAAAATTCTCGGCCGGAAGAACACTCCGTCTTTTTCTCGAAATTTCGTCATTGACATTCGTTTTTTACTCGTCGATGAGTTCTTCGATCTGTTGTTGGTGTACTTGTTCGGTGCGAGACCCAGACTCCGGAGACGCTCCAGGAGCTTTTCCTTCCCCTCACGATCCTCGTGCCTCGATGACATCGCTGACTGATTCTGCCTCGAATTCTCGCTTTCGGTGCTCGATGAATGAGGCTCTTGATCGCGCGACCGATCACGATCGGTCGTCGGGTCGCTCGGCCTCACGTACGTTGACTCTCTGTTGTTCGCTCTCATGTTGTTATTCTGTAAAGCCCCAAAAACAGATAATCAACGAAAATAGCCAAATTTTATCGTTCGCTCAAATCTTTCCGTCGTTTTCTATCCAATAATTTTTCCAATAATTCCTGCACGGATTTTTTTTTGTTAGGGTTCCCAAATCCAATGGGGAGAGTAAAAATTTATGAAAATAATAATAAAAATGTATGTTTTTCATGAAATTTATCGTCCCCAGAGAAACCAAAACCGAAATTTCGAAGCTCAAAGTTTCTCGTTTCGAAATTTCGTCCAAAATTTTTTTTCATACATTCGGGCCATTCGGATAATTACGAAATTGTGCCGATTCGATTGGAAGACCAAAATAAATATTTCTTCCTCTCGGGACTCGACGAATTTTGTCAAGTAAAGTCAAAAATATGAAAAATATCGCGAGAATGTTTAATTTAAATGTTTAAAATCTTACCCTCCTGAGCAAAGAATCGATGGGCGATTCGTTGGAGGTGCCGGGCATGTTGGTGCTGTTGTTTTTGGGCCGAGGGCCCATCAGGTACGAAGCTCAGCAATGAACAGTGGACAATTCGTACTCGAATGAGAGTTTTACAAAAAGTGCCTCTCGTTTATATTTGCTCGTTGTCGCTTTCGGGCTGTTTGCCCTTTTGAATGCAGAGGCGACGACGTTGCCAATGTACGATAGGTTCACGATCGAGCAACCCCTAAAATGAGAGGATTTTTCCGAACCGCCGGCCCATCCACCGACACAAACGGACGAGGCATCTCATTGGTGCTTCCCATCTACGGTTAATGAGTCTTTGGCAACATCGTTTTCACTTCTACTTCGACACAGATCGCGCCAGCTGTCTCGTACGTCATTACTTCAGATTACTTGTCACGTGCATACATTTTTTTTCGAAATTTTCCACGAAGAACTTGGTTTTTTTTTTTAATTCTCTCTTCAAATTTTCCTTTTTATTTTACTAATTTCAGGAATTAGTAAATATTTAGTAATCATTAATAACTAGTAGGTATAATAATTATTAAATAAATTCGTAATTATTGGACTTATTTCAATAATTAGAAAAATAATTAATTATAAATAATTATTGAATGAATAAATATTAATTTACTAAATCTTTGGATATCGATCCCATGATCTTCAACGATGCCAGAATTTTTGCATATAAAAATCAGTAGAAACTCAATCCGTGACCCGGGGTCGTTCTCGTTCGCCTTTTTCCGCACATTCCATGATATTTAATGAAAAAAAAATGATAAAAAATAAGAAGATATGAATTTTTTGAATTCTCGATCCGAAAATATAGTCTGGCGGTTGACCATTTTTTCTTCTGCAAAGCTCTCATCATTTTTGTGGAATATTCGGTCGGGAGAGAAAAACTATTTTTTTTTTGCTGTCCAAAATAAAAATCGGTACGAAAAATGGTCATGATTTTAGAAATTCAATAAACAATCAGTGCAAAAATCGATTCAACATTTTTTAATTACTCCAAACCTGTACAGACTTTGTACAAACTTTTCAAAGAGAGATTCGAAATTAGAGATCCCGATGATGATATTCATGATCCTTTTTTCATTACGCAAAAGATTCCATCTCGTTCGAGAAACAGAAAGACCTGACCTACACTCGTCATCGCAATTTTCCCGACGACCGAGCATCGATAACAAAGTTAATTGTCTTATCCACTGGCGGTTCGAATTCTTCTCCAAAGCAAAAATAGAACTCGTCGCCGCGACAGAGAAAATAGAAAATATCTCGACTCGGAAAACGAAACTCCAAAAATCATTGAATCCCCATTGTCCCTGCGTAATCTTTACGCATTAAGAGAAACGTTATCGCCAACTTATGAGACTTGAAGAAAAAGAACAATCGTTTACATTGGCCTTTTTGAATTTGCCCCCAAAACTTAAAAGAAAATTCATAGGAAAAAAAATTGGGTCCAGACAAAAAATAGGAAAAGCCATGGAATCGGCGATTTCGTTTTTCCACTAAACGTGAGTCGTTGCTCTGTGACTGGGTGCGAAAATAATTATATAAATATTCGATGAGAATAAATGGAGAAATATTTCGAAATAAAATTTTGATAACAAATGTACGATTTATTATTAACAACGAACGAAAAAATGAGTTGAGAGCGTGGATTCTTCTTACATATTTACACTATTTATTCGAGTACGTATTTACAAAAAAATAAAAATGAGTTTTTGATTATATTGGGTTAGAAAATTGTTTAATAAATGGGATGAGGAGGTTCTCCACTTTTTGGTCGCTAGTTGTCGGTGTTGGTTTTGCTGCGTTTCGATTTGAAGCTTTCTCCATGTCCCTGAGAGGCATAATGATCGTGAGGATTGAAATGAGAAAATCCATAGCCGTGGCCATGGCCATGGCCGTGAAAATCGTGACCAAATCCATGTCCATGGCCAAAACCATGTCCGAAGCCATGTCCATGGCCAAAACCATGTCCGAAGCCATGTCCATGGCCAAATCCAACATGTCCATAGCCGTGGCCGAACTGATGGGGATAATAGTGATGTCCTCCATAGCCGTGGTGATGTCCCCCATAGAAATGTCCGCCATGGTGGTGGAAGGGTCCTGGATAAGCGGGGATCGGGTAGGGAACTGGTACCGGAAACGGGACGGCGTGTTTTACGGGGACAGGGTATGGGTGTTGAACCGGCACGGCCACGGGATGTTTAACAGGAATTGGTACCGCCTGAAAAAAAAAAGAAAAAATGTTCGTTCAATTTTGTTCGAAAAATCTTAAATTTTCATTTTCTCGTTCGTGCAACGTGGCGATGGGGAAGCGGAAGTTTAAAAAGATGAGCTTACCTGCGGCACCGGAACTGGAACTGGTACTGCCTTGTGGATTATCGTCTCGACCGGCACCGGAACGATTTTTTCCACTGGCACGTGATAAGGTTTCTCGATGTATACCGGTTCCGGTACTGGGACGGGTTTTTCCACTACAACGTGCTTCGTTATGTAGATCGGATGTGAGTGTCCGTAAGACACATCGGGATGTATGTGTAGCCCATGCTTATGCAAATGATATTTGTCAGCCCCACCGTACGACCATCTTGGAACGATAAAAACGTTTTATCAAAAAATCGGCCCAAGTAATGGTCAGGAAGAAATTTTTTTTTATTTTTTTTTTTAAACTTTTTTACCCTCCGTGACCGTGATGCAGTCCCGAAGAAACTTTCAGGGCTTTCCATGGATTACTGTTCTCACTCCATGGCTGACCATGCCCATAACCATAGGGATTTGAAATTCCGACCCAACCATCATTCAAAATTCCACGCTTTCGTTGTTTTCCATTTTCTGTCTCCGGCTCCGATCCCAAAGCCGAACCACTCACGAGGGCCAACAAAAACTGCGAGATTCAAAATTCAATTCACTCGAGAATGCACTGTTTACGCTTTTTTGGCATTCGTGCCATAAAAAATCAATAAATGCTCATATTTTTTCTGGATTTTTTGTGATAAGCGGGGCACCATCACGACCCATGAAAATAAACGCTCATGGGCTTGAAAAAAAGTGAAAATATATATGACCCGGAAATGTGCTCCTCAATTTATTCAATAATGGAGGAGCCACACGATGATGGAGTTTGCAGCGTTGAAATGCAACGAAATTCTGTTTTTTTTATGAAACGATATTTTTTTTACTATCTAAACTCAAAATGGGTACAAAAATTGTCATGGTTTTTCAAATTGAATAAACAGTGGATAGGAAAAGTATTTTTCGTTGGGCCCCAACGTCGCGAACTTCGATGGCATTGAGGCCAGCGAGTTCTCGTCCGCATTGAATTGATTTGTTATCCTAGAGCCCTCGGAGTTTGTAGAGAAAAATATAAAAAATTCAATGAAGGGAAAAATTCGGTTTTTAGTGAAAAAATTTTTTTTTTAATGTTGTAAAGGATAAGATTTCTTACCAGAAACCTCAACATGGCGTTCACTGTTGTTACCACGGACTGTTTAATTCGGTAGGTGAGCCGAGCGCTTTTATACATTTACCCGATCGATATAATTCTCTTGAAAGATCGAGAGTGGTCCAGTCGGGACTCGAGATTCTGGATTCGCGTCTCTGACCGGATTTAACAATCTTACCATGCTTGGCACTGTACAGATTGTTGTGTCGCATTTCCGGGCGATGAGGAACAAAAAATCTCGACGATCTAGCTCGTGTGTGGCGTGGCCGTGCACGCACGATGCTCGATCGTAAACTTTCGATGTAACCGGTCCACATAAATGGCTGCTGTGGACTCTCGATCGAATGACGAGAAGAAAAAAAAAATTTTGCATCGGGAAAATGAATAACGAATGACCCAGTCTCGTGACAATCTCGAATTCCGATTTTCAAGTCCGCACATTTTACAAATGCGAACCAACAGACGGTTGGGTGACCGTGGCCGAGCCCAACAAACAACAAAACAGATACTGACCCACTTCCGGTTTTATTATTCTTTCGTCGTAGTGAACGCTGGTTTCCGGTGAAACGATGACGATAGCCAGTTAGTTATGGATAAGGAATGTTGAGAAAGTCATATTGCCACGAATTTCGTATGGGGCGAACTGGAAAACAAGTTTTTTTCTGACAACCCTGTCAAGTCTTATTCCGTTCATAGAAAACATTGTCCATGACAATTTACGAACTCTCTGCTCCACTGAACATATCAATAACCCCATTAAAAAGTATATCAAACATTACCATGGCATCTTATGGTTCCCTGGTACCACATTATCCCCATAAACGATTTTAGCAAACACATAAGAAATTTCCATCCAAAATAATGCGAAAAATGTCAACTTTTTTAAATTATTTCCATAAAAAATTAATGAAAAATTAATCTGCCCTAAAATCCTTGAGAGAAACGACGTCACAGTATTTTTTGATACAATTTTCTCCTCCCATCTGGTGCCCACCTCAGTCGAGAATATTTTTGTACAGAATTCCGAGGATCCTTCGTTTCGAATTTCATAATCATTAACATTTATTTCGGCATTCGTTTCGACGAAGGGTTGAGGAAAAATTGACAAAGATATCCTAAAAAAAAACAAAAATGTTTCGATCCTTTGGTCAGAAGACGATTCACAAAATTCAACGATCCTGGAGTTTGCATCGTCGGAATGCAACGAAACTCTGTTTTTCCTTGCCCAGATCTCACGATTTTTATTAAATATTTAATAAAAATAATGAAACAATTTTTTTTTCAGATCCAAAGACAAAATCGATACGAAAATTGTCATGATTGTTTTAAATTGAACAAATAATTAATAGAAAAACGTATTTCTTCTTGGAGCCCAACGTTGCGACCTTCAGTCTCGTAAAATTCGGAAATTTATTAATTTTTTTGAAAAAACAAAATCACACTCTCTGTGCAGAGGGAAAATTGGACTGAAATCGTTTCCATGGGTTGGCTCGAGAATGTATATTCTTAAGGTGGTATGATGATCGGTGAATATCTAGTAAATTGAGTTTGTAAATTATAGAGCATAGTGTAAATGTGTCTGATGGACGGGATCGACCGTGGAAATGTGCGAGGAGGAGAGGGACGGGGGAGGAACCTTTCGCGTCAAACGAAGTCACTTGCACTGCGGTACTTTCTTGACTTTCATTTTCTAACGCGATCGAGCCACTTCTAGGGAAGGCGTCGAGTTCACTCGTACGCATCATTCATTATTCATAACCGAGGGGACTCGGCACTATACGACGATCGCATAATCGCCACCATAGGCTTAGACACATACCTTTGTACTTATATTCGTATTTATAAAAGTTAGATGCGCAAAAAATTACCTGCGATTAAATTTCAATGATAACTTCGTGGTCGATATGAAAAAAATTACGAATGTTAAAAAAAAATGAAGAGTTTCGAACTGCGAACCAGTTGATCGACTTTTTTTTTAATCCTATGAACAAAAAACAGTTTTTGGACTTTCTAGGACTCGAGGAATCGTTAACGATGACTCGAACTTTAGGAAACTCCATGGAAAAGGGCCCACAAAAAAAATTGCTGTCGAATATGCCAACAGATCTCGTTACTACGAACATTTGGGAAAATATTTTTGTACCGGATGTCCCACGAATCTAGCAGCTTCAATACCCCGCGAAATATTGTCCAATGGAACTTTTACAGATACGAAAATATACACGGTGCAGTGTCCTTGAGATTAAGCAAATAATATTCTTGTTATTACACGAGAAATAAATCCTCGCTCAATTGAATTTTATCACGGAGAGAAAATTATATTAAAAATTACTATGACATCATAATTTGCTGGTACCGTATCGTCGCTCCGAGAGATTTGAGCAAATGCACAGTAATTTTTAATCTGAAATTTGGCAAAAAATTCGAAAGTTTTTGCGAAAACTGTCAAAGTTGCTATTTTCGATAAAATATAAATGAAAAATGACGATGTATTTGCTAAAAGCCCTCAGAGTGGCAACGTGGCACCGGAAAACTATGATCCCACAATAATTTTCAATTGTCATTGCGAATGAAACGTGAAATTTATAACGCTCGCGATAAAATGTGAGGAATTTATGCGAGGAATGCTTAGACTAGTACTACTTGAGCTAATTGATTACGAAAACTAGTGATGATTAATCGGAGTACGTAATATCGCATGGTGGAGGGATGGAAGAACAAAACGTCCCGTTGAAATCGTAACAGTTCGACACGTCTTTGGCGAAGGTCCAAGATTAGAAACAGGGAAAGTTAGCCATTTGAATGGGTTAAGACCTATCGGTGCGAGGAATCGACGTCTCATTTTCAATGCAGGATATGCTGGGGCTATAAATACTTATGGAGGTCAATATTGATGAGCAAAGTCAGTTTCAACTTGTCGTCGTTCGTGTTAGGAACCATTTGCCATGAAGTTTATTCTGGTACTTACTCATTTTTTCTTAACGATTAATAAAATTGTGTTGCTTTGAAAAAATAAACCCCGATCTCTCGATTGTTTATTTTCTGGATCATTATGTTCGGTGACGAGGTGATTATTCCTGTGTGGATTGAGAGAACATGAATATTTTGTGCTTCGCAGATCGTGACTCTGCTTTTTGGAGTCAGCATTGCAATCAGGGTGGACCCAAAAGACAAGAATGATTCCGAGGCTCTGAAGAAACACGGTAAACGCGGTCTCGTTAATCTTGCTTACGGACATCCGCATGCTCATGAAGAGATTCAGCCGCCTGCTATTTATGGTCCACCCGTTCATGCAGCAGCCCCGATTCACGAAGTTTCTCACCAGTTTTCGCATCCGAACCCAGAACCTGCGATCGTTCACGATCATCATTTCCATCACCACCATCCGGAACCGTTCATCGCTCATCCAGTCGGTGAGTAGTTTTTTTTTTTTCGTTGTGAAAATATTATCGATTCTTTGAGGTCCGAGACCCTGAATGCCAAAAGTCAAAACTTTTCTACATCGCACAACAAAAATGTACGATTTTGATGAAAACGGAGTTCGCAACGTTGGGGGAAGAAAAAATCATTTTTTAATGAGAAACTTCAGCTCTGCAACGATAGAAACTTGAAAATCATTCATAACCCTCAACCCCTGGACCGGGATCGTTTTCGTGACGTCTTCTTCGCACATCACTTGACATTTTATAAGAAAAATGCTGAAAAATAAGAAAATTTCTATGTTCGCTTCAAAAGTAAAGTCTCAAGGTCAACCATGAATTTTTTCACATTTTTTTAATTATAATTGAGGCTGCGATAGCGCGAAGACCCGGTTCAGGGAATCAGGGTCACTAAACCGAATTTTCGAAAATTTGAATCGCGAGGTCGTGAGAAAGTCTGCATGAATTTATTTTCCATCTCGCAGCAGCTGTGCCGGTTCCTCAAGCAGTAGGAGTGCCGGTTCCGGTGCCTCAGGCAGTTCCAGTGGCCCAGCCGGTGCCTCATCCAGTGCCAGTTGCCGTGCCAGTTTACCAAATAGTGGCGAAGCCGGTGCCTGTCCCTGTTCATGTAGATCGTCCTTATCCAGTCCCAGTCGCTGTCCCAGTCCCGAAACCTTATCCAGTTCACGTTGATCGGCCAGTGGCTGTTCCAGTAGATCGTCCCTATGCGGTTCCCGTCGATCGACCAGTGCCTGTTGATCGACCTTACCCTCTTCCAGTCCCAGTGCCACGACCTTATCCCGTTCCCGTCGAAAAAATCGTCCACGTTGATCGACCTTACCCTGTTCACGTTGCAGTTCCCTATCATGTGCCCAAACCCTATCCAGTCCCCGTTGCCATACACGGAGGCCATCACTTAAAGAGTCATTACGCTCAGGCCTGGTAAATCAATTGCAAGACCAACCAACCAGCTTTCCTCCTTAGAAAATCATGAGACCTGGCTCCCCATAAAGCTGGAGTCGAAGGAATCACGAGCATCGACTTTGCTGGCCAAATACCTGTCGGTATCCTTATCGCGGTTGAATAAATCTGCCGCGTATAAAAAAAGACTTAGCAGTGTGGAGACTCGAGGAAAGCTCAATGTACTTATTGCTTCTCTTTCTTCACTGGAGTCCACGTACCTGTACATAATGTATATTTTTTAACTGAATAAACCAAAGCACTGGCAAAATGAAGGCTACGGGCAAGGATCCTTCGAGTCTCATATGCATAACTTAATCTCAACCCTCAATCTCGAGCCTACTTAGCACGTTGCTTCATATTTGAAGAAAAAAAATTGGAAAAAATGATAAATTTATATTCTCGTTTCAAAAGTACAGTCTGACGATCGATCATGAATTTTTTCAGATTTTTTCATTCATAATTGCGTGAGTGTCATAGCGCGAAGAAACTTATGGAATTAAGCTCTCAAAAAAATGTTCACGCATCGTTTGTCGCAGCTTTTCCCTCGGGAATATTTCAATTTGAATTTAAAATACACGAGGTCCTGTCGTTTTATTTATTTATTTATTTATTCATTTATTTATTATTTATTGTAATTAAAAATGAACCATGAGAGGGCGGTGGATTCAACTCAAACCAGGAAGTCTTGGGAGGAAGGTATCGGGAAGGTAGATGCGGAGTTTTCATAGTGCAGCAGTGATTTTTGTGTACTCGGTTGCTCTATAGATCACGGAGAGAAATAAGTTCAGGGCTCGATCAACAAGGAATGAATAATCCATCGTGAAGCAACAATCCAATTGTTTCAAATGGGCTGTTAAATGATTGATGCTCGAGAAGCGAAGCCTGTATGTCGCGAGGTTTCGAGCTGGCATTTGAGAAGAGAAATCGATAAGTCTCAGGGAATTTGCCATGTTCGCGTTATTGGCGATGAGTTTCAGTTTCTAATAAGAACGATTTTGACCTCTGAATCGCGAGTTCAAAGACTATAGGTGATGTGCTTCTTTGGCAATCAAAAGTTGGCAACCTTCGCAGTTCCATCGCGGCAGGTGTAATCGAGCTCACACTCTACAAGCGATGCTTCTCATTCTTTATTAACCTCCAACAACCTTCGCCCTGGTGTCACTGGCAGGTGTTAGATTTGACACTCGGCGTCACTAAACGAATATGTATTCGTTTCGTGGTTTCTCAGCTTCGGGAGATATCAAATCAAATCAAAAATCGAGAGATATCAAAGAACATCTGGTCGGGCGCATTTGAAGGTCGAATCATGTGAGCTTCGTCCTTAAGACGCCCTCCAGGGGTTCCTGAAGAAACAAGAACCTCTTTAAGCTCAGGCAAAAAATCATTTTCCGGCAAGCCTGTTCGGAAAATTCTCTTTGTTTTTTTTTATGAAGAAGCCACGAAAACCACGTCTGGAGTGCATGATCCTTGCTGTGAATCCTTGTTAGTGACGTGGCCACGATTTTCTGCCGGAGTTTGCATCAAAAAATTGTACAATAAATATAAAACACGATGATTAGTGAAATTGATTAATGAATTATTATGAATTTTCATAAATGAATTAGTAATTATATTTCAATATATTAATTCATTAATTATTAATCATATTCCAATATTAAATTAATTAATTATTTATTAATTAATTTTTTTTTATTAATGAGCCGTCAATTTGGCACTGAAAAAAATTAAAATAAAAAAAATCCCAGATGCTGGATAAATTTTTATCAAAAATTCGTCAATCCAAGTGCCTTCGCGTATCCCTTAAAAAAATCGACAGCTCCATCAAAGCGTCGAGGAACTACGATGGCAAGCGAGAAGCGAGAGGATAAAAATGACATAATTTTACATTGTGATATAGATCGATCCCTGAGGCCCGGACGACATCACGTGCACGAGTGTCCTTACGTTAACGTCATTTTTTTTCACTGATGTCCATTGCCCATGGTAACATTGTCTTTAGGGACAATCGACCAGAAGCCGAGGGTCGATTTCTATAAAGTGAGTATCAATTCATGAGTGAATTGATAAACGTAAATGCTATGCATACTCGAGGGCTGCAAGCGTCAACGAAACTACCATCCCTAGTGGTTAATTCATGAGATATCCCACCTACGGCGCTACACCTTCGGGCTCAGCAAACAGCGTGAAACTTGACACCGACCAACTTCACCAGACAAAATAGCTTCGAAACTATGGACAATCAATATATTATTTAATGAACGTAAGCGCTTTTCTAGGTGAAGGTTAATTAGGCACAAATCGTTTGCGGAAATTCTTCCGTTGGATAGTGTTAAAAATATATTTGCTCGACCGTCCCTCGGTCTATCTTCGTCCTATTTTATTTGATTATCAAGCAGCGACCTCTGGAGAGCAAAAAATCGCACATTTTCGCGATATCTTTTCAGTTTCTTCCAATTTTTCTTCAGGATTCTAAATTTTTATTCTTGCTCGATTTTTTTTCTCCATTTCTGCGTGGAATTTTTATTCTGCACGAGCTGGAAATATGTCGGTGGCATTCACACACGTGTGACTTAAATATCGTTCAATCATTTCCCGACGAACAGTGATTCCTCGGATTTTTTGCTGTCACCGGACGTCACAACGCGATGTCATTTTTCGTGCGCGTCATTTCGTCTCGAACAGTCGAGTATCAGGCGAAGAAAAGTCCTGAAGAGGGCAAAGGTGAATCGTATAAGTAGGTGATTAAGTCTACAAAGTTTTTCCTCCAATTCTTCGTATGGGACTCGGATGATTTACAGACTGCTGATGGTAGCAGGTTTTTTCAAACTCGTTATTACGAAGGCTGGTAATTGTCATGAAGAATGAAATAAATTAGCGAAAAAAAAACTGAGATTTTAATTTTCAATCTGACTTCGACAACGAATATTCAAGGAAACAGAATTTTTTTTCTCGACTGAGGGAAGTAAAAAAAAATGAAGGATCGAGAAACCATTTTTTTGTTTGTTTGAAAAATTATCAATAAATCTTTCGTTCGACGTTGCATTCCTTTCGGATTTTATGAAATTTCGAAAAGAGACGATTTTTTTGGGAAACCTTGTTTTTTAGTCACGTGATCTTTAGGAAATTGGAATCGTTTAATGTCCAGCATAGAAATTTATTAAAAAACGGAGTCCTACAGGTTGTTTCATGCTCCGCTGAAAAATTGGCATTACAAAGTAAATTCTAGTAAAAAAAGTGTTATTTATATTTGTCGAATATTAGTGAAAAGTTACGAAGGTGAAGGTTACGGATGTGCCGATTGCACGAGGATCGACCTACGCATTTTGAGGTAAATATACCCACGATAGTGAGTTTTTATTGTTTCTTAACATAACTGCGCAAGCGTAAAGTTCGATGCAAACACGAGGTGAGAAATTGTTGGATAAAAGAGTGGGTGGAGGGGAGAATAACAATATCTATGTTTGTCTTGGGTGTCAGTCCGTTTTCGCGAGTCTCGGAAGTCGTCGTCGTGTTAGCTCATGCGATTTATCTCGATTAGAAAATTTCGCGAACTAGCTCGTGCCTATTTTTACAAATTTCTTTTCCCAAAAACTCATTTCCACATTTTCTCCCAAGCTTTTTGCTTCGCCTGCCAACAAACTGGGTGGATCAGGTTCGAAGATTTTTTTCCAAATCCCTTCCAACAAAACTCATTACCAAAGAACGTATCGAATTCGAACGAAATTTAAAAAAACTCAATATTACGAGTTTGACATAAAAAATTTTTTAAAAAATTCAATTTTTCTCAATAAAATTTACCAAAAATGGAGGACCAAATGCTCAATTTAATGGAAAAAATATTTCACTCTATGTCAACGAACTTTTTCTTATTGTGAAATGAAAATTTATGTAAAAAAATATTTCAAAAACATAAATCGTGAAATTTGACTGGGAAAAATTTCGAATTAAATGACTGCGTTCGAATGCGAAGATCTCATGATCACAAATTCAATTTTTGCGGTGGAGTTGGAACGGATACATATGTTTAAATTGTCCTTCAAATTAATTTGTGAAAATATGGATCGACCGAAGGATTTATAGTGAATTATTAGAAACCTTTTCCGATTTTCGTCAGTTTTCGCGACGGAAGTACTTTTGCAATGGAGCTTCCTAAAAAACTTGGTATTGGTGGAGGCGCTTTGTTCTTCCTTGGCATAACTTTCGGTTGGATAGCTTTTCCACCATTACTCAAGTCACAAGTTGGCGCGGTGAGTTATTTCTTGGCTCATTTATTTCTTTCAAATTTTTTAAATATTTTAAAAACTTGATAAAAAGAGAAAAAATTTAAAAATGACATTTTATCGGTGAATTCTTCGCGAATACAATAAACAATTATAGTTTTTCTGAAAGAATTGTCAAAGTTCATGAAAAAATAGGGGGAAGAGAATTGAGAGAAAAATTGAAATTAATGGCAAGATTTTTCCAATGAAAATTGTTGTTTTTTTTTTAATTTTTTAATTAGAGCCGCTCTTGACCATCTTTTTTATAAATATATTGGGATTAATTGTTCTCCAAAGCATTTATAGACTTTGTACAGGCAAAAGTGACGACTGAACGAATGAACAATAGATTATCGAATTGAATAAATGATTCACACGTAATTGCTGATTACTGAGATCTTTTTCTTTTCTTTAAAAAACAATAATTAATAGTTGTGGTTTACGTAATTTTCTCACGCTCGTGCCTTGTACTCGCGAGTATTATTACGATATTATTTTACCAGTATTGCATCGATACCAACACGCTTCACGGTTTAATGGAATTCGCAAAGTGCATGTTATTACTGTCCCTCGCCCCGTTTCCTTCGCTCCATCCGTTAATTGGTACCCCGAGAATGACACGAAACGTTTCAATGTTGTTGGACGTATGAAAATTCAAATCTTATCGCTCGAGGATCTTCTTTAATGTTTTTCCACGTTGTAAATAATTCGAAAAAAATTATGCCTCGAATGCAATTGATTAACGAAAAATATCGGTTCGATGGAAAACATTTTTTTGTACAAATGTCTACAATTTTTTATTTCAGAAGATTTTTTTTTTGGGCACTCAAAATTGTATTCATAATAATGCATAATTTTTGTTGTTTCTTCGCATTAAATTTTAAACAATTCTCCATGACAGGCCGTCAAATTAAAAAAAGGCGCAGAAATGCGCGATGTGTGGTCGAAATTACCGATTCCACTGGATTTCAAGGTTTATCTCTTCAACATAACGAATCCAGCTGAAATAAAACAGGGTGAGAAACCCATTGTGCAAGAAGTCGGCCCATTCTTCTACGAGTAAGAATATTTATTTATTTCAGCAAAAAAAAACAAGTTTTAAAAAACGCGGTTTTGTGAAAAAAATAAAATAGAATAAAAATATTATCAGGAAATTGAAAAAAATAATTGTTTTTTTTCTTGGAAACACTAATTTTTCTATTTTTCAAGCAATTTTATTAAAATGCGTTTCGATTTCTTTGATTTTTTTTTTTGGCAGTGAATGGAAGGAAAAGGTTGATTTGGTTGATCGCGAAGAGGACGATACGGTGGAGTACAGCCAAAGGATAACCTGGATTTTTAATCCGTCAAAAAGCAACGGTCTTACGGGTAAAGAGGAACTTGTGTTTCCCCATTTACTCATGCTGGGAATAATAATGACGACTATGAGAGAGAAACCAGCCATGATCGGGTTATCCGGTAAGCTATTTAATTTCCCTAAAAAAAAAGAAAAAAAATATAATCTTTTTTAGCGTGAAAATCCACAAAATTGGTCTATTTTTTTTCTTCTTTTCAGCCAAAGCCGTCGATAGCATTTTCAAAAAACCCGACAGCATATTCGTCAAAGCGACAGCCCACGACATCATTTTCGGTGGCTTACCGATCGACTGCACTGTCAAAGATTTTGCGGGCGCTGCAGTCTGTTCCCTTCTCAAAGAAAACTCTGACGGTCTTTACGTCGAGGGCGAAGATCGTTACCGATTCTCGCTTTTTGGCCATGTAATTGTGTTGTTTTGGTTTTTAGCTTTCAATTGGCATCATTTTTTTACAATTTTGCTCGGTCATTAACTTTCCCATGCTCCGAATCATTTTTCTGTACGAAACACTAATTTCTTTTTCATTTACCCTCGAGAATGATATTGCGTAGGGACCCATTTCGGAAAATTTATTCCCCAGAGATCAGCACGACGGGATTAAAATAAATAAATTTGAAAGAAAAAACCAAAAAAATTGCGAAATAATATGAAATAATCGAATTTTCCCAAAAAAATGGTTTTTTTATCGTTTTTTCGACAAATATAAATTGACAGTAATTAATTAAAATAAACGGTTCCTCAAAATTTGTCTTAAAAATGAAATGAAAGTGGAAAATTTTGCGATATTCATTCGAAAAAATCATTTTTTATTTTGAAAACATGAATAAATTCAATTGGAGCCTTTTACTTGTTTCTGTGAGTATTGATCGTTGACCACTTGGTGTTTTAGAAGAATGGATCGTTGTACGAAGACAGAATACGAGTTAAGCGAGGCCTTAAGGATGTCAAAGAAGTCGGTAAGGTTGTTGAGTTCAAAGGTGAACCGAAATTATCGTACTGGCTCGAAGAAGGCACTTGCAACGATTTTAACGGAACCGATTCGACCATATTCCATCCTTATCTCTTCGAGAACGAGGACATCGTGTCGTTTTCTCCTGATGTCTGTCGAAGCATGAGTGCTCGTTGGGATGGAACTTACACGTCGGTTGGAGGTCGAATTTTACTTTTATTATCACATTGTAAACATTTAAGGGGTTACATGCGAAGTTGTGCTAAATTTGACGTACAATCAGTGAGATATATGGGTCAATCTGACCCGAGGCGTTTTTCGAGTCGTTGAATTCCCGTAAAAATGCGTTTCTTGTTTTGTTTTTTTTGTCGAATCGTTTTCTGCAGTAAAAAATTCATATTTTATGACTGAAAATTGATTTTTCCACGAAAACAAAATAAAAATATGAAACAATCGGTGACATAAAGCGTTTGGGGTCAAAATGACCCAGTATACACTCGAAGAGTTGAAAAATCCAGTTCCCTGATCACATTCGAGATTCGATAATCATTTTGCAGGAATAGCGGCCAATCATTATACCCTCAGCCTCGGGGACATGAGCACCGATCCCGATCTAAAATGTTTCTGTCCGACCGAAGACACGTGCCTGAAAAAAGGGCTTTTCGATTTATTCCCGTGTGTAAGCGCCCCGATAGTCGCATCGCTCCCACATTTTTATGACACCGACGAAACTTACTTGCAACAAGTCGACGGTCTTCATCCCACTAAGGTATTTGCCAAAATTCAACGATACGAAAATTCTCGAGCTCGATAATTATTGATCGGCGTGGCTGGATCATCGCACGAAGGAAATATATTGTAATGATTATTTTTTTCTTTACAGGAAGATCATCAGATCGATATCGACTTTGAACCGGTGACCGGAACTCCGATGAGCGCGAGGAAACGTCTCCAATTCAATATGTTCGTTTACTCGATCGACAAAGTTAAAACAATGAAAAACTTCCCCACCGCTTTGCTGCCGTTGTTTTGGGTCGAGGAAGGCGTCACATTGGGCGATGAGTTTCTCGATCAATTGCGAATGGTTTTCAAAATGATGAAAATGGTTGGGTAAGTCTGTACAGCCGAATTATTTCCACACCGAAGTGCCTTTCCAATTTTTTCTCCTTTATTACAAAAACAAAAAAAAAATTCCGGATTCCGATTCCTCTGAATTTTTCTATCGTAACACAGACTATCGAGACGTCAGCGAAACTTTGCGAACTTTAAGAATATTCGTAAAAGGCGAAAAATTGTGCAAAATCGTCGTTTTTGGCGTCGAACAACTTAACATTTTTTTTTTTCTTTTTGATAGAATAATGAAGTGGTTGATGCTCGTGTCGGGGTTGGGACTGGGTGGCGCAGCAGCTGGGCTCGAGTACAAGAAACGTCAAAGCGAGACGAAGCTGGACATAACGAAAGTGACGCCGAAACAAGCGAGTCGAACGGAGAGTGGAAGTGAGAAAAAGTGGCCACTGAACGTTAGTACTCTCCAAGCTGCTCAAGTCCCACCGTCACTCGATCGTAATTAGTTCCTATTAAGATAACAGATACAAATTTTCAACAATCCAAGAATAGATGGCTCGAAAGTTACTTTTTCGTTTTTGAATCACGTGTCAATTTGCTTCGATTCTACTTGACCATGTAATCCCGAGATAACACCAATATTTCGTTTACTTAAACACACTGGGTCTGTGGGACCCGGCGCCTAAAGAAAAATCAATTTTAATTTTTTCCGAACTCGACGCCCAGACCCTCAACATTGTTTCTGCCCAAATAGACTTTTTGTCACGTTTTCATTTTGCCAAAAAACATTTTTTCACACGACGACTTATTTTTGCTGAAAATATCGAGCTCGCGGGTCTCTCAGACCCACAAGTACATTCCTCTTTTTCAACAACCAACTTTATCGCGATTACCCGGTCAGGACCACAATCCGAGCAACGAATAAATATTTTTCCAGCAAAACATGCTCGTCGTTCATCATTTCTTGGGCCAATAGAACAAAATCTTTGACTTTTCTCTTTTTCAATATTTCTTTTCGTTTTATCCGCTAATTATATATTACATGCTTTTATACGTTATACATGTATAATAATGGTACGAGGTTCGTCGAGATGTATACAGTAGCTCTTGTCTTAAACGATATAACATCACTGTTGTAAAATATTAATTAATACATTTTTTAAAACACGAATTTTGTGTTCCCGATGATATTTTTAGTCAGTGAAATGCAAAGTCAACACAGAAATCTGTTTTTTTATAACATCCTCGCCTAATATACTCCACGAACTTTATTTCACCAAAAGATGCGAAATTTTTCATCGATTTTCACGAAATTCTATGCTCCCGGAAGCCCTTAAATCAAGTTATCAAAAAATCAACTCCCTAATGGTACGTTATTACATTTATAAGTCCGTAACACCATTCTCGTTCGATGCAACATATGTACATGCGTGCATATGGACACGGAGAGACTATTTTTATCAAAAATTACGACAACATCGTAGTTTCTCGTTTTTCTGAAAGATTTTACCCAATTTTCAATTTTTCATATGAAATTGGGCAAAAAATATCAAAATTTGGCAAAAAAAAAACTCCAAATTTGCTATTTTTAATAAAATATGAATTAAAAGTTACTAAGTCTTCGCTAAATCGATGCCACGGTAATTTTTCACATTATTTCCTCTCCGTGGATATTCAGTTTTGGTTGTATCAATATTTCTAAAGTAGGAACGTCACTTTTTCGAAAAAATCTAAATTTTACAGTTCAGAAGAAATTTCTATCGATCTCCGGGCAAGTTTTCGTCTCGAGGAGTCATTTCCGACTGGAACTCCTCGTTGGGATCGGTTTCTACGTTTGAATAATTATAATTAAATGTAAACACGGAAAATTTCGTAATTTTAATGTATAACTGGACTTTTTGCTCGTAATATTATTCAGTCTTGGAAAAAATAAGTCTTAAGATTTTTGAGCTCATCGCCGAAGACGGAATCACTAACTTGACCTCGTATTTATTTTATATTTTGGGTCATTCGATGCAGCAGATGAATTTGAATATTTTTTATCAAATAATTATTACACGATCGATAAAGTAAACAAATTCAATTGTCGAACGAAAATTGTCTGAACATTATCGACGTGTTTTTTGCCGGAACTTTTGCTCGACGATTGCTCCGGAAATAAATAAATAAATGAGCTCACGACTCATCAGTCGGTACGGCGGATAATCGCGAGTCTTGTTTCCGCCCTAAGGTTTATCGTTATTTTATTTTCTAGTTATTACATTCTTTTTTCTTTTCCCGCCGCCGTTTCGTTCTTTTAGTCGTGCCAGTCGGTAAATTATTAATTGTGGCGGTTTTTGAGGCGGTGG
This sequence comes from Campopleginae sp. 14b, assembly GCA_030522525.1. Lineage (NCBI taxonomy): Eukaryota > Metazoa > Arthropoda > Insecta > Hymenoptera > Ichneumonidae > Campopleginae sp. 14b. Next base: position 66,147 of record JAPYYS010000447.1, read on the forward strand.
ATTCGCTACGACAAAGCAAAACGTTTTTGTATGCTGATCTGTATTCGGAGCTCATGACAACGTAAATAATAGGATTAATGCAGGTGGTGAGATAAATGAGAATGTAACTGGCGATATTAAGGCCTCGCAAGTCGATCGCATCTTTGAAAGTCTTGGTGATGGTAATCGGTAAGTAACAGACAAGAAAAGATGAAAAAATAACGAGAATCATTTTCAATAGTTTTTTGTCTTTCGGGCTCATTTTTCCGGTTTCGAAAGTGCGATTTCTGACGCTGCGGAATCGAGACTCTCTTCGGAAGACACTGATCTTCCTTGTCGACGCGTCCCTGTCCGCGGGGGATTCGGACCTCGAGCTTCCGTACTCGTCCGATAAATCACTGTTGTACCGACTTTGTCTGACCGACAGTGGACTTAGAAGACGGTCGTCGTTTAGTTCTCGATCGCCGAGGAATCGTTTGGTCCCGGAGGCCCTATTCCGGTCGTTATTTTCGAGGCTTTTCGTGTCTAGAATCTGCAGCAATTTCGAGGATTGTTTTGTCTTTTGGGAATCGGTGGGAGGGACTTTTTCGGGGATTCCAATTTTGTCGGAAGATCGAGGGAACCTGCTGGTGGGTACTCGAAGGCAATAACGTCGTCGAGCTTCGTCGTCTTCGAAGATTTGTCCTGTTGACTCTGGCTTGATCGAGCTGCTCGTGTCAGTCTCGAAAAATTGAAAATTCGGTACAGATTGAGTGGCGGCGCTGTTTTCCGAGTTTTTAAAAACCAAATTGGACTCGATGTCGTTGCTGGTGATTCGTGGCTCGCCGCACGTATCGATGAACGGTAAAAATTCGACGCTGCGCTCGAAGCTCGAGCGTCGATCCTGCTCGCCCGGTCTCACGTTTATTTTATCACGGAGCTCGTCGAAACTCGGCAGCTCTGAGTGGCTCATGATCGATGAGTTGTCTGCGTTATCGACAATAACATCATCGATCTTTACTGACGAACTCTCGTGAGCTTCGTCGTTTGTATTCACCTCACTCGTTTCTAACTCGTTCATGCTGTCCACGTCTTGGCAAAAAGCTTCTTCCGCGTTCCCTTGGCTTTCACCATCTCCTACACTCAGCTCGGCCTTTGACATTGGTACCACTACCGGGATAACGTCTTGTGTTATGAAAGATTTATCATAGTCGCTGTTCGCTCTATTGAGCGGCGTCGAGGACATCGAATTATGTTTCCCATTATATTTCGTCGGTGAACCACCGTTTTCTGTCGTCGTCAAGGTCGCTCCGCAGCTCGAACCGATCGCCGAATCCTCAAAGTTCTTCGTGTACTTGATCTAAACATTTTTTTTGTTTTTAAGCAATTAATTTATAATGCAAAATGCAGCGTGAGGAGAAAAACCCATTGAGGAGAATCACGTGTAAGTCCAAAAAAGAAACTGAATTTGCACGATCTTCCTTGAGAAAAAAATAGGGAACGCGAGATTTAGGGTTTTCTTCGGATTTGGCCATTCCGCTAAGAGTTTTTCGCTTTTATGTATAGAAAAATAAATAGTTACCTCGATGCTGGCCTTGACGAGATCGGTCGTGACCTTTTCTCTACGTCGGCTCTTCAGGGCCGTTTTTCTCACGATATAAAAAATTCTCGTATAACAAACGATTATGGCAATGCACGGAGCAAGGAAAGCGAGAATGAAGAGAAACTCTTTGGGACTTCGTCCGTTGACATCAGGCAATATCGAGCAAGATCCTATTCCTGGATCCAGACCAAAGCGACCCCATTGCTCGAACCACGTTGCTACCAGAGCCCCAAAACCTGAGAGCCACGTCGCCAGTACCATCAGGATCAGGTATTTCGGTTTGTACACTCTGCCAAATTAAAAACAAAACATCAAATTAAAAAAAAATGTAGTCATTTCTTTGTTACGTTCCAAAAAAACGTAGCACGTAGCATAAAAATAATGAATCAAAAAATCAGATGAAAATTGAATAAATTGCGTAATTAAGAAACATCGAGAGTGACTAGAAAGTTGAAGGAGCTGAACTTACTTTGGATAAAGTCTGGGATGTCCAATCATGACGTAACGATTGATAGTGATAGCGAGAACAGTGAAGAGGCTGACGGCAACAAGCCCATAACGTAGCAGCGGAAACAAACGACAGAGAAGTGGTCCATGCATCCAGGAACTTTGCCAGAAAGTGGATGTTGCAAGTGGTAAGTTGAAGCAGCAAAACATGAGATCGGAGACCGAAAGGTTCATGATGAAAACAGCCGTCGCGTTTCTCAGCTTCGTGGACATTTTTCCACGTCGGTATAAAAGAAAAGAGAAAATTTAAGTATAGCTAAATGTATTTTGTCATGAAGGCGTGATGCTAAAGTTTATTAGCCTTGTTGAATGAGATGCATGAGCTTAATGATTTCCCGGGAGAGTTGCACCGGATTAGGTCAACGACTGAATATCCTTCATATTCTCTGACATCGTTAAATATAACCGGAAATGACGCCAACTCCCATAAATCCCACGTCGAGTCAGTGACCCTCATTTTTTATCATGCCTAAAAAATGTCCTTTCTTTCAGAATCCGTTGGGAGAAAATCTTATGGAAATTTTTCCATTTTGACTGCGAACCGTCCTGAGTGGCAATTAAAAAAAAAATGACGATTTCGTTCCCTCCAAGAAATCAAATGACAAGTACGTCCCATCATTTCTAATAAGAATCATAATAAAAATGATTTTTTTCTTGAAAATAATTCATTTTTGTCAAAATCGTTGTCAATACATTTTTTAACATTTTTTTTTTAGTGTAAATATTTTTTTCGAAATATCTCTTGATCCTTCGTTTTGCAGTTGTGGAAGTTCTTGAAAAATTGCAGCCCTTCGAGTGACCCCGTTTTAGTTTCTTTGCTAGAATTTCAAAAAATCCTTTTTCATTTTTATTTCTCGTGGATTTTGTGTGTTGCCATAGTTTTTTCGATATTTTTATGTCCCAGGAAATATGCTATCTCATTTTGGCAATCGTTGTGGAGATTTATCGATGAAATTCGAGTGGAGAACGCTCTTAAATCCCGAGCCTGGATCGGATGGCCCCGGAAACGAGGAGAAAAATACAATGTGCTTGTATGCGATTGACTCTGCGAAAGTACCATTCCACCTCTATTTATCCCTCGCGCTTGTCACCCTCTTTTCTTACATCTTTTCCGAGCAGCTCTTGGGAGCAAACGGTTACGAGCAACGACTGCTCTCTCGGTCTCTTTCTTATTCACATCACAGAATCAATAACATTGAGAAAGAATTGAAAAACGCTTTTGTAACGCTGCCGCGTTACTGGGGCAACTCTTTCGAATCAAATGGCACATGCCAAACGACCTCTTACCCACCATCTTCTCGACTAATGCCTCCGTTTACTTCGTAAATCTGGCGCAAATAGTCAGAAGCTCGGAAAACATTCGCAAATATGTTTTCCTTGCAATATTTCATACGCGCTGAATTTTAAATAAAAATCAATCGGACTCTATATTCAAAATCATGGAAAAGAATCGCACGGAGAGAAATGGGGATGTTGTAACAGCAAAAGATCCTTTGCTAATCGTCTTTTAGTTA
>JAPYYS010000448.1:0-112459 GCA_030522525.1 Campopleginae sp. 14b
AGATAAAAAATTTAGTTAAAAATGAAGCAAAACGATTGAAAAAAAAAGAGAAAAAAATATAAAAATGATAGAAAAACATTGTTGCTTTTTGGAAAAAAATGCGTAGGCGAAATGAATGAATAAACAACAAAGATTCGGTCTCGAAAATTAGATAACGAATATTCGACCTGTTTGTAATTCATGTTCCATCAACCGCATGAATTCAATCGGGATTCCAGGAAGAGAAATTAATTAATATGCTCAAAGGGGCACGTTCGGCCGCACCGAACCTCAGGAAATCCCTAAAATAGGGAGGCGAGGCTGAGAGATCGTATTATCGGTGGTTTTGTTTTTTGCCAATCGTTTGTTTTTTCATAATCTATTGAAGGAGGAGAAGGAGGAGAGAGGGTTGTTGAAACGTTTCGTTGAAATCGACACTATCTTTCGGAAGCGCTATAGAAAAACGAGGATGTCGCGGAGAAGAAAAAAAAGAAATAAGAAAAAAAAAGACGACGGAGAAGAATAATACGAAGAGCGAACACCGAACAGTGCACCGGTCGGCGTCCTTCCTTCTTTAATCTCTGTCTCTCTTTGTTGGTCGAGCTCGATCACCGCGCACAGAGCCTCAACCTTCCTCCCCGGACTCCCCCATTCCTCGCCCCCGATTCCAGCCACCATCGGAGTTCCGGTAAGTCGTTACCGATAGCGAGTTTAACGAGTTTTTGAGAATCGCGCTTGCTGGAACACGAGATATCGAATGCAATGAAGGAGCGAGCAAGCGAACGAGCGAGCGAGACACTGAGACCAGGAAAAACAAACAAAAAACGAAAATGAATCACCCCAGACGAATATTCAGTGCATCCGCTTAATTAACGTTGATCAATCAATTAAATCATTTTAAATCCTTCTCCGAGGATTGAGTCCAAAGAAAAATGCATTTTCCTATTAAATTTTTCTCCAATTTCAAAAACCATGGAAATTTGCAGTTAGATCCTGCGAAAATATCCTTCAATCGTCCTGGCCACTGCTGGAATAAAAATAACAGAATTTCCTTGCATTCAGCGATGCAAAACTGCATAAAATTTCAAAAACATCCTTTGCTGCCGAAGAATCAATAAAACTTCGAAATAATCACCAAATACAATTTTTCAAAATGTCCAATTTTCTATAAAATTTCCGAAAAAGATTTCCCACCTGTTTAGTGACCGATTCTCCACTAATTAACAATCCCATTTTTTAATTTAATCGCATACTCTTATTGATTGAAACGATTCCATTAAAAAATAGAGAGCCTGATGCATAACCACTTGAAAATATTAACGAGAAATGTGACAATTCTTTGAATTGTTGTACGAATTTTTTCAATCTGTGATTTTGATAAGAACGTGATGAAAGAATTCAAAGGGAAAGTGATAAAGATCGATTCTATAAACGTAAAATAAAAATGTATGTGCAGAGATAAAATCGGGATGAAAATGATTCAGAAATAAAATCGAAAGTCACTACGCGGCATTATTGTTATTCGCAACAATATCGGCTGTCCTGGAATGTTGAACGAATGATCCACTACAGTGACGACTTGATGAAACTAAAAAAAAACCTTCGAAAAATGTCGAATTGTATTGTTTTTTAATGTCTGGACATTTTCTCGTGTTGGAAAAATGTCATTTCGGTATTGTGGGGCTCGGACTAACTGCAGAAAGTTCTCCGGATCGGTCAAAAGAAAAAAAAACTTGTCCTGTGGCTGGGACAATTGGTGCTGACGGATTGTCAGTTGGTGATTTGTCTCGGTAATGGAAATCGGTCGAGTAATTACCACGAATGGAATGAGTCGAAGTGTTATCGATTTCTATCGAAAGTCTTATCGAATTCCACGGAAAAGCTTATTATCGAGAACTCGCGGTAGTTAACTTTAACAGCTCTGATTAGCTCGTAAGTAATTATTCTCGCTAATAACTTAACGACTATTATTTCTGAGTAGAATAAAAGAAAAATAAAGATTTCATTGGCCTTGTTTGAAGGTTTCAATGCAGAATCGATTTCGCCGAAGCGAATTGAATCGATTGACGATCGATCTTGATAAAGCCTCATTGATGAGCCCGAAAATGAAATATTTTTTTTAAATACCATAAAATTCCAGAATTTTGAAATATCGTCGACTTTTTTACTCAGAATCAAGTCCAAGCTGAGCCTCGGCATGTTTTTTCGCTCGATGGATTCCTGCGAGACGTAAGATCAATTAAAGATCAATTAAGCTCCGCTGAATCATAATTATCACAATTTGTTCCTTCCTGCAAAGATCATTTCCTCGAATCTTTCGTCGTAATTGGCTATGGCACATTTTGCGAATAAATTTGAATTTTCTATGGCCAAAGGAGCATACAAAAATTTATATCCCTTGGACGAATCGTCAGTACGTATACACCGAGAGAAAATATCGTCACTCTGAGAAACGTGAGCAAAAGGATAATAATTTTTCATCGAAAATGGAGAAAAAATGTTTTTGAGATTATCAATAGAATATTTATGGAAAATAACGATATTTCGGTTAACCCTTCGAGTGCAAATGTCCTCTATAAGCGTATCTTGGGTCAATTTGACCCAAGACATTCTTCTGTAAATATATTCTTTTTTTATAAGCAAATTATCTATATTTCATGGCACTCAATGGATTTTTTGATGGAAACGAAAATAAAATGCCATTCATTGCAAAACAATCGGTGAGAGAACATTTTTTGGGGTCAAAACGACCCAGTGTATACTCGAAGGGTCAAAATCCTTCATAAACGGCGATATGGGACGAGAAAACTATGAATGGAGAATATGAAAATATAATGTTAGAAAGCGAGTAATGGGAGTTCGTTGTACTCGAGAGAGGTTTCGTTCTGGTCTGACGTCAGGGAAAATGGTGTCAGCGATTCGGGAGACTCAGAGTCGCCGGGATTGCAGAAAAAAATTGTTCACAACTGTATAGATATATCCAAGACGAATTTACACATATATACGTAGTAGTAAAGGAATCTTTTTATTTTGCTGAGTGCGGATGACTCAATTGAGCTGGTCGAGCACGCGCCAAAAGCCTCGATCTACAATAATACGGATATATACATATATCTATACGAGAGTATATATAGACAATTATATCCATGGGGAATTCCGAGCGAATTGACGATTCTTAAGGTCTTGGATTAGCCAACGAAGCTTCGGCGGAGTTTTCGAAATAAAAAAATTTTCGATGTCGTTTGACCAATAAAAAGGCTCTGTCAGCGTAAGCAGGACAATGGAAAAAATTCCCTGACGCAGAGACTTTCTCTGATTGATAAAAGCGTGTGAAAAATTGTTCATTTCAAAAATTTAAAAAATTCCCTCTCAACACTCAATTTGGCAACGTTGAGCTCCAACGAGCAGAATTTTTTTTCAATAAAAAAACAAAAAAAATATCGTTTTATTGTGCCAAACAAATATTGAAAAAAAATCTTGAGATTTGCTAAAAAAAACTAAAATTCGTTGCATTCCATCGATGCAAATTTCAAGATCGTGAAAATAGAAACAAAAATAATTGGACGGTGTTGTTTGGCATGAGGAATATTGGAATAGAAAGAGCCTGCTCGGGAGGAGGCGGGGTCCATGGTTGGTTCAGTAATCCAGGAAACCTCGTGTCCATGGTAAATCAAAAAGGCAAGAACAAAGACAATTTTTTAAGTTTCTTTCGGTCCCGAAAAACTGAATTGGTATCGACCTGAGTTTCCTGGAGTTTCCATTGGCCCTGGGTGCGAGGAAAAGCGAAGCGGTGCGAATCAGGAGAGAGAGAGAGAAAGAGAGGCTCTGAGAAGCAGAGAAAAATAGGGATAAAAATGAATAAGCTGGGCTGGTAAAAATTTCAAAAAATTCGATATTTCCTGTTTCTGCATTTTTCTCTTCCATCTCCTCCGAAGACTTTGGTTTTATTGAATTTTTCCCGAGCTCGGACAAGAATTTTCTCCGATAAACGATAAAAAATTTCGTTTTTTTTTATTTCACATGATTCTCTTCTTGCATACGACATTGCCGAAGGATTAAGATCGAAAAGTCCCATGGAGGCACGTATATTGGTGTATAGAAAAATTTTATAGGACGGAGGATTCCAGGTAGCGCGTGTCTCGGTGATCTCTCACACCGAAACCTCCTACGACCAACCGTTTGTTGGAGAGTATAAAGGGGAGAAGACGAAGGGAGGGGAGAAGTCCATGCTATTTATGGAAGCGAGGAGAGGCTTCTCAGAAAGTTTCTCTCTCTCTCTCTCTCTCTCTCTCTCTCTCTCTCCCTTTCTCTCTCGCTCGTGGTGTTATAGACATGGCACATATGAAGAGAGCGCTCGTTTCGAGCTCGTATAGAACGACGTTCAAAAAACGAGGCAAAAGAATGGGGCGGAGGGGAGGAGAAGGGGACACGGTTGAGGAACATCTGCGAATGCAATTTAGTGTGTCGAGGAGCTCGGATATTTTGCCTTCTGCTCTCGATCCTCCGAGCTCGAGATGGCCGACATAGAGGAAAGACGAAAACTCCAGAGGAAAGAAATAATAATCGGCCGAATATTCATTTTTGTAGAAAAGCAAAGAGACTGAATGAAAATTTCATTTTTTCGAAAAATTATCAAATACGACTCTCGTTTTGATTTTTTTTTTAATTCAAAATTTTCAGTACCTTTAGCATAGAAGCGAAAATGTCAACTTTTTTCAAAATTTACTTCGTGATCGTGTGAGAGGAGAAATTTTCAAAAAATTAGCCGAAAAATTGAAGAAAACATTATTTTCAGTCGAAATTTCAATTTTTCGAAAAAATGACAACCGTCTGGACGTTGACGGTCCGTGACTTCGTGACGAGCTAGTTAAATATAATTGTTTTGATATTGAGGGTTCCATAGTGCTGAAAAATGAGTCACGAAAGAGGAGGATACGCGCGGAGTCTGTTTGTCGGTGTAAGAATCGGGGCAAAGATGGTAGGGAATAGTTTTGTCCCGAAACCGCAAAAGGCAGTGAGTTTGAAAGGAAGAAAATGGATGAAGGGCCTCCATCAGTTATTCTTTGTGAACAATCACGGGCCTGTGTTGGCTTTTCGAGTCATTATAGAAAAAAGTATTGCACAATTTTGTTTGTTTGTTTTTTTTCTTTCGGCGATATTCTGGCTCGTCTCCACCGGTTCATGGGGCAGGAGAGAATCTGATGGGATTTCTCACGAGTCGAAGCAAAAGTTACGAAATGACATTTGATTACTTCCGGCCTCTGGGAATGTTGCCCTCGTGCTTTCGATATGGAACGGCGATTTGTAAAAAAAAAAAAAAAGGAAACGAAACATGTGACGATGGAAAAGAGCGACGTTTGCTCTTCCGGAGCTGAAATTTTGTTTCTCGGACTCACCGAACGCCGTTTTCCACTTATTTGGAGAATCGATAACTCTCCCCACTTCCGACGACATTTCCTCAGTATCCGTCCGATATTTTGGCTCACGGCGATCCCGTGATCGGTCGCAGAATCGAAAAAGTTGATTTGCCTCATGGTCAGCGTCGCACGACGATCGGAAATGCCTGAAAATAATAAAAACGTGACATTTCAATGGTTTGAATTGAAAATAAAAAATTTACTAGAGACTACAACAAGAAAAGAGAAATAAAAAGACTGGATTCTTTAGGGGAAGAGGAACAATTGGAATTTCTTAGAAAAAAGTATCAAGCAATCGGAGAAAATAACACGAAATTTTTATATTTCTTTGTCGATCTCATTAATTTCCCTGGAGAACCGGACGCAAGAGTATCAATTTAAGTTCATTCATTCGTTGGATTGGGGTGGCAACTGCTCGACGGACATCGCAACATAATCACGTAATATCAGGATGGCATGTGTTCCCGGACAAATTGTTTCGCAGAAGAAAAAATATCATTAAAAACAAAACGGAACGACACAAAGCCAGAGAGAGAGAGAGAGAGAGAGAGAGAGAGAACGAAAGTGGAGAGAAAGAGAAGAAACGGATGTTGTCTCGGGTGGTCGAGGAAAGAGCGAGCGAATGTTTGTGTGACGCAGGTGCGTATACAATTTCTTGCATGTACGTCGCACGTGAAGTGTCTCCATATGAATGTGTACGGGGTGTCGCCTAAAGAAATAATAAAACGAACAAAAAAACCTCTAGAAGTTTGAAATTTTCAAAACCAATTTCGACCTCGTGTCTTTGTCGAATTTTCCGTTCAATTTTTCAAAAAAACTATCTCCCACTATTTTTCTGGTAGATTTTTTCCTAAATGACGAATTTTTGAATTTTACCATTTTTTTTTATGAAGTAAAAAAAAAATTCTCACCGCGTGTTCGAAGGAATGCGACTATCGTATCGTCACGGACGTGACACCCGGTACATGAGTATCTACACGCATCGTATGCATTGCAATAACATTTCGCAAGAATCTTGGTTCACATCCGTTCCGAGGACAAGTGTGCAATTGCTCGAATGTAACATTTTTTTTCTCCTTGCAAAACATTGGACAATTATTTATACGATTAATTTCGCGATTTTTTGTTATGGCAAAAAATTCAACCAAATCGGCTCGTTTTGACCATGCATTCGTTTTTTTTTTTGGTATTGACGCGCGATGTGTGCTTTTCGTTTAAATCTCGTGTCAACAACCGGAACGAAATCGTACGAGTTTTTTCTTGTTCTCACGTGCTTAAAAAAAAAAAGAACAAAAATAGATAACGACGAATGCTCCGATAAGGCGTGATTCCGAGAAATTAGTTGATTTCTAATAGCGGCAACTTTGTCCGCCACTTACGAGCATGAAAACGCACGTTTTTCATTAAATTAATCAATTCCGAGGATTCTCGGGCGATACGAGAACAAGTCCGTGGAATTTTCAACGCGCGATAGCGTGACTCACACCATTCTCACTCAACAATTTTGTTATATACATTATTAAACTTGCGGGGATTACTTACATCGTTTTTAAATATTTAACGATCAATTTGTCTCCAGAAAAAATGCGATGCGAAAAAATTAACAAATTTCACGTTTTTTTTTTTTTTTTTTCGTAGGAAGAATTTTTGTAATTATCGGAGCGATAAAAATGAGGAATTATTAATTCTCAACGAAAATTCCATAAGAAGTTATGGAGAGTCGCCGAAGGGAATGAAAAACCTCGTGAAAAGAGATTGAAAAAAAAAGACGAAAACTTTTTATTCCGATCGGACGAATGATCTCGAAAAATTTGACGATAGGAATCTGTAGCCTCGTCGACGAGTCATACCCAGCGATCGATAGCGAGAAGAGAATTTCCGTGTCACGAGCCGAAATTTATATTTCATTTTTTCAATCATTTCCGTAAAGTCACAAAAAGTTGATGATAAAAAGGCGTGGATTTTATTTTTTCATCGGGTCGTTTATTTGGCAATGATGATAAGCTGAAGTAGCGCGTGATTTGCTTGTTCGTTGTTGAATTCCTACGAATTTCCCGCGCGAAATGAGCGAGGCCTGAGTCTGAGCGCACTCTGGAGGAAGAAATTAACAACAATGGCGGGCGAAAGGAGTATCTGGATGTTTCTAGGCGGCGTGGGGCTCTACCCCGTCTCCGGAGGCGGTTGCCCTCGCAGCTTTCTCGGCCGAGCGAGCGAGGAATTGGACTTCGCAGCGAACGTCCAATCTCTCGTAATTATTTCTTCAAAAGTTGAAAGAAATAAGAATAAATGGAAAAAAATGTGATCGAAACGGTTGGTTAAAATACCGCAAGGAGAGTAGTGACGAAAATAATAATAGTGTGTGTTTCCATGTGTGTGATTTGTCGCGACGAGCAAAGCGCGAGAGGGAGGGGGAGAAAAAAGAAAACAACGGAACAGCGATTCTGTGTCTATCTCACGCCCTAAGCCCTGCTCGTTTCTTTTGTTTATCCTCCTCCTGCCATTTCCCCATACTTTTGTACCGAATCGATTGTTTATTTCTCTTGTTTATACCTCGTGAATTTCCGTGTTAACATTCGCGTGAATCGCACCTCGAAAGTTGATAAAAATAAAAATGATTGTTACGAGTGTCTGCAAATCGTCGTCAATCGGACGAGTTTTCTCGGCGTCGTAAAGTTTTGCTGTCCAGAGAAAAGCATAAATACTTGGCGTTCGTGGACGACATGAAAGTTGGAGGTAAGTGAATTCCAAGAGTTTAATATCAATTCCCCAAAATCCAAGTGGATAGGCTCCTGAAAGTCTCGCAAATAATATTGCAAAATTCCACGACGACATTCTCGTTGCTAGTCGTTGCTGAGCCTATAAAAAAAGTTTTTCATCTCGAAAACTGTCGAAAGAAGCGGATTTAAAAAGCCGAGATCGCGAAAAGCGCGTCAACGTAAAAAAGACGCTGACATTGCGTCCCGCGAGAAGGGGTCACGTGATAAATTACGATAAGTAAACACGTGAGTACGAGCGTCCCGTATCGATCGTAGTCTTGAAAAAAACGTTGCTGTCAACAGCTGATAAGTTTAAAGTAAATACGAACGATGTACCCAGATTTTGGAGAATTTTTCCATCTGTCGGCCGATGATTCTGGCGAAATTTCGATGGTGCACGAAGGCTAATATTTTCCGAATGGATTCCGTCCTTTTTTCCTTCATTATTATTCAAAAAGAATGCAAAGAAGCAGAGCCATTGAAAAATAGAAAAAAGCGAGCGTTGCAGGAGGAACAAGAGGGGAGCGAAAAAAAAGGAAAAAATGGTAGCTCGCGTGTGGTATGGAAAGGACCTTGGCTTCGGGAGCGCGTAATGTAAGTGGAACGAGCGTCAATCGATATCACCCTAGTCCTTAGTCCATTTCCATGAATTCACCGAGATATTGAACTCGGCGTCGTTTGTCCAACACACCGTTATACCCGCCGCTATGTCTATAAGCCTATAACGACGCATTCATTTTTTATAAATCTATGTCTGTATAGAAATCATATACATCCAAAGCAAGCCCTGTATTAAAGTGCTTGGGTGTAGATTTCGCAGTATTACTGTCAACGACCGCGTACACAGTTGGTCGACAAAGATTTTTCGCCTAAAAAATCCAATGGCAAAAAGCACGAACTCCGAATGGAAAATCAATAATCCGAAGAATATTCATTTCCCCGGAATCTACGAAAATTTTTTGTAGTTTTCGAGGAAAAACAATCTATTCCCGTGGCACTGGGGATTTTCGCTTTAAATAAAATCTCGGCGACATTTCACGTCCCGGTTGAGGGGACTGGGTAGGGCCCGCTCGGGGTATTAGCGCGCGAATGATAATGAATCGATTAATTTTCGTAATTAACTAATTAATTCGGCGAAATTTTTTTTTTCTGGGGATTTACACCAATTACGATGAAATATTGAACACGAGGTCTAGCGATTCGACGACATAATTTTTTATCGCACCCCGTATCGTATGGACGCGCTTATTTGGAGTGGAAAAAATCTGAAAAATTCTACGATCATCTTGGTTAATTCTACTTCACGGATTTATAGTTAGTCATTGCATCCGTTTTCGTTCCAAATTTTCGGAAAAAAGTTGTCACTTGGGTCGAAAAGACCCGTATGATTCGCGGAGGCCTAAAAAAATGAAATTCAGACTTTTTCTTCGATTTAACTCATTAGGGATTTAACCCTTCGAAGGCGCATCTCCTACAAGTGCATGTAGGGTCAATTTGACCCAAGGCGTTTTTCGAATCGTTATGTTCCGCTAAATATCCACCTTTTTGTTTTGTTATTGCAGTAAATTATCCACATTTTATGGCTTTGGATTTATTTTTTTACGGAATCGACAATTGAATCGCAAACAATCGGTGCCAGAAAATCGTTGGGGTCAAATTGACCCAGTGTGGACACGAAGGGTTAATCAGACGAAAATAAAAGGAGGGCAGGAAGTTGGAGAAGAAGATAGTTAGCGTGTGTGTGTGTGTGAGAATGATGGTCCGATATAATCGGTTACAGAAGAGCCCAGCAGAATGAAAGGTCGACGAACGAGGTTGAGCGTCGCGACGCGTCAGTACACGCGGCACTTTAAATATATCTCGCAGCCATTTCTCTCCGAGGAGGCATTTTGGTCACATATCCATAGAAACCTCGAAACGCGACGAGATAACGAAGAAAAAAAAGAACAAACACAACAAAAACGTAAAAAGATTCAGAAAACATCGTCACCCCGTAAAAAACAGTAAAAATGTAAACGAATGTTCGTTCCGCGTTCCTGACAACCTCCGGCTCTTCGTTGACCTTGGGGCGAGTCAATAATTCTCACAAATTATTTTTGTAAACGGGCAACACGCAATACGCATGTTTAGCGCGATAAGATCGAGCTAATTTTTGCGTGTTATTGAAAACACAATTCGTCAAGTGAAACTTTGGACTTTGATTATATATCAGAGTGTCGACAAAAAAAAAAAAAAAATGAAGCAAAAGTGAAAAATCTGAATCTCTGAGCTCAGCGGGTCTGGTGTTCAGTGAATGAAATGTCTCGTGAACAGTGATGGCCGGCGACCGTCACGATCTTGTGGAAAGGTCCGAAAGAGTTCAAGGTCATTCGTAAAAAAATTTACTTTACAGAATAATTTTGATAATTCCGAAAAAAATACGTCAATTATACGAATTTTTTTAAATTTTCTTAGAGCTATTTTGAATCCTCGTGGATCTGACGTTTTTTATAGCTCGATCGGATGAATTACGTGATGGAGAGAAGCTACGAAGTCGATAAAGAGATTTAAATTCTAGGAAGAAGCGTGCAGAAGGAAGATCGAAATTTGTGCAATTTAATATTCTTTTTCTTTGTTTTTTTCATGAAACCACAAGGTTCAATAAGGTAAGAATTGCGATGGGTAGATTTATGTACAATTTTTTCATAGCCGGAGGCGATTTGTCTTGTCGATGCGAGGCGTGCATGGCTATAAACATTAATCACATTTGAAAACCGCGAGTTGGCGTATGTCCGCGGCGATACAAATGCGTTTCCGGAGGCAAGGGAAAGAAAAACAAAAAAAAGCCACCGAAATTGCGAGGAGATGAGAATTAATGTGCAAAAGCGAGACCCTCGAAAAACGTTGATAAAAAAAAAGAGCGAGAAAGAAAACGAAGAGCGCATAAGGAAAGAAAAATAAAAAAAAAAAAACAAAGAAAATTAAACGAGGGGAGAAAAATGTAAAAATCGATCGAAATATATCATAAGAAACATTATTACAAAAGTGAAATAGAAAATGGATTCGAAAGCCCCGACACCGATGGCGATCCATAGCGAAAGAGCGTAAAAAAAAAGAATGGGATATTGAAGAGCACGAGACATGAAAAAAAGGAGAATAAGGAGATGAAGAGCGGTAGACGAAGCGTGTGTGCCACGCCTATGGTCTCAACACACGATCCTCCTCTCCCTACAGTGCGAGAAGTTGAAGCTCTCACTTCCAGGAAGAGCCTATCTCTCTCAATCCTTCTCTCTATCCTTTGGTCCCTATCTCCGGTAAGTACAGATCTGGACACATACATAAAGGCCCTGGTATAACAAACGATAGCATGTATTTTCCACGTGAGAGAAGCTCGTAAACCGTTAAATTCAACAGAAGCGAAAAACACGAGATTAAAGTGGATGGAAAGGCTTCGCTTGTCCAATAATCCTTTTACGAATGAAAAAACTTCTCCAACATACATTTTCCATTATCTTAAATTTTGAAAAAACGCTTTTTCCATAAAAATTGCACGCTGCGTTGTTGAAATACTTTTTTTCGAAACTAATTAAAGGGGAAAGAATATTCTCGTGTACGTTCGAGAGGATCAGACGTCACTGCGTGTTTGTTGAATCGTAAGAAGAAAAAAAAAACGTCTCGAAATCTCGAAAACTGCGAGAAAGAGAGAGAGAGAGAGTGAGAGCGAAGAGACTGTAGATGAGCAAATATTTGCACATCTTAATTTATGGGGATAATTTATAATTATTCTGATAAGTAAACAAGTAGAGCTCCCGGAATTACTCAACATAAATATGCATATAAATGAAGATAGTGAAAATAGCGTTGGAGAGTCGTTTCGACCTTTGGAAATGGTGCTTAAAAATAATTTATTCGATGGCGAGGTAAAAAGGTGGTTTTTATAAAAGTGAAGACTCGAAAAAAAGTGTGTGAGCCCAGAAGTGAGACTAAAAGTCACATCGTTGAGGTCCAACGAAAAATCCGTCTTACTACCAATTGTTTGTTAAATTTAACAAACCAAGACAATTTTCGTACCGATTTTGTCTTTGAAGCCTAAAGAAATATAGTTTTATATGATGTTGAATTTTGCATCGTTGGAATGCAACGAAATTCGGTTTTCTCTTTGTCAAAGCTCATTCACTTCAATGCAGAATTTAATTGTGATTATAAAACGATCCGTTTTTTCGTCAGAGAAAAATAAATTGACTCGAAAATTTTATATAATTAAAAAATTCAACAAATGTTCGATTAAAATAAATATTTTCCGGTGCATTCCGATGTTCTGAACTTGAGCATCTTTCGTTTTATTGTCCTGACCAAGTATTCAAATGAGAATCTTGAGATTTGCGTAAGAAAAGAAGGAATTTCATTGCATTTCCCAAACTTGGACATCGTCGAAGAAAAGAGTGTGGATTCTGAGGAAAGTAGACGATAAGATTGATAAAAAAGAATTTTTCGTTTGAAAATGAATGTGGAAAGGTTGCGGGGATGTAGACTTGGTGGTCGTATGAGTGCGAAGTGTGGAAAAGGCCTGTGGCAAAAGGGCCCTTTGAAAATATCACCTTGGTAGGTTGGGAGCACTTGGGACAATCAAAACAGTCTTTTTAGTTGAATATCTGACATGTATATACAGGCGAAAGGAATGGAAGGGGAGGGAAGGAATGGGAAGAAGCGACGGAAGAGGAAGGGGGAGTTTTAAGTTGAGTGCAGTTTGGAGTCTCGATCAGCGATGCGGGAACACCTATTCCAAGAATCGTTGGCGGTTCTTTCTTTCCTCACCCTCGTTCGGTCTCTCTCTCTCTCTCTCTCTCGACAGTGGTTTTCTATCTCGCATTCGTGCTGTGAGCGCAACCCTCGCCAGGGGTAATCGCGTTTCTCGAGGCGCAGCGGAGAAGGGAGAGAAGCTCTGCCCGACGGTAAGAGAGTGTCTCGAATTTTTTTTCTTCTCTCTTTTCGTTTCATTTCTCTGCCATACGTTTGCCCCTTGCCCCTTTTTTTTGCACACACAGCATTATTTCTCGATATTTCTTCCTTTTCTTCTTATTTCTCATGCTCCCTTTCTTCCGTGGCTTTCTTTCTTTTTCCGAGACGCAGGCACAAGAGTTCGAGGGCTTTTGCCTCTTTCCTTTCGTCTCTCGTTTTCGACCTTTCTTCGCGTCTCGTTCCTCCGTCTCCCCCGTTCCCCTCGACCGCGCGAAAACGACTCACTTTTATTATTCGTCTGGCTCTCGAACCCGCAACGAGATTTTCTTCCCCTTCAACACTCCACGTCTATATGGAACACTCCAGGTGAAGTGCCACTTCTTTATTCTTTCATAACAATACTCGAGGAACGGTGAACAGAAAAAAACAAAACAAAAAACTTCCAAATTTCTCCGAGCTGCCTTTTTAACGAGCACCTTTTTATATTTCCTCCAAATCTTTCCCCCCTCCTTTCGTGGTCGATTTTTCAGTCGGGATTCGACAATTGTGTCCATCAATGTCATAATTGAAAATTTTCGAATTAATCAAAAATTCCGTCAACCAGTGTTTGAATTAATTGAAAATTTGTGGCAATCGATGTTTCGATGAACAAATTTTAATTAATCGAGAACCATGTTCGTCAATTTGTGGATAAAATTTTTTGAATTAATCAAAAATAGTTACCATGAATTTCCAAATAAATCTGAAATGGTGTCCGTCAATTTTTCAATTGAAATTTTTGAATTAATGAAAAATAGTTACCATGACTTTCCAAATAAATCTGAAATAGCCTCCATCTATTTTTCAATTGAAACTTTCGAATTAACCAAAAATTGTGTCAATTAAAATTTTTGGATTGATCTAAAATTGTTTCCATCAGTTTTTTAATTGAAATTTTTGAATTCATCAAAACTTGTATCAATTAATGTTTCAATTAAAATTTTTGAATGGATCTCAAGTTCTATCCATCAACTTTTGAATGAAAATTTTTCAATTAATAAAAAAACACTTTCCATTAATTTTTCAATGATTATTGTAATGACTTTTCGTGTATTTTCCTCAATGGATTACGTAATCCGATGCAAATGACGAGTGTTTATTATTGCACTGTTTGCATTTCGTATATAACTTGGTTGACGCTCTGCTCTAGACAATATATGTGAGCACCACACATGCTTATAGCTGTATACGTATTTGTGTGTATAAACTCGTGGACGAAATTATTATATTACGAGCTTCATTGTCTGGCGGGGTCATAAAAGTTTCTTAGAACGGTCGCGTAGCCGTTATTGACGTGTACTCTTGAGCTTTGCTGTACAGTTGTATTTACAACGACGATAATACCAAGGCAAAATGGGACAGCTCGAGATAAAAATGTGTGGCGATGTAGAAAAGAAGAAACGTAAAATTTCTCGAAATGTGGTTTTTTTTTTTTTTTTTTTTTTTTTTTTCATAAATAACTGAAGAATTGGTGTTCGGATTGTTTGCTTTTTTCCGATTATTTATTCGATCGTGTATGCACGTGCAAGTGAGTTTTTTGTCGGTGGTTTTTTTCCAAGAAAACACGAGGAGAAATCTGTCTTTCGAGAAGAATTGAATTTAATGGTTTCCCTGATGGGAAAGCGGGAAAAGATATAACCGAAGGTTGCCCGTGGCTTAGAAAATTCATGAGAAAATGCCTGAGACCATAGAAAATTTGGGGAGTTTTATCAAACCTAATTCACCCCCCGAACGCAACGACATTATCGAACTCCGTGAAACCGCAGAAAATAAATTATCTTTCCAAAAAAACTTACGATTCTTCGAATTTGACGAAATTAATAATCGCCTCGTTCAGATATGCTCAATGAATTCTTAGGAATCGTATAATTAAGGCACGAGCACGTTCTTTCGTTAACTCTGGAGAATTCCCGAAATACTCAATCAGTGAGGTGCTTAAAAATTGATAACGACATCGATCACGTACGCATAAAATTCATTACGACTGAAGAATGTATCCAGGTCGTATGGCCAAAGTTATAGCCATAAATACGTGACTGGATGTATGAAATATGTGAAAATTTCCTGTTCAAGAATTTGCCGTCACGTGATGGGGAGAAATTGAAAAAAAAGATGGGAAAATGGAAAAACATAAATACGAAATAAATGTGAAAATATTTGTAAACCCTTTTTTATATCTCCGCTGCTGTCCTCCACATGGATACGTAGATCGTACGTAAAAATACGTTCACGGACGAGGGTGAATTACACGTACGAAAAACAATGGAGAAGGGAAAGAAATTAGGGAGCACTGTATTTTACGTGTGATCTTTGCAGACATGGCAAAGCCAGGGAGAAGGAAAGCGACTAAAAGACGAGGAGGGGGGAGGGAAAGGAGAAAGAGAGCATCAGAGAACGAAAAAGTGAGCAAAAAGCAGCTGGCGCTGGTTCCTCAGTCTCTGCTCAACCAACGGTTTCCAACTGTTGTCGAGACTTGGCCAAACCTTGCGAAGAAAACAGCAAAAGAGACGAAATCAAAAAAATACGATAAAAAAATGGTTTTTCATTATTTTCTGAACCGCAAACAATTATCAAGTCAAATTCGTATTGTCCGAATGGAAAATCGAGCTGAAACCGGGTCGATGAACATCGGGGACTAGCAAAAAATGTTGCCTCGACGATTCAACAATTCACCGTTCCCAGAAAGCACATGTCAGAAAGAGCCAACGTTTTTATTTGTATGAGGAAAATAGATGGAAAGGTTGAATGGGGAATAAGGCAGAAAAAAATGGTTGGAATTCATTCGTGTTTACACACGCTTTTTTTTCTCGAAACTCTGGAGGAGGCTCGTTCCAGAATTCGCAAAGAAATATCGTGTTCCACGGAATTGTGAATGAGGATTAAAGCAGAGAGGGAGGGAGAAAAAATGGGCTTCCCGATGATATTGCGAAGAAGATAAATTTAACGAATATTTGCTCGAGAAATCAGAGCTTCGGTGGTGAATTGCGTTGGCGGATTACTACATCTGTTATAATGCCTAGAGGATATATACGTATCTCCGTATATTTAGCCCACTCGATGTCTGTTGAAAATTCGACGTATATCTATAGAGAAGCGATCGTTAGTAAAGGCAGGATTCCTTCCAGTACCGATCATCGCTCGGGTCGATCTATAATTAGAAACGACCGAGAAATGAACGAACGCAATACTGGGAAATCTACAGGCTGTCGTTAACCATCAACTCGGCTGTTTTTTTTCCAACTTCCACTCACTTTTTTCTTCTATCGTTTCGCCACTGCCTGGAAATGGCAAATTATGGTTTTCCCTCTACTTTTTTTTAATCCAGCGTGCGACTACGGCGATAATAAAAAAAAAAATTCCCGTTATCGATCACGAAAATTCTACGAACACGTCGGCGAATATTTTTATTCGGAATCGTGCAGAAACGTTTACGAATTTTCGTCAGTTTCGTGGACATTTTTTTCGATGATTGGAATCGGAATTGTTGTCTTCGACAGATTCGCAATGTAAACACGTTTACTGCGCGGAAGTCAACAGTACAAGGAAGCGAAGAAAATTCCGAGTAAAAAAACGAATTCTTGGATTTGTTATTTTCATAGGAATCGCGCGGGCATTCTTACTAGTAAGGGTTGCGTGCACATCGTGCGTGTGTTTTTTTCCTGGAAGCCAAAGTATTTCGGTCGGAAAAGCAGTGAATATCGAACCTAAATTTTCGATGCCTATTTTTTTCCTGCTCATCGTGTTAATTCTGAAAACTCGGCTCGGGTTCCGGGATCTTCATTGAACAATTTCGATGGGAGGTCATGCGACTCGATAGTTATTGGAAATTTTGTTTACGAAGGGAAGAGTTGATGATTTTGAAGTTGTAGTTGTCCAGAAAACAGAAAACGTTGATGGTAAATAAAAAGTATTCTCGCGAATCTTCGAAGTTCTCAGTTTCCCGATTCGGTCAAAGACACACGGAGGACAACAAAAGTGCACACACCTGCGTGATATCCTCAACTCTCTCGTGTCTCTTGGTGCTCGCGATCAACGCAGGTCGAGTTCCACGATTTTTCCCTCTCCACTGGCTTTCCAACACTCCCCACTCTCGGGTCCCCTTTCTTCGCGGACTCGCGCGGGCGACTGCAGTACGAAGTCGGCGCTGCTCTAGTCCAGCGCTCTCTCTCTTGTTCCGCGCGTCCCCACTCCCGCGCATCGGCGCGCTCGCTCTGCCCCCCCCCCCCCGTGCTCGGCTCTCGCTCGCTCGAGACTCTCGTCTTCAGCGCTCTACTAGTATTTCGCGCGTTTTCTCGCTCGCTCCTACGCGTAGATTTAGCTTGTCGTACGTTTATAGATTCATTCACTCGTGGCGAATCATTTTACCGTCAGTGTGGTTGGAAACGTTCCACAACGTGCACTGCTCTTCGTGGGCGCGGAACAAGAAATTCGCCTTTCAAACGCGTCAAATTTCGAAAGACTTCGGTAGTTTTCACTCGCAATTCGATCGAAAAATTATATTCGAAATTCATAGTGAAAAGAATACACTCTCGAAATCAAGAAATCGCCGTTTTTTCTTCTTAAATTCAGTATTTTAGTTTTTTGAAAATCCTGTGCAACGTTCACGTTTCTTACTAATTTTAATGAATCATTGAATCACCACCAACGATTGACGTTGATTAAAAAAACTATAATAATCAGAAGAGAACGAATATTCTCACTTATTTACCGAGAATCAAAAAAAAACCTAGTGCATTACAATCCAAAGGATTAAAAGTCAGTGTGCTCGTGCAAACAGCATTATTCCGAAATAATTTTCGCATGAAACGAGAAAATTCTCCGGAAAGCCTTGGAGGTGAGTTGATATTTACATATTTCGCATACGCCTCAATCTTTCATGATAATTATTCCGATTAATTAACTAGCCAGGAAAATTACATGGCTCCCCGTATTACTCTGCATAAATAAACACCGATAAGTTGACGCGTGTAACGCTTCCAACCTCTCTCGATCATTTTTTTCGATCACAACTCGGCGAATGTACCTAAATTTCGTGTTTTGGGGATTTGGCAATTTCGAATTTTGTCAAAAAATGCAATTTCACAAAAATCCTGCATTCATTGCCACAATCATTCGGTGTTTTTCCGTCCCCCAGTGCTTCGTAAATAACTCGACAAAGCCGAAGTAGGAATGTAAACGAAACTTGAGCCAGAATTTGATGAAAAATACAATCGTGATGAATAAGAAATTTCTTGGCATTCCAACGATGCGCAAAGTTGAATCTTACGAACGCGTAATTCCTATGAGTCAAGCGTGAAATAAAGAAATGTCAAAATATATATAGTCGGATATTCCGTGAGGAAAATACACGAAGAGTTCCTGAGAATGGACTTTCTCTCTCTTCTGGAAAATGGAAACTAAAGCCGATTGTAAGATTCCTCGGATTCTCCCACTCGATTCCCAAACGTGCTCTCTCGCTCGTCCCTCTCTACTTCTTTTTTTTTTACTTTTTTTTGTTGTATTTCCGTCTCTCTTGAGCCGAGAGAGTAATGTAGCCTCGCGGCTGCTTCCTCGTCCCAGTAACAGACGCGATCTCCAGCCCGCACTAAAAGAAAAGAACTCTTCGCTCGTTTGGTCTTCCTGCGCATTCCTACGGCGCGAACAAGAGCCAGAGGAAAGCCGAAGAAGAGAAAGAACGGGGAATGATTCCACGAGCGTCCTCTCGTCGAATCCTCCCTCGGCCTCGCCTCGATTCGACTGCGAAAACCCACCGAGAAACCATTTTTTCTTCTCCTTCCCTTTTTTTTTCTTTTCTTCCCACTGCCTTTCGCCTTTCGGATAATTGTTGCTAGCATGGCGGATACAGGTAGCCCACACGGACCTTTTTCAACCCGGAGACTGAAACCCAAAGACCCAACACAAATTTTTCGCCCTGTGACCAAACAATTTCTCTTTCTCGTTCTCTTTCTTCGCCAATGACAAAGAAAGAGCGAAAATTCTTGCACAGCATCCCTCCGAGTCTCTCATTCTTTGCCGCTGGACCAAATCTCGCCAACTGCATGCTCTGACTCTCATGCCTTTTAAGGTCGAACGATACATCGGCTAGGTTCACGTGGTTACGAAAATATCTCGGTCCCAACTTTTTCAGCGATTCGCCTCAACTTCGAAACTCTCGGAAATACCGAGGGAACTAAACCCAATTATTTCCATAATAATTAACGATTAAAATCTCGATTTCTTCGTCAGGAAAATTCGCGTACACGAAAATAAATAAATTTCTCAAATTCTTTGGACATTTCGAGGAAAAATTCGCTCACGGAGAAGCCAATTTTGGTGAAAAACGTTTTTATTACATTCTTGGCTTCGACACCAAAGCGTCGCTGGAATTTAACTCCCTCACAATAGTGTTCGTGTAAAAATAACCTTGACACAAATAGCTCGAAGAAAATGAACGCGAAGAGTTAAATAAACAACTAAAAATCGTGACAGTCCATCACAGAAGGTTCATAAAGAAGAGAATAAGCTGAGGCCTAGTCAACGTAAAGATAATGTCGAGAAAAAAAAGTATAAAAATACATTTTTCATATTCTTGTCGAATTTGAAAAGTTTCGTTACTTATCGTTATACAAAAATGTGACACGACGACGAAACTTTGAAAAGGAAACGAGATTCCCAATTTCCATTCGTAATTTTTTGGCTCGCCAATCTCCGAAAAAATTGCAATCACAATATTTATTTATCAGGACACCGAAAAATATGTTTCTATCAATTGTTGTTTTAATTCAAAAAACCATGACGATTTTCGTATCGATTTTCCCTTTGGACCCAAAAAAAATATCGTTCCATTGTCCTGGCCAAATAATGACGAAGAATATTGAGATCTGGCCAAGAGAAAAAGGAATTTCGTCGCATTCCAACGTCGCAAACCTCAACATCGTAAAATTCCGATGAAAAATGTGTCCAGGACCCCGATCTACACGAAACGGCCCATATATTTTTATTCAATCCAAAGCTGTCAGATAAGCTTCACTCCGGATGCCTTGCACTTTTGAGTCTTTAAGCTCGTACACTCGTGTGCGTCTTCTCGGCACTAAATCACAAGAGCTATTTCGCTAAAAGCCTCGTCTCTCTTTTCAGCATCTTCTCAACACTCCCACTTGCCATACAATAGATAATGTTGAATTTCTCTTTGGTATTTGAAGCTTTTCCTTTTCGCTTTCAACTCCATTCTTCGACTAATGTATACAATTTCGTAGCTGATAAGTTACAGTGCATTTTTTTTATATATAACGTTTTATCAGGACTTTTAAGTATTTCCGTGAATCGACACATTTCGAGGCAAAAGAAGAGTAAAAAAAATATCCGGAAACTCGATATCGAAGAAAAATATCGACGTATTCGATTTTTTTTTTGAATCTCTAAGAATAATTACGAATTTCTCTTTGGACCCAAAAAAAGATCGTCTTATTGTCCCGACGAAATATCGAATGAGAATCTTGAGATTTGCCCATGGAAATCATTGAGAAATCTCGATAAAAGTTCAAGCCTCTGCAAATTGAATAAATTTTATTAAAATTTGCATAGATTTATCGCGGAAATTGATCACACTCGACTGACAAGTGTGAAAAATTTATTTAACTCAGGATTGCAATGCCCAAAATGTTGTTCCTCTCGAAATTCATTTAATACCACGAATATGTGAGAGGCAATTGTGAACGACCTCTGGGTGTTAGGTCATCGGTTAGGTCGTCCACGTATACAGCTGAAAAGCAAAGAGCATTGTCTGAGAAATGGCAAGAGAAAAAACTCCTCACGATCCTCCATTAACTCGGACTCGTATGTATGTATTAAAAATATATAGTTGTATGGAGTTTCTGAGGTGTATAAACTGCCCCGGGCCTCGTGCTCACCGACTATGCTCGAAGTGATTTATCGAGACTCTTGGCCCCACAGGCGAAAGACTTTATAACTATAGATCCACGGGGGAAAGCCTTTAAAGTCATGTGCGTGTGTGTTTTATGTGTGGGTGAGTCAATGCAGATGAATATTTATTGGGGCCATGATGCGGGTGCATACGAGACTCCCCACCCCATGTAAAGTTCCTCTCTCTCTTTCTTCCTTGCCTTTCACGACTTTGTTCCAAGTATTCGAGTTCCGGGTAACTTCCGTAGACAAAAACTGCGACTCTTTATTTTAACCGAACGGTATTTCCGGCTTCTAAATATTTAATATATTTTTCCTGTCGATTTTTTTCCAATTATAAATTTTGGATCTTATTTTCCTGTGTTTTTTTTTTTCCACCTAAAACAAAAAAGTCGTCGATGAATGATGAAAAATTTGAGAGCATTCCGACGGAGTTTTGTGTTTATTTTTTGTGTCATTCTAATGACGAGTTTCTTGATGGAATACTGGAAAGTGAGCTCGATATTCTCGTCTCATTTTCTTTACTATTCTCGTACATGTCAAACGGGAGGGGGGTTACCGTTACTCGATCCTTACAACGAGAATTCCCTTGTATTTGTCCGGCACGTTGGTATACGGTCCTGTCTGCTCTGTCTGTGTGGACACTGGACAAATATTTATCGAATCCATTATTATGTGCCATGGAATCTCGTTGAAACGAGTACGCAGCGAAACGAAAAGAGAAGGAGATATTTCAAAATGACGAGAGGCCTCATTCTCGTTCCTAGTATTTGGCCGAATTACGAAATTCTTTGATTTTCATGCGAGCACGTACTTTTTGGATGTGCAGTCACTAGGAGATATTTGCTTGGTCCATTTTCGTTCAAATGTTTTTTTTTCTTTTCATCAACCATTTTTACAAAAGAAAAACTTGACAATGCAAAATTGACCGACGAGGAATTCGAAATGATTAAATTTACGTGGTCAAAGAAAAATCTCGAGGAAGATAAAAATTTAGCCCCGAAACGTCCTTGTCAGTTCGTTGAAAAGATCGCTATCTCGATTCGCATTCTTATCCACATGCAGTAAAGTGGAAAAAAGACTCATATGTGACAACGTTAAATCGAAAGGCTACATAACGAGACACTCTTATTTGGAAACGTCAATCAGGCCTTCCCGGAAATGCTTCCGCCCCTTTTCACCTTTCAGCTGCTCGTAGCCTTGGCCTTCCCAAAAACGACTCGATGCCTCGAGTCACAGCTGCGACGCTTCTCTCTTTCCAAATATCGCCCCTATTCTTCGCTTCCTATACTTTTACGCACCCAGTACGGGGAATCACCTTTTCGAACTTTCCACAACTCAATTCTCCATTCGTTCCGAGTATTCATATATTCTTTATACATATTTTCCTGAATATACTGTGCAGATGCTTTATTCTCTCCTCATAAATACGTTAACGAATTTAACCGAATTGACATATCTTTCGTGAAAATCATACCGAATCCCGATAATGGGAGGCTCGCATTGTTATGCTAATTTTGTCAATATTTCTTCGAACAGACTGCTGCCAAACTGCTACCGAAAAATCGTCTCTCCTTCCTTCATTCTTGACGCCCCATTCCTCATTTTTTATCCTCATCATTATGTGTGTATGTTTGCCGACCTCTCGCATCGTATAGTCTTTTATTTTTGAGAACCCACCAACCTCGATCTTTGGCTATGGGTCACGTCGATTACTCCCATCGGTGCTAGACAAGGTGGCATTTTTTTGGGTTTTTCAATCTTTTTTTATTGACGCCTCGTGAATGAATGGATTTTTTACGTTTTTGTGACGGTTTAAAAAAATTTTTTTTTACACCGAGCTCGAAAATCTGTTTTCATTAGCAGAGAAAACAAAGCGGACGTACTTTTTTACATCGAATGTCCCATAGGTGTGTTTACGTCACGTCACTTATTACGGGCGTATAAATAACGTGGCCAAATTGTTCCCCGAACTATTTTTTCTTCTTGTTAAAGCGTAATAAGAATTACTTCGAATTCTCGTTACAAATACCAACCTCGTGAATTCCTAAAATTGCGCTGTGTCCTTATTTGTTTGTTGTTTTTTTTATTTCACATTCGTGTCGCTCCTCTGTCAGCAGATCGATGTGTTGATCGATGGTAAAAAACAATTAGACTATGTTTCTTTTTTTTCGTTGTTGTTTTTTATAACTATCTTTTTTGCCGAAAAAGTACTTAGCAATTAGGATAAAAACTGAAGTGTTTTTTTGATATCGTGTACGTTTGTAAAGGCGCATTGGAAGCGCACGACTCTAACAACGTTCAAAGGAAAACGAACGAGTACAAGCGAGAGAAAAGTCCATGACGGACTTATAAATGGGGGCTTGGCCTTCTGGCATTGCGACACTCTCTCAACGAGAGAAAGAGAGATAGCCAAAGAGAGAATATTGCGATTGCGATCTCGGCGGGGCTTTCGCGGAAGCCTTCCTTCGCGCTACTCTGCGAATACTACGAATCCTCAACGACGACTACAACGACGATGACACACGTGCCTTTCCGATCTCTACAAGATATATCTATATATGTTTATGTATATATCGCTGGGCCCGAAGAGCATAACGAGGCTCGAGAGAAAAGAGCTGTACGCATGCGCGCCGCCCGGCGCATGCGCCCGCGCTTCCCCACGATCGCGTGTGCGACCAACGGACAGCCAGACACACTCTTGAACTTACGTTGAACTGACAAAGACAGAGATACTCTTTTATACGCATATACGCGTGTGCCTGTTCACCCGTAGATATGCGTACGTAGTCGGAACGTTTTACACGATTTTTCTCGTGTCTTTGTGTGTTTATATGCTTTTCTGTACCGATGCCGCGTGCCGCGCTCTCTTACCGTTGGCCCCCGTCAGCCGTACGGGAGACTTGAGCACCGCACCGCGCTCCGTCAGTCTGGCTTGCACATGCCGCTGAGACACTTCGATATTTTACGCTCTACAGCGCTCTGACGTCCCTCGTCTGTCTTGTTCTTTTCATAGTTTGTCAGTGATTTTTATTTCCTCAACACAGTAAATTGTTTCCTTTTTTCTTCAATTCATTCTCGCCATTATTGATGGTGAACTTGCCAATCATTCTTCAAACATTACGATCGAATCTTCGCCGTGTGAATTATCGAATCCGTGCAAATCTGTGCGGTTTATCTCTCATTCATTTTTATCGTCGTTCAGTCGCGGAATCTGTGCATCACTTTGTTTTCACGCCTGATCAAGAATCGACAGGCGTGATTCATTGAATTAGTGACAGTTGAGGAAACTGAGGAATTTTTACTCTCGTCGTACTCGTCGCTTCGACGCCTCCAGGTGATTTTTTTTCCTTCCCTTCGCCATAAAATCATTTCTCAACGACGTTGAAATTTTGAGATCGTTAAAATGTTTTTGTTTCGCAAGAAAATACGCTTTCTCGTCGATGTCGGCTCGTCAGACAGTATCAAATACCCGGCCATTCATTCTCATTCAATTTTTCGTAAATTTCGTCGAATATTAAATGACAGGAAAATTAAGCAACATACAAAAATGACCAACAAATGAAATACAATAAAACCGAAGTTTTCAACGAACAAATAAATACACGATCGTCTCGTTGATCGTAGTGTAGGTCGTTCGTTCTGAGAAACTTGTACTTTCCGAGAATTTTGCTCCACGTGTCATCTCCGGTTATTTATGATGTTCTCGGTCTGAGCATCCACAAGAAAGGCATGTCGGAGGGGAAGGGAGGTTAACCAGGGCTTTGCAGCGGTGATCAGCTGATCGAAACGATTTTTCCAGATGTGGGATATTCTCGTAAGAACTCGACATTGATTGATCAAATTTGACGTGTCACTTGTACGTAACGCGACCTCTAGAGTATACCGAAAGTCGTGAAACAATGGTCACGCGTGCATATGGACGAGATTGGCGCGTTAGACATTCCTGGAATTTCATTGTTACACCAGTCAGTATGATTAAAAGCGTAATTCATCGTTCTCACGAATCTAGGAAGGGAGAACGAGGGCAGAGGGAGTTTTAGAAGCGGCTCTATGGTCGGGGAGGGGGTACTGCTGGGGACGCGAGGCGTCAACCTCCAGGGAAATCGCTGTGGCGGAGAAAGCACGCCTTGATTTCTCGGTAAAACGCTCGTTACAAGGGAAAAAAACATTCACGAATAAACCAAGTAGAACCGCACGAAGTTTTTATTTTTCATTTCAAACTTCTACCAACATTCTTGACACTTTTCTTCCCTTCTTACCGTGGAAAAAGATCGAACGATCGGCCTTTTTCTCCCCAATAATAATCATGATAATAGATATTTTTATTTTTCGTCATCGATGTCTGATTCTTACGCACCGCGTTCACGCTTCCAGTTTTTTATTGCAACCCAACGCCCCGTGCCATTTCAAACAGTACTCTCGGCGTTAATTCTCTGAAGAGTTTTAACATTTTTTATTGCGGACTAAAAAATTGTAAATTCGTCAACTCGAAACGTATACACGATATGGAAATATTTTAAAAAACATTTTAAGCATGTACGAGACATTTTATTTCTTCTCGAAGCTCCTTCAAGGTCATTTCCCGAACTTATTGTGTAACGGGAATTTTTCGACTTTCAATTTCTCCGCGCATAACCCTTCGAGTGCGCATCGTTTATAAGTTCATTTTGGGTCAATTTGACCCGGGGTGTTTTTCAAATCGTTTTCCCGTAAATATTTTTTTTTTGTAGAGACGTTTTTTCCTTAGGGTCAAAATGACCCAGTGTGTACTTGAGAAGATAAATAAATTATTATTAACATTTATGAAGGATCGATAAAATATTGTTTGCGATTATCTCTCGACCGCTGACATGTCGATTAATCTGCCCAACGCTATAGCTAACACGGGCACTAGTCGAAAAGCCATTTACGTAATGGTGCCATTGCGTATTGGTCTGGATTCGAGAAAACTGACGCCAGTATCCGACTCGCTTGTGTCAAAAACCGGTATATATATATCTACATGTATCATTTACATCCGGGTCGCGTTTCCTGGTACGGAGTGTGCCGGAGGCATTGACACTCTTTGCTACTGCAATCAATCATTAAAAACAATAACAGTATGCAGCACAATAGCTCGTTGGTTTGCGATCATTTAGCGAAAAGAGAATTTCCATGAAATTTGAAATTCGACAAACACATCAGCACAATGACCATAAATGTTTACTGGGTCAATCTGGCCCAGAGCGTTTTTTAAACTGTCGACCTCAATAAACATGCAATCATAATCTCTCATATTTCAACGCCCTGAACTGATTTTTTCACGAAATGGATAATTGAATCGCCAATAATCGGTGACGGAGAATTGTTGGGGTGAAAATGACCCAGTATGCACTCCGAAGGTATAAAAAAATCGTGTTTACATATTTCCTTTCATGGCGTTATCTCGTTACGGTCAAGTACGTTTCGAAGTAATGGAGGAAAGAAGAAGAGCGGAGGAGAAGCAAATCGCTTATTAGTTACCCGATTCATTGGAATCCGTTATGAGACATCCAATGACGATGAAATACGAGAGCAAGAAAAACAACGTATTTCTATTATTAGAATCATCGGCCTTTGGTTTTTTTTTTCAGTTGATTTTTCATTTACAGTTGATTGTTTTTATCGAGGTCGTTAACATAACACCGGATATACGATGCAACTCTTTTTTCATGTGATTGCCCGGACGTTTTTGTTCATTTCTGTATTTATATTCATTGATTAATTTAATGCAACAATTTTTTATGCATTTCTCTTGGTTTACGAAATCCTTTTTTGTTTTTTTTTCGTGGCATCTTTGCAAAAAAGAAAAACAAAACTTTAACGACAAAAATACCGGAAATAAAATTGACGGAGAATTTGAAAAATCGCTAATTAAGACCGATAATTACATTTTTAATTAAAAAATAACAAGTCATTCATTAATTTTGTTTTTATTGATGATTTCAGTTGAGTTTGGACGGATTCGATTATGCTGAGAGAAAAACACATTGAATCACGATGTTGACGTTAATGTGTCCGAATTGTCGACACCGTTTTCCGGCTCCAGGCTGTTGCAATCCCGGGGCACCAGGAACAATCGTCGCCAATGATGCGGACGACAGAAAAGAAATGCTCGAGAAGAGCGAAGCTCCGAGGAAGGAGGATGCCTTTTTCGCCGGTGGCTATTTGCTCGTGCCACGAGAATACACCGAAAACAATCGAGCCTGCTTCATCAATGCACCGACAATCATTCATGGACCAACGATTATACAACAGCCCTCGATACTCAATAAAATCGGAAATCAAATCCAGGACAATGAGAATTGGATCAAATGTTACAATAAACAGAGGCAGCAGCAGCAACAAGTAGAAAGGAATCTCTCAAAAATGGAAGGCATTCTGGACATGGACGAGGGGTCCAAAGGGACGACGAGGATCAACGATTTTTCCAATTGTCACATCGACACGACCTGCGACTTGACAGGCGGTACTGTGACCATTACAACGCCGAATATACAATCCGGAGGATGTTTGATTCGCAACAATGACACCGAGATCTTTGTACAGTCGCCGAGAATCGAAATTAGACCAAAATTATCTGTGGGCGGTGGTTACTTCGTGCAAAAACATTTGCCCATCGATTCAACCGGCAACGGATGCTTTATTTATCATGAAAACGACAGCAACGATTCATCTTCGTCTTCCTCTTCCTCCGCCTCTTCGCGGTCCGATAATCATCTAGATAAGTCCATGGAGAATGAAAATTTGGAGGCTTTTTGCCTCTGGCCGCCCAGCGGCTGTCAAGAACTACCAGGAATCAGACGATCACAGTCTACGACACAAAACGTCACGTACGATCCTCGGTCACAGCCTCCAACCAACCAAACAACTTGCAACAATAACTCGCGCAATTTTCAAGAATTCTCCGAAGAAACTCGTTCCACCGATTACAACAAACCTCATTCGAACTGTTGTTGTTCGGAAAAAAACAACAAAGAGTTATCCTCCTCCTCGGGCCCGAGGAACACCGAGACTTACTCGACTCGCTGCACCAATTCGTCCCCCAGAGATCACGTCGAATCTACCAAGAGAAAATCTAGCAACGAGCTTTCTCCTCCTCCCATGGAAATTCGCGTTAACGCGACTGTCCAATTGCCACCAAACGTCGAACATTGCACCGTCAACATCACCGCGACCACCGGACATTCTGGCTCCAACGATTCCGCCACGATTGTTCCTGGTCCCGGTGCCAAACGCGACAATTTCAACGGCGGCGGACTCGTCAATTTAGAAAGCAACAACGACACTACCACCACCACCAACAACGAGAGACGAGAAAATTCTCCCACCACTCCACTCTCTTGGCTCATGCCTTGCCCCTGGAATTTTGACAATTATTCCATCGACTACGACTTCTCCAGGCTTAAACAAGTCAAACGCATACTACAAATCGGCGGATGGTATCACGAAGGCCTCAGCTGGCAACAGAGCGAAACTCTCCTTAAAAATACTCCAGTTGGACGCTGGCTCATGCGTGACAGCTCCGACAGCAGATTCGTTTTCGCGGTTTCTGTTCAGACTCCTCGAGGACCCACCTCCGTTAGAGTTCACTATTTCCTCGGACGGTTTCGCCTCGACGCACAACCGCGACTCAGTCTCGCTATGCCGCTTTTCGAATGCCCTGTCAAAATGCTCCAGTACTATGTCGATTATTCCAAACGCATTGACGAACATCGCAAAGAAGTTTGGGTCGATTACAGCGGACAACTGTACGGACAAATTTATCTCACCAAACCTCTCGTCAAAGAAGTTCAAAGCTTATCACATCTCGCTAGAATCGCCGTTAATAAACATCGATTAAACACTCATCTTCTTCCACCTCTCATCAAACATTATCTCGCTGAATATCCGTACAGCTTGTAAAATTAAGTTCGATCGATTATTCCGATCCTTTCGATCGAAATTTACATTTTTCGGCGAGTCCGTCGGAGGCTTTCTTCGATTTTTAATCAGAAAAACAGTCAGACACGCGGTCACGGTTATCGAAATCATTTTTTTAACTCCATAAGATTATTTCAATGAGGCTGGAGTTTGCAACATTGCTATGCAACGAAAGATATTTCGTTTTTATTGATTTGATAAATTTTCCAAAAGATACACATTTTTTGAGTCGCCAAATCGATCGTTTTATCATCGGGATTTCATTCTGCAGTTTTTTTTTTTTTTTTTTTTTTAAAAAAAAAATTTTCAAAGGAAAAAAGAGCAAAGTTTTTTTTTTTCAAGGAAAAAATTAATCAATTTTGTTGAATCCCAACGATGCGAACTTAAACGTGATTCGTTTCAATGAAAATCTTGTGCTGTCAAGTCCCCTCACCTAAACCGCTTCATTTTACGACCAAAGAAAAACTTGCGAGACGCCTCAATTGTTTTTTTTTCTCTTAGTATTACGTAGATTTTTTGTCTTCAAAATTTCGAGTTTTCGTACGAAACATTCGTAGTTAAACAAATTACAAATACATTTATTGCGCAGGTGGAAAACGTGAAAAGGAACGAAAATACTGGCATAATATTCAGGTCTGTCTCGAAAATCCCATTGTCATGTACGTCCAAATTAAATTCATCGATCAAAAATCAAAGTTGACAATCGAATCCCACGGAAAAAAAACAAATTAACGTTTTTCTAAAACGTCAGGCTTTCTTTTAATCGAAATACCGAGAACAAAATTCGACTGACATGAATTTTTGTCACATTTCGGTAATTTAATGAAAATTTGGTTTTTTTTTCGTGGGGGCAATTCGAGCCTGTGTTAACAAAAAAAATGCATGATCAAAAATGATAAAAGTGTGTACAAAACTCAGTAATTCTACGATGAACCAGAATTGCGGATTCGTTCAAAGTTTAATTCAGCGAATCAATTAAAAAATTGATTAATCAATCGCCACGTGTACAAAAATCGTCGCACGGATTTATTCAATTCGATTGAATGTAAATTGCTCGTATGGAAAATCTGAAATTTCTCGTACCCAAAACTTTCGACAAAGGAACCGATCAAGTTCTCAATCCTTGAACAAGAACGTATCAGGTTCGTTAAGTGAGATGAGAATTCTGCACGATGTTCGTATTCGATGGCAAAAAATATGGTCTTTACGTATAGGTTTACGGAAATGCTGAACCTGACGAGTCAATTTTGACGATAATAAACTAACAAAAACAAATTTAAAAAAACGAAAATCGGCTTCGAGCATAATTGTTGCGGTCTCGCGAGCAGCTCCATCCTGATTATCAAATTGACAATTCTCCACAATTGTCCCTTCCACGCGCTCCTTGTCTCCGCTCGCTTCGACTGGAGGTTCAGCCGTCGTCGATATTTGGCGGCGGCAAGGACGCTGACACGGTTTTTGTACATCCGATTCATTGGCTGTTGATTCCATCGCGATGGGTAACGCACTAAAGGGCAAACGCTCGCAACGATCGTCACAGTTATGATTTGACGCCACACGTGTGGAATTCCTTTTCCAAAAATCGGCTTCGATATACTCGAATTTCTCTTCACTCTATCTCTCTTTTTGGACTGTGACTAATCTCATTAAAGAAATTACTATTTCCTTCAAAATCGTAGTTTTCTTAATTACAAAAAAATAAAAAATATATAAATCGCTAAACCGATAGTCATATCGTATTAACGGTTAAGGACGTTTTTCCATTATTCGCGAGTACGAGAAAAACATTTTCCGAGCATTTTCGATTTTTCTTCTAATGCAACAAGAGCCGGCAGCTTTTAATTCCCTCAAAAACTCAACAGTAGCGGAAACGAATGTACACGAGGATTTTAATCGACTGAACGACTGATGCAGCGCCTTAAACTGTCGCTGTCGACAACCGCGAAAAGGGTTTTTGCGAGATACATGGCGTTAAGGAGTTGTACACGTTTTGGAAAAAACGAAAAACCTGCTTTTCCAAAACATTTTCTCCGAGGAAGTAGAAAATTGTATTAAAATAAAAAACGTATCGGATGAGTATGTTGAAAAACTTGTACGAATCGTAGTCCAATTTTTTTTCAAGACGCGTGTCCAGCGAGGGGAGAAAAAAAATGATAACGACAAGTTTTTTCTCTTAAGGGACTCACACTACAAATTTTGGCCTCGCGCGTCATTTTTTCAGCAACGATCCGCGAGCCTATCTCTATATTAGAGATAATATTCATTAGTGTTCATTTTATTGATAGTAATAATAATAATATTAATAATATTAATAATAATAATTGAAGCCTTACGACGAGGAAATTATGTGGACGCCAAGTCTTAGTAGTGCCTCGGAAAAAGAGACTTATAAGCCGTAACTGCCATTTGTATAATACAAATAATCTCCGTTTATTTATCCTTTCAAAATATTTTCCTTTTTCCAACTCCCATTACCTTCTTTTTGACTAGCAAAATATTTCGCGATAAAAGGTAATCACGTACATCGATATTGTACGCTTTTCCCCACATTTAATGCCTTTCCATTACCTTTTTTCTCGTATCATGACTTTCCCCTCTATTCACCCACGTCTTATATGTCGCGAAATAATCATAAGTTATAAAATTAATAAAAATAAAAGGATTTTCAAAAAATGTATGTATTTTGTATAATTATAACGATGTAAAATGTATAGAAACATGAAGTTAAATTATTAAAGAATTATTTATTGTCTAAAGTCGTGGCTTTTGTTTATTTAGATGTTCAAAGTCGCTGAGATCGATCCCATTTCATCGATTCATCTGCCCAAATAAATTGTCGCATCCAAAAGATCTCGTAAGTGCATAGAAAAAAATTTCGGTCAGACAAGAACCTTGAACGATTTTTTTTTCTTTTTTTTTATCGTATCCCAATTATTCCTTAGGAAAGAATAATTTTATCGACGAATATATATGATGACTAGCTGGCACCTTAAGGAATATAAAAATTCAGCCTCATTCCTAGTTTCAACGACGTGGTTTTTTCTCTGCTTTTGTAGTTGACCTAGAAAATTTCGAGACGTCGTTTCATCGTCTTATTCATTGTTCGTGCTCAAGGCTTTTTCTTGTTTTCGTTGGTCGTGTGTACTAAACGACACGCGCTATCGTGCGACTACCAGCTGGAATCTCTTTCCATTAAATATTGACACGAGCAACCAGCACATGATGAATTAATGGCCTCTCTCGTTCGTCGAACTAGCTATATTTCATCGGATTCCTTCGTGCCACGACAAAATCATGTAATCTCGAGGAAATATTGCTCAAATTTATCAGCATCAATCAAGACGTCGTACCATTCCAATTGTCTACGACATTTTCGTCAGTTGTAGAAAAATGTTGCTTTCCTGCGGAATTTTGACTATTCTCTTCAATCATTTTCAACATCGAACTGTCATTTTTAAAAGTTTTTTGAAAAAATAATTTTTTCTTACATTTTCGCATCTATGTGTTGAAAAATATGAACAGTGGCTCGTTCGGTTAATCAAAAGTTGATGATAAAGACGATTTGATGGATTGTAGAAAAATTGTGCGTTCTCCACAATTTTTCGAAATTTTGCATTTTTTTTTTTTTTCATTTTTTTAATCCGATAACAATTCCAAAGGATTTTCCAAAAAATAAAAAAATGTATGGATTTTACGGTTATAGATCGAAAAATATGAACAATGGCTCGTTCGGTTAATTAAGAGTCGACCGTAAAGATGATAATGATTGAAAATTATTAGCGGAAGTTCATTAAGATAGTAATTCGTAGGCTCGTTCCGACTCGAACGAAGTAATAATACGTGGAAAAATGATGAAAATCGTTTAGCGAGAATTGCCAAGCGTAGATAATTGTTTTTCACCTTGGATGGCAAAATACTGCAATCGCTCAAACCTATAACTACACACC
The DNA here is from genome assembly GCA_030522525.1 of Campopleginae sp. 14b. Lineage (NCBI taxonomy): Eukaryota > Metazoa > Arthropoda > Insecta > Hymenoptera > Ichneumonidae > Campopleginae sp. 14b. The sequence continues at coordinate 32,923 of JAPYYS010000448.1, forward strand.
TATGATAGTTATCACCAGAGTAATGTGTGCACAGCTGTGAGTGTGTGTTGGTTCGAGTATTTGTGAGTGTAAGAGGAATGTCAAACATTCTTCTATTTATGTACAAGGCTTTTCGTGACGAATTGCCTCGGACATCGCCTGAGAAAGAATTTATTTCAGCGTCACTCCATCATTATTGAATGTGACGAAACAAACAGGATTTTTACTTGCCCATTCAGTTCAAACGATTTAAATGACGAAATGTGCAAAAAAAGTTTTTCATCGAAGGTTTTCGCTTCAGAAATTCCCAATCGAATAAAGTAATCAGCAAAACTTTATATCGTGCACGAAAGATCGAAAAAAATACTGGAATCTGCATTTTTTAATGCTAACGATATGGAAAAAAATGGAATTAATAATTCAATGTTGACCTTGAACTGGTTGATTTTTTCTAAGACATCACGTGCAATGGTGGAATCATCGAGGAAATTATGCATTTTTGACGCATCTCCTTACTCCACTCTATATTTTTAACCGTCAGCCAATGTCCGAGGGACTTTTTCACGCTCTAACGTAATCGAGGCTTCCATAATGAGGCACGAATGTTTGTCTTTCCGAGTAAACTATTTACTACACCTCATACTTGTAATGATCGACTAATGACCTTACTGCTGTAAAAAAACTGTTATAGGCCGCTCGTAGAAAAATGTTTCGTTGTATAAAAAATTATTTACAAAATGATGGATTACTAGGGCGAATGGATTTCCAGTGATACATCGAATTTTATAGTGTCACGTTCGGGCCTATCGAACCCAAATAATACTTGCTAAATGCTGCGTACAGTTGACTCGCTCTTTGCACTTCTTCCGTCCTGAAAATCACACGAAAATCGTTAACTTTTGGGATGACCGAGAAAAAGCAACGAACATCAAATTCGATTGATTTTTTGCGTGAATTTTATGGAATTTTGATGAAATTTTTCGTACGAGATTTTTACTCACTTCAAGTCGTTGAAATCTCGTTCTTTATTGCTGATCACATCTTTGAGGGCTTTTCGCTCCTTGTCGAGTTCCCTAATCGCAAGGATGTGATTATTTTGTATTTCATTTATTTGGTTATTGAGGGCAGTTATTTGTGCGTTGAGAGTCTGGATTTGAGAATTTTGTTCCTGATGCCTCGAACGCTCCTCCGCCAACTCGAGCTTCAGTCTTGCGTTTTTTTCTCTCTCTTGTTCGAGCTCGTCTTTTATGAGTTCGTATCGTCTATTAGGCTCGATTAATTCTCCCTGTAATTTAGCAACTTGTCGTTGGAGGCTCGTGACGGTTGTTCGAAAATCTCGAGATTGTTCGTCCACTATTTTTTTATCTTCTTTAAGTTTTTCGTAAGATTCCTCGACTCGGAGTAGCCGGGAATTTTGCTTTTCCAGCTCGGAAATTCGCTTTTTTAAGCTCGATACTTTTTCGCTTGTTTCTCGGAGTTCGACGCGACTTTTTTGCAATTGCGCTTGGCATTCCTCCAAACCTTCCGTATTTTCTTTTAGGCTTGTCTTGAGAAGACTCGTTTCTATTTTGTGTCGATTTTCTCGGTCGCGAGTCTCTCTTTTTGCGCGATGCAGCTCGATTCTACTTTTCGCAATGAGATCCTCGTACGATCGAGTCTGCGAAACTGTTTTTTCACGCAGCGATGTCATGTCCATTGTTATTTTACGAATCTCACGTTCGTAACGTTGCACACGAGCTTCCAGCTCTTTTTCACGTGTCAAACTCTCCCTAAGGTTCTCTTCCAACTTCTTGTATTCCCGCTGCCAATGATCGTCTGATTTTTCACGAATTTCTCTCAACTCGCAGATTTCTCGCGACTTTTCTACGTGCAAACTTTCTCTATCCTCTTTTAACAACTTTATTTCAGTCTCCAACTCTTCCACGAGCTTTTTCACAGCCTCCATGTCCTTGGCCCGAGTGCTTATTTCTTTGGTCAGTAGTTCGATCGCTGCACCACGTTCCTGCAACATTTCATTCAATTTTTCAATAGTCTTGTTGGCTTCCGTCGCCGTCGAGTCTTTTTCACATTCCTCTTTGCTTTTGCTCTCAGTTTCTAAGCTTTTAGGGGCCTGGATCAGAGTTTCATGTTCCGCTTGAGTCTCAACGAGCTTTGATGTGGAAACCGAAGGGATTTTCATTGAGTCCATCTTTGCCGAACGATCCAACAACTTTTGACTCGAACTCTGGACAAGGATGTGGAGACGAGACAGTTTTGTTAAGCTCTCGTTGATCGTTGCCTGCGAAACGAGACTAGCAACTTGATTTTTGTGCAGCAATTCGTCAATGGCGTAAACTACATTGTCAGGCACACAATTCCCTCGAAGGTTCAACTTGGTCAGTCCTTGATTTTCTCGTAAGGCTTCCAGCAACACTTGCCCGCCTCGGAGACCCAAAGTGTTCCAAGCCAGATCTACGCTCTTCAAGGATTTGTTTATTCTCAAAGCTTTAGCCAGAGTCTCCGCACAGTGCGGAGATATTTGATTATATCGGAGATCCAATTCCTCTATGTTGTGGTTTGTTCCAAGCCCTTCGCAAAATTTGCCAAACTCTTCTAAATCGCTCCCCAAACTGTTCCATTCCAATGATAATTCTTTCAGCGTATTGTTGCGCACAAATATTTTTCCCAACTGCCCTACAGCCGAGCCATTTATGTTGTTGCCTTTCAAGTTCAAGGACGTCACGTTGGAACCTTCGCACAACGCACCCAATATGCTGCTTAGCCCTTTCGATAGCAACATGCAATCCCCCAGATCTACTTTCCTTATCGTCAAGCTCGATGCCAAAACCCGTGCCAGAATTCCACATATCGGAACGACGATCGACATAGACGATAATTTGAGTTCGCCAGTTTTGCTACAACAAATTCAACGAGAATGTTAATCCGAAGAGAACGTTTAATTCTATCCTGTTTTTTTTATTTTCAGATTGTTATTTCAGAAAATGGATTTCTAAAACTTTCACGTGCAATGAATTTTGGTCGAGTTCAAAAATATTTATGTGGGAATTATTTAATATCGAACGATCATAATTCGATTAAAAATTTACGAATTGGATCGAAATTTTGGAATTGTAAAGGATAAAGGTAACTGTTAGAAAATCTTGATGTAATTTCGACACATTTAGGATGGCGGGGAATTGATCGATTAAACGAATGCAGAATTAAGGGAGAGAACAGCTGTCATATGACAGATTGCTCCTGTTTTGTATATGTTGCTATGGTGTTTACTGAATTCGGGGGTTCTACTTCGTCGAAATGGAAGTGGTTGACAAATTATAGTGAAATAAAATCTCTATTTAAATTTGCTTGCTATATACGTAAAGTTCAGATAATTTAAAAAACGAGCGTGAGTCGGATGTAAACAAACAAAATCTTTTGCTCGCGAACAACTAACCTGCCGATTTGAATCTGTTCAAGAACTTCCGGTGGCACCGGAATATTACAATTTTCACATAGTTGAACGAAAAGCTCGGAATCACTGAGCATATTCATGTAAAAATATTGGAAATTTGGGCTCGATCAATGTCGCGATAAACGAACAATTTTCTTTGATATAAAAATACAAGCGCGACGTAATTTTGATTTTGGTGTTTTCGTTGCAGGCTCAGTTCTTGGAATCGACACAAGAGGCGCTACGAACGCGCGCAAGGTGGCAACCGAAAGGAAATAAATAGTGGAAAAAGTTTTTGTCCGAACAGTGCAAATGTGACAAAAAGTTTCGTGTAAATGGAAATCGTTCAGCATTCCACAAAAAACAAACAGAAATCTTACTTTTTCAGCTAAAAACATAAAAAAAGCTGTGAGTTATTTGACCACATCAGTTATTAGACGGTAATTTGACATTTGAGCGAATTCCAAAATGGCGGATAGTCCAACATGTCGTCAGCGTCTCTTCCGTTTGCTAAGTGTTCCGGTTCGACGCACCGTGGCACTGTGACTTGTTCGTCTCGTGGGACGCATACGCGTGGATTTTGTGTGAAATTTCATCTGTGAAAGCATGCTCCTGCTAGTCTAACAGTCCAATTTGAACATGGCCAACGAAACTGTGGAGGAAACTCCTCAAAAGGAGGAACCGGTACATTTCCAAGAACCGGCGATACAAAATAATCCGGACGGTTGGGGACCGTACGAGTTGCCGGATCAATTCAAGGATATACCGTATCAGCCATTTTCGAAGGGCGATCGCCTTGGCAAGGTAAGAAACGCCTATTTTCTCGTCTCGACAGACGTTCGTCGCAGCTGAGACCTCAATCCCCAAATTCATACTCTTTTCCACTCGATTCTTCTACAGATCTCCGATTGGACCGGCGCCGCCTTCCAGGACAAAAAATTCACGAGTAAGTGTCAACATTTTCTAGTTTTCCACTCCCCAGCCAACATAACCATACATTTGCAAAAAATTCATCACGAATCCACCAATAAAGTCTGTAAATACCTCCAAAATCGTTGGCTGTCAAACATAATGTCCATTCCCAAACATTACATCTGTTCGTACGAGCTGTCTTTTTTATTCACCAAAACCCAACCACAAAATCCACAACGCAATCTCAGACTAATTCAAATTTTCCCAACGTAAACGTTCAATTCGAATTTTGTCTTTTTCGCAGTTTGGCTCGGGAAGTCAATATGCTTTGAAAATAATATTAAATTAAAATCAGGGAAACTTTTTGGCAAATTGATGAATTTGTACCTGCCAAATCAGCTGACAATCATCTCCAAACGTTATTTTGTTGCTGCGGAAAGACTAAAGAGCAAAAAATGAATGAATTGAAAAAATTACAGACAAGTACGCGTCGCAGTTTGGCTCGGGAAGTCAATATGCATATTACCATGACGAAGATGAGTCGACGTTCCATCTGGTGGATACGACGCGAGTACAGAAGCCGCCGTACCAACGTGGCCGTTTTGGAAAGAATCAACGAAACATGAGAGGGCGTGGAGGTCAACGTGGCGGCATGAACCAGATGCAGCAGCTAGGAAAGTTGAAACTGAGGGAAAGAGAGCGCAAGGGTCAAACAAAGCGCTGGGGTCGTCAGCAGGGATTGAGAAACCACAAGAACCAGCCACCGATAAAGATTCGAGATGCGTCGGTGACGGTGCGTCCAGATTGGTCGACGATCGAGGAGATGGATTTCCCTCGATTGGCCAAGCTCTCGTTGCCAGGAGTGAAGGACGGCGAAGATATATTGTGCGCGGGTTCATTGGAGTATTACGACAAAACGTACGACCGTGTGAACGTTAAGAACGAGAAGCCGTTGCAGAGAATCGACCGTATATTCCACACGGTGACAACGACCGACGACCCAGTGATCCGTAAGTTGTCCAAAACGGAAGGAAACGTATATGCGACGGACGCGATATTGGCGACGATAATGTGTTCTACTCGGAGCAATTATTCGTGGGATATCGTGATTGAGAAGATCGGAGATAAGCTGTTTTTCGACAAGCGTGACAACACGGAATTCGATCTTTTGACGGTGAACGAAACGAGCGTAGAGCCGCCCCAGGACGATGGAAATTCGTTGAATTCCCCGCGGAATTTAGCGCTCGAAGCAACTTTCATAAATCACAACTTTTCCCAGCAAGTTTTGAAGTCGACGGAGCCACGTTACAAATTCGAGGAAGGAAATCCCTTCATTTCCGAAGAGGAAGAGAGTGACGTAGCCAGCGTGGCTTATCGTTATCGCAAATGGGACTTGAACAACGGCGTAACTCTGGTTTGTCGTTGCGAACACGATGCCGTAATGCAAGGCCCCAACAACGAGACTCAGTTCCTCACGATCAAGGCTCTCAACGAATGGGACTCGAAACTGGCGAACGGTGTAGAATGGCGACAAAAACTCGACACCCAACGCGGTGCTGTTCTCGCCAACGAACTCCGCAACAACGCGTGCAAACTTGCCAAATGGACGGTCCAGGCTCTCCTCGCTGGCTCTGACCAACTGAAATTCGGATATGTATCACGTGCCTCGGTCCGTGACTCCTCGAAGCACGTTATCCTCGGCACCCAGCAATACAAACCCAACGAATTCGCAACCCAAATAAACCTCAACATGGACAACGCTTGGGGTATTTTACGTTGCATAATCGACATTTGCCTCAAGCAAAAAGACGGCAAATATCTAATCATGAAAGATCCTAACAAGCCTATGATCCGACTTTACGATATTCCTGATAACACCTTCGAGAGCGAAGGCGAGGAAGACGAGGACGACGAGGAGCCCGTCAACGATGCTTTCCAGAATTAAATCACGACCAATAGCCGTTTTTTATCTCCACGGAAACTCCGAATCTCCGAAAAGCCCATTTGAATTATATTTCGAAAGGAGTTTCTATTATAAACAAAAATCTAAATGCTGGGGAGTAATAAAGGATTGCGGAAACGAACATTTTAAGGTATCACGCTTTTTTCCTCATTTTCCTCCGATTCTCCTGACCTTGAATTTTGAAATTTCTTAAAAACTAAGAAACTTGGGAGAAAATTGAACTCTTCGTGAGTGCACATAGTCTGACATAGTGATCTGACCCAAGGTCTTTTCCAAACCGTTGTATTCCGGTGAATATGCATTTTAGGCGACACAAAATTGTTGGGGTCAAAATGACCCGGTATGTACTCGAAGGGTTAAATTTGAAAAAAAAAAATCAGAAGCAAGCTCCGAAAAACTCGTATGAATTCTACTCCGAAATAAGTTTCCGTTTTGAACAAAAATTTGATTGCTGGGAATCAATAAAACATTACGGAATCGAAAATTTCTTAAGGTTTTTGAAAGATTGGGAATATAAAGAGAAAAACGAATTTGGAAGGAAATTTATTTGGTTATGATTTTTTGCAGTTTTTTTTTACTTCAAAACGTATTTGATTTTAGAAATGACAGCTTCCAGCATCTCGTCGTCGATATCACGATGGAAAACGAGTCTTACTATTTTCTTGGACAGAGCTAGGGCCCTGACGATGACTCTAGGTTCGTCGAGCTCGTCAAGAACGACGCTCAGCCTCTGGACAAAGGTATTTGCGTCGTAGTCAAGATCCTCCGGTACACGAAGAACAACCATGTTCGTTGTTATCCCTGTGTCTAGAATGGGTTGAAAAACTCTTGTTTCCAGTTGGTTTATCGCAAATTCCAGTCGCCGGGCTCGCTCGTGGTCGTTTTTGAGCAGCGGGATCGTTTCTTCGAGGGCGACGATACCCGCGGCTGCGAGGACTCCGGCTTGGCGCATCCCGCCACCCAAAACTTTTCTCGTGCGTCTCGCACGTGCGATGAAATCTTTGTTGCCGCACAAAATCGATCCTACAGGCGCACCGAGACCTTTGCTCAAACAGAACGTCACCGAATCGAAATTCTCGACGATTCTCGCAGCCGAAAGTTCTGAACCCACCGATGCGTTCCACAAACGTGCTCCATCCATGTGCAACTTCAAGTCTCGCTCTTTTGCCTTCTTCACTAACTCGTCCAACCAAGATTGATCCACGATGTTACCGGTGAACGTATTTTCTACCATCACCAGCCTCGATGTCGGCTCGTGGAGTCCATGCTTACGCAACCTCGACTCTAAAGTCTCCAGACTGAATGTCCCGTCTTCTCTATTCGCTATTGGACTCAACGTCACGCCTGCTATCTGCGCCGCTCCTCCTTGCTCGTGCAATACCGTGTGCGATCGGTCGCCGCAGTACGCCTCGCAACTTCGTTCGTTGCAATGAACCATTACTGTCAAATTAATTCATTCCGATTGAAAATCATCGTAGAAGATGAATCGACTTTTCCAAATTCGATGCGAATCGAAAAATGAACTAAATTTAGTTTCTACGAATTTTGATTCATTCATTTTCAGCGAAAAGACAAAGATTCAGGATTACAAGAAACCAGGACGAGTTGTGTAGAATTTTCTGATGATTTAAGAAAAAAAAAAAAAACAAAACAGAAATTTTGAGGCTTTGGATGAAAATTGGATCAAGTATTTCTCGTCGCATCAATTATTTTTCATATATTCATACGATAACTTTGAAATTTCGACCATTTTTTCATGCAAATGAAAACAAAAGGGAAGACTTACTGGCAATTAAATTTCCCATGGTCCCGGAAGTGACGAACAGACCAGCTTCTTTTCCAACCATTTCTGCAGCTTTTCGCTCCAATTCTAAGTACAAAAAAGCGTCCATGAAACTCGAAATAAAAAAATTGCTCGGGAAACGCGTGAAGATAAAATTTTCGTCATTTCGTACCATTGACAGTGGGATCCTCGCCAAAAACATCATCTCCAACGTCGGCTTCCAACATGGCAAGTCGCATAGCTTTGGAAGGTTTGGTCATGGTGTCGCTGCGTAGATCGACGATCGTGGCCTAAGCATTAAATTAGTATTTCCTTGATTTTTTCCATCCCGAAATTCCGAACAATCATTTTCTCGAGGAATCGTACTCTTCGAAAAATCCAACATTTTTAACATACATTTTTGTCCCTTGCGTATTGAATGATGTCCACGTCCAATTTAGCCCCGTACGAAGACATTCTTCCAACTCGAATAGCAGATTTTAGCGACAATGAATTCTGTCGATCATTGAATGGGAGAAAGAAAAAATTCAAGGAGACAAAAAATTCCATGAAAGAAAAAATAAATTTTCTACTTTTTATCGACATAAAAATTTGCATGAATTTTGCAGCAATTTATGGATAAGAAACAGTACGAAAATGCCAGTCAATGATTCTGTCGTCCTCTTGGCCAAATAAGGATTTTTTAATGATTCATTTAACACGAGGGCTAACAATAGTTGTTTTTTTCTTCCTTGACCGTTGAAACTGCCTCTCCGAACTCTCGAGTAAATATTTCTCGTTGGTGTAACCAAATACGGCGTATATATATGTACATATGTATACCTGGATGAGGACGGGCCTAACTTTGACGCGAAAAGAAAGATTTGACCTTAATTCGCGTTCGCGCCAGTCCATATGGCCCACAAACGCGAAAATAACCCTATTTGGTCTTGAACGATCATACAAAGTGCAATTCGATTGGTTGGTTCGAGGTGAAACTAATTTTGGTTATCAACTTGAGATTTTCCGATCGGAATATAATCTATTATGGAGAGAATCGATGATGAGTATGTTCAACTCGATAGAGTTTATTTCGGGATCGGCGGCTACACGATTCGCATTTTTGTTCGCATATACGTTACCAAATCCTACCTGTTGATACTGCGATCTATACACGTCGATTTACGGCGAAGATAAAGAACGTCACCCCGGTTTTCTTATCGCGAGACGCACACGACAATCTCCAACGCAAAAATGACAACTAATGCGGATAAGTTTCAAGTACCTGATGATTGCTATGTAATGATGATAAAAGTTAATGAGTAGATTTCTGGGTCGATTAGCTAAAGTGGCTTGAAAATATTATGCGTACGAATCGAGTCATTCGCGCGTGTATATAGAAAAAATACTACAGTCCAAACATAAATATAATTGTTTTTTGGGCATGGGCATTTGTTGTAAAATCATGTGTGGAAAATTGGGTGATTTTATTGATGAAAATAATTGATCAACTGACTAGACCGATTGACTTCGTGTAACGCCTTTGCTTCGCAAAAACGGCGGCTGCTGTCCTCTACCGGAGTCTACACTACGCAGTAAAAGACGATGTCGTGCCGCTCCGGTAGATTGCACTAGCGATCAACTGGGCCGGGCAGCGCGTCAGTACGTTCGAACTCGAGTCGGCAAACGCGAATGGCGGACGAAGGGGGCCGAGGGGAAAAGAGTGTATATACCGGGAGAGAGAGAACGGTTCCAAGCCATGGGGTTGAGTCGGCCAGCCGGGAGCCAGCTTTCAGAAGGTAGTGTGGCCAGCGCGCGGTCTGTCGACTCTGTCGTTCAGAGAGAGTCGAGTTAGAGAGAAAAAGAGAGAGTGAAAGCAAGAAAGAAGATAAATCTAACGAAACGTTAGAGACGAAACTAAAGAAAAACAATTCCACAAATGTTCGAGTGATAAATAAAAGAAGAAAAGATTCTTAGTGTTGCATTATTTCCGTTCCGTCCTGAGTTTTATCCACGCACACATGTAAAAATCGCGGTGGCTAATAAACTTGAAGAAAGAAGTAGTTCGCGTTCGGTTTTACCGCCTTGTGTGTAATACTTGTTTTCCAATCGCATAAGACTCGTCGAGAGTGTAGAAAATTAAAAATTAGTTGAAAAAATCATTGAAACGAAAAAAAATAAGTGTTTCGTGGGAAGCCGTGCATAAGACGTTTTGTGTGCGTGTTGTGTATGTGTGCGTGCCAGTTTGTATATACGCTACAGCGTACGGGGCGTAGAGAGTGAGAGCGCGGCGTTCGCCGAGAGAAAAAGGCGATTCGGACGGCAGAACGCGTGAGAGGGAGAGAGAGAGAGTGAAGCGAAGCATAGTGCGAACTACCACAGCGGCCTTACCGAAAGAACGCTCATTCTTTTTTCTCATTTTATATTCCCAAATTTTAACCTAAAGAAGAAAGACATTGCGACAAAGGGGAAAAAGAAAAGACAGGAGAGATAAGAAAGAGACAGAGAAAACGGTTAAAGGCGGCGCACTTCGTAAGCATTGTGGTGCGCGCGTGTAAAGAAAGATGGCGGACGCTGATTCGAGGGTAGACCGGTCAGATCCGGAATTGCGTTACCTTTCCGTAGATCGTAATAATTTCAACGATCCAGCGACACAAGCGGAATGGACTCAGAAAAAATTGGTATGGGTTCCCCACGAGACTCAGGGCTTCGTCGCCGCTGGGATAAAGGGCGATCGTGGCGATGAAGTTGAGGTCGAAATTGCCGAAACCGGCAAGCGTGTACTCGTTGCAAGGGACGACATACAGAAAATGAATCCACCCAAATTCGACAAGGTCGAGGACATGGCCGAACTCACGTGCTTGAACGAGGCCTCTGTACTTCACAATCTCAAGGATCGATATTATTCCGGACTCATTTACGTGAGTAACCAATTTTTTATTCGTTCCCTCCAGTCTTGCCTATTTGTCACACCTCTTGCGGTTCGATCTTATCGTCTCTCATGGTCTCGAAAAATTTCGCGCTTGTACCGTCCCCTCTCCTTCCCCCGAACATTTTCTCCGAGGCTCAATTTTCGACCTGCCTTCCGTACGATTGTCACGCCAATTCCAACTTTTATCTTCGTCCATTTCTTATCTCGCCCATTATTTCCGACGTTAAATTCAACCCGCTGTGCCGGAGCTCCGGTCCGATTTCTTTTCACCTTCCAAACGTTCGAAATAAATACAACTGCCGACAAAATAATACCGAGTCGGTAACATTGGACAAAAATCTCCAACAAACACGACAGCACGAAAAGAAATTCTTCTCCTTTACCTTGTAAATTCATATTGTCGTTTTTCGAAGTCTTGCCATTTCAATTTCCCTCACAATCAATCAAGTCCAATCGTGCGGAAAATAACTTATCGGAAAAGTCTTTTCGCCTTTCTTTCCACCGTATACCCTCGTCCAATAAATACTGTATGACCTTGAGCTTTCTCAAGTTTCATTTATTCGTTTCGTGGCCGGATACACGGAATTTCTTTTCGTTTTCGATGCAACTTATTCGTACAATTTATTGTTCTTATTCGAATGTTTATTTATTTGTTTAAAATTCATTTATTATTTATTTTTCTATTAAAAATATGATAATTATCTGACAATTTTTACAACTACTTCGTGACCTTGAACCTAATCGCTCAATTTTGTTATTTTCGAGGACCAATACGTGTGCAAATGTATTCTCGCGAATCGTCAGATTAGGTGAATCACTTTTCATTATCTTCCTGTTATTATTTATATCCAGAGTGTCTTCATTTTTTCTTTATCTCCGATATTTTCCGTCTAAACTTTAACGAGCCCACTAATTATTTTACTATCCAAATGTTAAGAGTTATTAATAATATTCTCGGATGAATAGCTCTTTGGCTACATTTCAGACATACAAAGAAATCAAGTTTAATTGGGCCATATCGATAAAGCCAGCAGCTTCGTAATTGCCTTTAGTTTTCGTTCCATTCTTATATCAATTAATCACTCCTGCCACGTGCCTTTTTTTTCTTTTTCAATAAAAAAGACTTCTCCAAGTTTTTCGTAACTGCAAATTCGTTTTTCTTCAATTTCAATAATTCCTTGAAAAAAATTGAAATGTCAACGAGAAATTCATTGATTCTCCGTTGGAAATGAATGATTCGACGAAACAATAAACGACGATAAAAATTGCGTCGTCAGCAGGAGAGAAAGCGTTGTTTTCCTTTTAAGAAGAGCCCTTCTCGTGACCTTGAAATACTAAAGATACGAAAAATATTGGAATTCTAAAAATTTGTCATTTTGTCTCCCACAAGATGTTTCGGTGTCATTCGTGAATAATAATAATATGAGTAATAATAAAAATAGTAATATCCAAAATAAAAATAGTGGAACGAAATTTTTCGTCGTTCGATTTGCAGTGAATTTCTGCCCCAGATTATTTCGTGTCTAGATTTATGAAATAATTCTTTTTCTCTCTCTTTTCTTGTTAGAATATTTTTCTAATAATATTGACATTAAAATATTTACCTTTAAGGCTGGTAGAAAAATTCTACGAAGTGCGTATGACGACATAACACTTTTGATTGTTTTGTACACGTTCTCGACTTATTCTTGTTGGTTCGAACGTTTGGTAATGCTCGTAAACGTTCGGTAAAACTTGTTCAAGACGACGTTCTCTCGCAAGAGCGATCTTTCCTTTCATGCCTGACGCGAGCACGACAACTCTTTTCTCTATCGCTTTTACGACCGAGAAAATACTAAATAAAATTAAATAAAAGTTAAGAAATTCAAAATGAAAATGAAAGCGGAGAAACAAATAAATTTCGACAACTTTCGACGACCTTGCTTCGCACTCCCGATGACATTTAATTTGATTCGCCGGCCACTCCAACGACGTTCATGTTCTAACTTTAAATCTTACTTCGTGTATGACCCACGCTTGAACGAATCTTTCTCTCTTCCTCGATCTCCAGCTCTGCGAACAAAATATCATTGATTCACAGTCGGCCCAACATCATTTTGCACTCGAGACCAAAAAAATATCATACTTTTTTTTCTTATTTTCTTTATTATGCTATCATTCTTATTATTATTTATTCATTATTATTTTTCTATTATTTATATTATTTTTTCAACATTTCTATATTGTTTATTTTTTATTTATTGATTTTCCTTATTATTTTTTTCCCAATTATTGTTATTTATTTTCATTATTATTTATTTATTATTATTATATTTTATTTGCATAACTTTTCGGGTTTTTCTAAAAAAATTTACAGCGTTATGCTTTTTTTTTCTTTCTTTTCTTATTATATGTGAAAAATTGAATTTTTTTGTTATTTTCTTTGAAGTTGCTCAAGAATTTTTAAAGGAGTTGAGCGATTGAACGATGATTATCGTAAATTTGATGAATAATTAATGGGAAAACTTGCAATTGGTGAGCAACGTCCCAAGGTTTTGACTGTTACGAATATTTGCTTTTTGAGTAAAGGAGAAAAAAGGCATGGTGGATAGGAAATTTTAGCGCGTTTTGCGGGTACAATCGACTCGCTTTCATTGGCGTAAAGTTGAGTGGCCGTTAATGAGGGCTACGTCGGTCGCGATACGGAATTCCGTTGAACTCACGAGCTCGAGAGAAAAAAAGGGAGAGAGATACTTTGTGCATGTGTCTGGGTGTGTTTGTGTGTGTACAAGAGAGAGAGAGAGAGAGAGAGGGCACGTCCCTTCCGTGGCTGTTGGTTGTCGCGACCACGCCCGGAAATCGTAAAATCTCGCCAGATAAAAAAAATTCCATTATGCTCATAAAAAATAATAATTTCCAATGTACGAGCTTTTTTAACGCGATTTTTTATTTGAAATCATTGACGAAAAAAAGTAAATGGTTTTTTTCACCGAAAATAATCATCGGAGGGAAAATTTTTGACAACCACCGTCGTCCCCTGTCATCGAAATGTCATAACACCAAGTACATTACCTCCTTTGATTTGCTTCACAGCACAAAATCCCGAGCGGCTATTACGCTAAGCTACGCGTGAGAAAAGCGAGAGCTTCAGAATCTTCTCCTTCGTGCCAACTTTGCACAAGTATATATATATACATATATTTACCGGCTAACGTGCTCTCCGTAATTACGTCGTTAAAAAGGCGCAATGATCATCCTCCGACGGCTTGATAACATCGTTCAACTATTTTTCTCATCCCCTCATTCGAATGCCATTCCTCTCACCCAATTCCGCTGCTCAAAGGCCAAAAACAAATCTCATTTCAGTTTTTTGCTAAAACCCAGATTTCCACTTTTTCTCAAAAAATAAGCAAGAATTTTGTTTTCGTCGCTTCATTCATCGACGAGAAATTATTAATCATTCGTTTGCTCATTTGAAAAAAAAACTTTAATATTGCGAATTAAACGAGAAAGTATACGATAGTTGTCAAAGTTTTGGTCTAAAGTAGATTTTTAAAAATTTTTTTATTCTGAACTTCTTCGAAGAATGACATTGCTTTGTCATCCGAGACCTCGTTATAGCGAATTTGAGGCAACGTTGCAGTTTGCATCGCCGAATGCAACGAAAACTCATCATTTTTGATAGCCGAGAACAAAATTTTCGTCCTCCTTGCCCTGGAAGAACGAAACTTACCAGAAAATTTTCAAAACAAATGAATTAATTATCAAAATATTGAGCAAAAAATATATATATCATTCGTCGTTTCCCTTCAATTTGCTAAAAATCGTCGATAGTTTATTGAACGCGGAAAAATGAATTTATTTGGATAATTTCAAAGTTTTCTTCATTTTCGCACGACATTTGGTTCCTAACGAAATCATCAATGATCGAAATGACGAAAATCGGCTTCCGGAGAAACTTTCCACAATATTTCGCGCTGCAATGACGAAATTTTTTTCACATTTTGTCAAAAAAAAAAAAACAACGTTTAGTCGAACGTACCGAGAAAAATATTCGGCCAGGCCAGGAAGGGAAAAGGCAAGAGGATTGTAACGTGTGGATCGATCGGGTGCGAACAAGAGAGTGAGAAACATTTTGTTATCAGAGTGATAAGAACAAACCCGCATTTGGTCTACTGTACCTTTTCCACCAACGTCAGCCAACATTCGATCCACGACTCAGTCCTGACTCAGCTCCCCCATATGTGTGTGAACGTGTGTGTGTTCTTTGGAAGAGGCTCTGGACGCGGTTATTGCAATGACTAACCGTTCTCTAAGCCTTGGAGGATATATGGGAGAAGGAGAAGCAAAAAAATATTATATGGCACACACGATGTTCCCATGCATCGTCATTGAATTATGCCCTCAAAATCCTTGGCAGGAAAAAAAAAAATCAAACGAATATATGTGCTTAGAAACACGTGCTCCGGACCGATCGTCTCGTAAATTTAATCCATTTTTTCATACCTCAGCCTTCGCAAAAATAGAGAAAATAAAAACATTGAATCGTCCTTGTCTCGAGCAGAGAAAGACACTCGATTGAATGGACAATTTTAGACGAGCCTGAAGTTTGTATCGACGCAATGCCACGAAATGAAAAAAAAAAGAAAATAATTAGTCACTTTTTTATCAAATTTGTCTCTTGCCCTTTTCGGACCTTACAAATGGATTCGTGGAATAAAAAGTGACGAATCATTTCATTTATTTATTTTTGTCATTTCGTGGCATTGCGTCGATGCAAACTTCAGGCTCATAATTTTGGTTGGCCTCGATACAATAAGCTCAGGTTTGGCGAGGAAAAACGCCAACATTTCCGCTCAAATACTCACTATCCTCGTCATATATACCAGCGGCATGTCTTATTGTTACGTCGGAAGAGAATCAATCGCGTCGGAGTTCGCGAACCGTAATAAAAAAAAATCGATGTCCAGACTTTCATTTTATCCATTCCTCCATTTTTTCTTCTTTCTTTTTTATTCTCTGTAAAGAGAAAGAGAGAGTCAGAGCCGGGAAGAAAAAAGGTTATATCTTTCTCTCTCTCTCTCTCTTCGTTCCTTTCTCCTTGTCGGTCGCATAAAGCAGTAAACCGCGATAAGAGTTTCATTTTTTCTCTCGATAAGATAGCGAATTATCCAGCTGTTCGCGTTGAATTGAATAAGAAGGAGAAAAAAAAAAGGAAAGACGAAAAAGTGGATGCGACTCTCGTTCATTTTTTCTTCTCGCATTCTCGTTGTCCGCGACGACAACGACAATTCCTTTGGCTGACTCGATATTCAAACGCAGGATTTGCACGAGTTTCTTGACTCGTACTCACTGAAACACCAATCGAGAAAGCGCCTTTAGTCTCGCGCCGGAATATTCGTACATTAACCGTTTCCATTAGCTGTACAAACACTCTCGTTCCTTTTTACCACCGACACAGACCCCACTACATTATAAATGTGTATTCCAAGACACACGTTCGTACTCATTGGTGAAAAAGTTGCGGGAGAGACCCCTCGAGTTTTTTGGCTCGACGTTCTCAATAATAACTCTCGTCCTTGCTCACCTCCCCCTCGCTCCCGCCTCCCCTCTGCTCTTGACTCCTGACTTTAAACACGAGAAAGTTTGATCCCGTATCATACGATATCCACTCATGCGCGTACATACGAACCATTTTTCCTCCCCTTCAAATTGAACATTTTTCCAAATTTCAACAAACATCCGAAAAACTTTGTTCCTTATGTAATTTTTCGATTCATACCCCTTCGAGTACACACTGGGTCATTTTGACCCGAGCGAATGAAAAATAAATCGAGGGCCGTGGAATATAGATAATTTACAACAAAAACCGTCCCTTCAAAAAACGAACTAGAGAAAATCCATATTTGCCGGAATACAACGATTCGAAAAACGCCTTGGGTCGAATTGACCCAGTGTGTACTCAATTTGAATGATAATAACTTTGCCGTATCATCGAAGAATTAACCCGACAAAACGAATTTTTATCGAGGTTTGCGGAATTTTAGAACGATGTTGAAAAAACTATTTGCAATCGCGAAAAAATCGTGTTCAATGGGCATAAGAAAAATTTCACAGTTGTTGGTTCGTACGCAGACACAGTCATCGCGAATTCGTTCAGCAAAACTCCGATTTAACGTGCACCCTTTCGGCCCCCTACTGCGCGATCAGTGGGGACTCGATCCAACCCAGCAGACTTTTTTTTTTTTTGCTCTTTTGATGCGATTTTTTTTTTTTCAATTCGTTTGAATTTTCTGTTTGCGATTGGCGCATCAGATAATTAACAGCTCGAACTATTTATGGTATAAATAAATTGATCAATCGTATTTCGTATCAAATGTGAACGGAATTACGTGATTATCAATTTGCCCATTCATTTGTTTATTTATTCAACAATTGCTGATCGATAATTAAGCATAAATATTTATAATTAATCGAAATATTGATGATTATATAAGAGTTGGAATTTCACGTAAGATTCGCCAGCACGGTACAGGCTCGCAACTCTCAAGCGCCAAGAAAGTATAGCGAGGGCTTTAAAAAACGGGAGAAAAAGGGGCTATCGGAGCGAGGGGCGAACCAGGAGGTCGCCGTATTTTCTTCCTCGGTGTATCAACGTTTTAACTCGAGTTGCGAGGTCCTCGTGACCAAACGCTCTCGGCACAGATTTCTCAAGATACAGACTATTCTTTCTCTCTCATTTCTCCCTCTCCCCGTTGCATCGCTGTCGCAAATCCTTAGCGATTTTGCCCTCGAGCTGTACAACATTCATATCGAATCTTCTCTCGACTCATCCCGAGTACCGACGTTAACTTTGTAGCAGAAAAAAAAAAATCAAGTTTAGGCTTCGAAGATCGTGACCCACGTGACTCCGTCCTCCGAGTCAGTTTTGTCAATTTTTTCCTGATCATATCGATCTTTCTATCAAACCGATACTCATAATTGAGTCACGATCTTTTAACAAGTGTTTTTTTTCATCGTTGTATTATCGTACGAAAAATGAAGGTTTTCTTATCTTTGTTTATCGACCGCTTTGTACTCGGACAGATTCGTCTTCGTCCGCCTCATGAATTTGCCTCCTTATCGGGGAATGTTTAATGTCAACTTTCGGTGAATCCGATAACTACTGAACCAACTAGTTTTTTTCTAATGAAATTCCTCGTGAGTCATTTGAATTATTCCGTAATTTACTGAAAAGGCAAATTTTTTAATCTCGTCATGAGAATTTTTCATTCTGAACAACAAAAATGTATCATTTGAAAGGAATTTCCAAAAAAAATCGCAAATTTACAAAACGATTTTTAAAATAAATTTGAAAAATTGAAAATAAAATGTTTTAAAACAAATAAAAAATCAATGTAAAAAAATGGAAAAATTCAAAAATGAATTCAAACAAAATAAAGATTTCAAAGAATTTCATTTTTAAATAGGAAAAATTTGGAAAAAAATAATTATTCGAAAATGGTTGAATAATAGATGAAAAATAATGCAAAACGTGGTGCTCAGGAACGAGTGACTTTTGTTTAAATCGCGTAATTTAGAAAAACACAAATGGAGCCTGGAGCCCGTCAAGAGTTTGCAAAATTTTCGGCATACTTGTGATCTTGCGAAAGGACGAATCGAAGACAAAACGTGTGTACATTTGACAGTAAGAAATATTTCCCCTGCCCCTTCTCTGGCTCTTTCTTTCTTGGTTGCTTTCTGCATTACGTAGCTCGATCGTTCGCCTCGTTCTCGTCGGTTATTGCGGCGTGTCAGCGAATGCCACAGCGATGATGTTTCGCAAGAGCCGGCCGAGTTCGAGCAAGGTCGCCGTCGAAAAAAGGAGTAAAAAAGGGGGAGAGCGAAAAAAAATGGAAAACATGACTTGGCTCCGAGAATTTTTTTCAGTTTGTACGTTCGATTCGTCTGTATGAAAACGTACGAAAGAAAATATAGCATTTATATTTGCGAGGATTCGTTGTCTTTGGAGGTGGACGTTAACGCTCGCGAGACAAATTCGTCACATCGCCGCAATTTCAATCGATTTATTTTTATCTTTTTCTTTCTCATTCTATACGTTGCTTGTTAACTTGTTAACGATGCAGAGTCACGTTGTAGCATGTGCACGTGGGTCGTAGGATATTTCTATAAGACGTGGGAGGTAAACAGAGTTCAGGCACCTGTTCAAACAGCCCGAGGAATTTCGCAGTTTTGCCACGATTTTACATTTTTTTTCTCTTTCTTTTTTTTTCCTTTCGTTATGCACCGAGTCTCGAGAATTGGATCATACTATTAATTATTATTTCTCAACGATGTTCCTCAAGGCTGCTCTCTTTCTGCCTGACCAAAAGGATGGCCTTAAACAAAAAAAAGCATCGAAAATATAAACATCGTTGAATTCTTCACAGTTGTTATTTTTTGCTCCAAATCCATTGATGCTGCCGATTGGAATAATCGCCCAAAGAAAAAAATCATCTCGCAGCTCGGAGCTCTCGAGCTGGAAGAATAATTTACGCTTTTAAAGAACTCGATGAATAGACCCGTTGATTGGCTCGATCGATTCGCCGCTGTTGAAATATTAAAAACACGTGAAAGCAATCCTCTCGCTACATTCTTATATTCCGTTTAATTCACCAAACTCAATGCATAATTAAGATTTTTCTTTAAAATCCAATTGATTATCACTAAACGAGATTTTAACGACTTTTTAAGTCGGTCAAAAAATATCGATTAACAAATATCGATTTATAAATATCGACATAATTAATCGATATTTTTTTTTAATTTTCATTAATGGCTCAAGCCGATGAGAGATTCGACTCTCGCAATATTCCGGTGCCACTTATTATACCGATTTAGAGGCGATTAAGAAAGAAAAATAGTGGTCGAGCGCGAAGGTTTGGAACATCTGCGAATAATCGGGAAATGTCATAGTTAGGCATAGAAGATCTTGACACTCGCGAATGCGGACGCCGGGGAGAGAGGACACGAGGGAGGGAGGGAGGGAGGGAGGGAGGGGAGAATAAAATTTGCAGGGTTTGCTTATTCGTTATTACAGTCGCTATATATCTTCTTGATTTTCGTCTTCTCGTCGCCTGATTTTCTACGACACTCTCAATGGAATTACGAGCTCTCGTGTATTAAGCACAATTTTGCCAGTTGACGAAGAAACCTTTGTATATATGTAGATGTTGTATATACGTCAGTGCCCGGAGACCGACGACTCTTGCCAAGAGAGAATCCAGTATTCGTGATGCGTAAGAAAATCTTTGACCACCAACCACGTCTCGAAGAAAAAACAAGCTAAACGAAACTAAAACAAGCGAATAAAGGAGGAAAAAAAAGTGATGATTTCTAGCACTTTGGTAACGCCATTCGGTTCACGTATGCAACAACTCGTCGGCGTTACAGATAAGCACGCCAACTGCTCGGTTTTTCACGCAGGAAACATTTGCCAATTCTCCCTTCGTAAACCAGCTCGTAATTTGTTGAAATCCACTACACGAGAAAATTTTCTTTTTCCCTCTTTTTCAATAAATTCTCACTTCAATAATGAATATCATTTTAATTCAATGCAAAAATACAGTATCCATCGGTCTGTACATATTTGTTGTTCTGGCCTGAAAAAACGAGAATATAACGAGCACGTTGCACTCTCTTGGTCCAATCCCAACGTTAAGGGTGAATGAACGAATTTTATTTAATCCTCTTGGCCGGACGTCCTACCACGCAGAGCTCGAGGTTAAGGACAGTTTTTTGTTGGCACTCGTCGAAACGTCGAGGCGTATTGAAAAAGTCTATTAACCTCGAGACTCCTTCGAATTTTCTCTTTGTGCGAGTGTGGTCTTTTGTTCTTATGAACGAGCTGTTGAAATTTCTGAAAATTTTCCAGTTCAGAATCGTTATTTGATTATTTGAGCCTTCTAGTACACACTGGGTCATTTTGACCCGACCAAATGAATCCATGACTACAAAATATGGATAATTTACTACAAAAAACGTCTCTATTAAAAATAAAAAACATATTTAACAAAATATAACGATCTGAAAAACGCCTCGGGTCACATTGACCCAAGATGCACTTATAAAGTGCACTCAAAGCTTTAAGGAAACTCCGAATCTTCCGCCCATGCAACTACGTCAGTTTTTTGACACCGTCGTCCATTCGTCTGTCAATTGGACGACGTACACGACGATCGGACTCGGTAATGAACAGCCAACGGAAGAAGAATCACGATGTTGAAGTTTGCGTCGTTAGAATGCAACGAAAATCCATTTTTCTTCAGACACATCTCAAGATTCTCATCCAATATTTAGTAAGGACGATGAATCGATATTTTTTAGGCTCTAAGATCGGTACGAAAATTGTCATGATTTTTGAAATTGAACGAATGATAGAGAAACGTATTTTCATTGTGGAGCCCAACGTTGCGAATTTCAGTGTCTTGAAGAATCTCCCTCGAAACGCCAAAAGCCATGTTCTTGGCTTAAGTCTCTTCTCTTTGCATATTTGTATATATGTAGCACTCAAATATATATATAAACATATATTTACCAAAGCCAAAATAGAGTACAAGTTTTTATAAATAGAACTTGGAAGCATTGCATCGCTCAAGTTCGCGGTTAAATATACATATTCTCCGTCCTTTATTGTTTGTTATTTACGGTTTGTACTGCACGCGTTTTGTTACGAAGACCAACACGTGGCCTCGCGCCGTCAGGGGTACGTCTCCTCAGTCTCGCCTTGCCAAAACCTCATCGTCTCTATTTCTCTCGTACGAAACGTTATGACGGGACGATTTTTCCATCGCGGTCTGGTCGATTGATCGTCTAGGCTTAGAAAAAAAAAAGGAAATAAAAAAATTCAAGTCCTGCCAATTGCACCGAGCCGATCATCATGGACGGAAAATTCGATACGTAAATTGGATTCTGTCGTTCTCGTCCGCTTGATTGCTTTTCAAGAGCATTTATGTTTTCTCGACCCTTCTGCACGCTGTCCAATAATTTTACATCTCCGGACCAGAGCTCAACAGGAATGCGATTTCCAATAGATTGCCCCATGAAATTCCAGATGCTCATCAACCTGAATTATTTATTCATTGCCATCTTCCCACTGTTTAGCTCCGATAATTATTCAACTTCGCTTCCGGACTTGAAAATAAATTCCATAAATGAATTGGGAGGATTAAAGAAAATGAAAAAATGTGATTGATGGAAAAAATATTTTTTGGACCTTGAAAATAATCTGCAAATTGATTGGGAGGATAAGAAAAATTAATCAATGAAAAAAACCACTTTTCGTTGGCTCCCGAACCTAAAAAAAATTCTCTAAATAAATTGAGAGGATTGATGAACAGGAAATAATGTAATTGATGGAAAAATTATTTTCTACCGGCTTCCGGACCTGAAAAAAAAACACTCTTAAACAATTGGGACGATTAAAAAAAAAAAAAAAAAACAGAAGAAAAAAGTGATCGATGGAAAAATTTGTCCTCCGCTTCCGAGAATGCAAATTCTATCAGCCCCATTTTCCTGTTCTCTTCCGCTCAGTCTCGATTTTCATATTCCCATAAATAAGGCAAATTCCGTTTGCCCCTTCCCTCCTCTTAGCCTCTCCTAATTATATATCTCTTCGGTGTATTTCTCGAAGCGTTTTACTCGCGCAACGTGTTACACACACTGTTTATAATGAAATTAGTGAGAACTGGTTAGACCGCTGGCACGTTAATTGGGCGTTTAGCTTCATGTCCAACGGACATTTCCATGCTTTTTTTTCTCCTTTTCATTATTGACGATTTTCATCAGACACGAATCCACGAATTAATCTTCATCGCCATTTTCATTGTCTCTTACTGACCAGTCACGATTTTTTCATCTCCGCTCCGCGTTGATCAATTTTCACCACGCCTCCCGTTCAACAACGAAATTGCGGCGAAACTCACTGCCCTCAGTCCACTAGATCGTCTCAAATGACGTCATGCTAAATACACAAACACGGACTATCCTTGATGAGTCGTCAAAGAAATAAAAAATTAAATTAAATTAAATTAAAAAAAAAACACACGATAATTCTTAATTTTATGAATTACCAGAAATTCAGGGTTTTTTTTTTATTTTGCAATTTCGAGACGCGAATACAACATTTCCTCAGGTACCATCGTGGTGGAGCAAAAGAAAGATGAACATTTTTACGTGTGCTCGTGTTGAGAAAGAGGGAGGGGGAGAGAGAGACGCACACAGAGACACGACGCAAAGGAAGGCCGTTTACCGCGAACCCGAGGGCCAGCCATGTGTGTCAACCGGCAAGCCTTGTCCGGGGACGAGAGCTCTGCGAGGCTGATGTCATACACACCGGTCGGTATACTCCAGAGAGAACCGAGAGATGCTTTCGTCCTCTTCCTCGTTTTTATCTCCGCCTCGTCTTCCTCCTTTTTTTTCATCTTCCACCTTTTTCCTCTCTCCCCGTTTTTTCACTCTTGTTTCTTGTCTCTCCTCTTCGAGAACCTCTTTGCCGGAGTGTCTCGTTTTTTTTAAATTATTTCTGTCTCTTAACGATTGAGCCAGCACGCACGAAACACGTGCCCGAAAATTGTTTGTACCTGGTGGCGATCCTGCTCGTCGTTCCAAACGCGACAAAACATTTATCTTTTACTCGCAGTTTCAATTGTTTCAGAATTTTCAAAACTCTTCTCGCGGTGCCTCGTTCATTGCTTGTCTTTCGGTCGAGGTTACTATTGGCCCGAAGGGACAGGTGCGCTCGAATATTTCCCGCCGCCCAGTCCAACAAATCGCGTTCAAACTCGCCCACAAGCTGTTACCATAAACCTTTCCCTTCCTTTCTGTGCGCCTCCATTTTCGCCTTTGTACACACACGAGCATCGAACACTCTCAATATGTATGAGTCGCATACACAAATATAAATATCCTGCATACCAAGTACCTTGAGAACGATAAAACGTTCCAAACTTTCCTTCGCCCTCTCTCTCTCTCTCTCTGAAACGTCGTTACGACTCTGGCCACGTCTACTCGTTCGGTCAGAGAGCCAGCATAAAAGATCGTAAGCTCGAAAAGGAGAAAAAAGCATAAAGTAAAAAAGAAGGAATTTGTAATCGCGATCGAAATCCTTTCGACTGGTAACATTTGTCGTTTATGTTTGTAAAAATTCTTCGAAATTAGGTCATCCATTTAATCGGGAATCATCATTTTTTCCATTTTTATCGTCTCCATAATTCAAGATTCATCAACGCGATTGGACCAATCGCGCTATTATTTTCATTATTGTTTATCGAACAAATTGTTTCTTCATGCCACCGGCTTATTCCGTAATCTCAGGATTTATTGAGCTCGTGAAATAACGATGTTAAAGTTTGCATCGTTGGAATGCAATGAAATTCTCTTTTTTCTTATCGAATATTTGATCACGACAATGAATCGATATTTTTTGAGCTCCAAAGAGAAAATCGGCACGAAAATTGTCATGGTTTTTTAAATTGAACAAACAATTAAGAGAAAAACATATTTTGCTTTGGACCTCAACGTTGCGAACTTTGGTTTCACGTAAAATTTCACTGGCCACTTGGTATTAAGCCGATAAATGCTCAGCAACAAATAAATCGACGCTCTTGAGCGGCAATCGCTCTTGTCGTGTGTAGCAGCCAATGAAAAAGAAAAAAAGACGAAAAAAATGAAAAATGATCTGTAAAGAGATCACGTGAACGGTACACACTATTTATTTCTCATTTACTTGTTTTTTTATCTCCCTCGTGGCATAAAATTCCAATCCCATTCTGAATGCGACAGGATTGAGCTGGCACGAGGCAAAGACGAGTCCTTATAAGGAGGAGCGTCCTTAACCCGCTTCGGAAGTGCCTTAACGACATCTTCGACATCTCGCATAAACTCGACTTACACCATACAAGCATTTTGAATATATACATGCATCGAGGTACGAATATGCGTTGAAATAAGAGACAAAGTTTGATAATACGTAAGCATACGCAATGAAAGTGAATTTACAAAGTTGCTACCCCCTTAATAAGGCGACGAGGATTATGCCCATTTATGGAGAAGCCTCGAGTATCCATCATTCCGTAATCCGTTGACGCGATCGCGACTAAAAATAAGACAAAAATTCGAGTCTTCCTTTTATTTTCCTCGGCGTCATTAATTTTTGGTATTTTTGCATTATTTTTTTATTTTCCCATAAAGGTTCATCATACTTCACCCTAAACTCGTTTCATCCACATTTTCCACTCTTTTTCTCGCATATTTCTTTTATTTAAATGGAATCGAGAACTCTGCCCACGTCTCTTCTTCATTCGCTTTAATTACACATCTATTTATTTGATTGTAACGTGCGCCGCATTGACTCGGTAATGTCGCTTTCACAATACGAGATTATAATCGCACTGTCGCTCAAGTATTATTGATCGTATTCCTCCTGCCATGTATACCTATATATCTCTATTTTTCTATGTACGTATCTCAATTGATCGGCTCACCATTTATAGCTCGATCGCGACAGCTTATCTCTCGCTTCTTTCCTTCCCACCCTCCTTAATCGATTCTCACGAACTCCGCTCGACTCTCTGGAACCCCCGAGTATCCGATTCTTCACGATTAAAATATCGTCATCCTTAACCGAACACGCTCAACAGAGACGGGAGAGACAATCACAGATGCTTCTGCTTACGAATACCAATAATTAATAACTCGAATTACCCTTATGGGGTCTCAAAACTGTAGAGGATAATAATTCACCTACGAAGCTGGTGCATTGTATGGAGCTTTATGTAGTTTTTATGTAGATTTGCTATGCGATAGCAAAATTTTTCAGCGCACACTTTCTTCAAGTCCACACTGGGTCAATTTGACCCGAGGCGTTTTTTGCATCGTTGTAGTCCTTCGGATTACCGTTTCAAATGCCGAACAAATGGTGAGTGAAAATTGTTCAGGTCAAAATGACCCAGTGTGTATACGAAGGGGTAATCATCAATTTTTTTTCGGTAACGGTCTTTTTTGCGAGTGGGCAAGTGAACTTTTGACATTTTTCAAAAATCAAAATATAAAGTAACAATCCGTTGAAACGTTTCTCCCAATTCCAGGCCAGCAAATAAATGAGCCACCGGCGAAATGTACATACACAGGTTAGAGATGTATATACGTAAGCTAGGCAGGAATGCCGATTTGGGTTCGACGACACGGCCAACTTTTTGGGGGACCGGTTCTCCGGGACCTTCGGACACAGTCGTGGCCAATTTAGTTAAAAAATCGAGCAAAACATCGCATCACGAACCGCGACCACCGTCTCGAAAAACTTTCCGGTACCTTACCGTTTCTTGGCTCTGTCCCTCGAAACTCCTTTTCGTTTCCTCGGCATTATTTTTCACGCCATTATTTCAAATCGTTTCAAGAATTTTCGATCTCATTCAGTCCGGGCCTTATTTTTCTATTGAATTTTATTCTTTTCCACATTTCGAATCTCCTTCAACGGTTTTTGAAATTTTAACACTTTCTATTCGGTCGTATATCCTCGAGAAGTGCGTCATAGTTTCATCCACGAAATAACTGTTGTCGTCTCACCTGGGGGAAAGCTAGCTGATGGACTAGCCCACGATGAATCACGATTGTAGGAAGCTACGAGCAAAAGAGCGCGGAAGCGCGTCGATCGCAAGACTCACACACACATGAATACATGCATGCACGATGTGTATATGCTTTAATCTCCTTTGTAACGACCTCACGCCGCGCGTAATATAAAACTGCGAGACGAGTCATCCGGGATTCTCGTTTTTTTTCGACTCCATACATTTACCGAGAAATTCCAACGGCTTTCGCTCCATGATTTATCCAAATGATATTCGATATCTCACACTCGGCTATGCAGATTCTAACATTTTACTTTCCCATCAGATCCACTTATTCCACGAGCTTTGACACTCGAGTCTTTATTTCGAAAGTAAAACATTTTTTTATCCAATTTCTGTGCCACCGAAGCTCCCAAAGTTGGGGTCCAAGGAAAAATACGGTTTTCCATTAATGGTTCTTTCAATTTAAGAAACCGTGAAATTATAATCTATCGCATTTTCAATCCCAAGAATGGGATTGGAATTTCATGCCACGAAGGAGAGAAAAAAAACAAGTGAAAGGGAAATAAATAGTGTGTACCATTCACGTGCTCTCTTTGCAGCTTATTTTCCATTTTTTTTTCTTCTTTTCCGTTTTTTATTGGCTGCTACACACAACGAGAACGATTCTCGCTGAAGAGCACCGATTAATTAGTTGCAGAGCATTTATCCACTTGATACCAAACTGATCAATTTTCAAAATCATGCCAATTTCCGTACCAATTTCCAGCTTGGAGCTTTTAAAAAATCGTTTCATTGTCCGGATTGAATATTTAGCAAAATTCTTGAAATGTTCCCAAGAAAAAAACGGAATTTCGTTGCATTCGAACGATGCAGCCTTAATGTCTTAATTTTGTGAAACTTTGAATCGTTACTCGGTCATTGTGTGGTTTGCCGAGTGATTAATTTACCAAATAATAATGAGAAATTGTTGCCGCTCGTCAACCAAGTGATTTAGTTGTCTCTCGGTATTTGGAGCTCGCGTAAATATTGCGTAGAGACTCTGGAATGTTGACAAATCAATCTTCCTCTCACCTCAGGGCGAAACCTTCGTAACTGAAGGAACGAGAGACAAAGCGATCATAAAGCCATCCACGAATAATATGAACAACGTGGCGTGTTTTTTTATTCGTTGAAAAATACGAGAAAAAATGAAAGTTCTGGTTGTTGAAGAATTCATTGAATTTCGTATCGTTTTCGCTCCACGAAATACCCTCGTGTTTATCGCGAGTCGTTGGATCTTCCAATCCACTTTATTCTGCTTTTACCTTCCGTAACAACAGCATAAAGTTGAGAGCGACTGTCGTTACTTTCAAGAGATGACCGCTCGATTTTGTGTCTGCGACGAGACATTGAAAACTTGCGAGTTTCCTTCTTTCTTGTAAAAATGAAACGACCAAAAAAAAAGATAAATATATATTCTTGTCGCACAAGCAGCACAGCTTTTATTCTCCCTTTATCCGCTTTTATTATCTTCCCCGACGAGACACACGTTATGTCGACTTTTCTCTTTGTAGTCACTCCTTCTATCGCTGACGGTACGAAGGACAAACATTTCAGAGAAATAAAAAATGAGCTGACGCAGTGATTTTTTACTCAATTTATGCTCCAAACATTTTCTAACTACATTTTTTTTTTCTTTTTTCAATTATTCCGACGTCCGGGCTCGTGACAAAATTTTCAACATTTTAAATATTCCTTTCAAGTTTAAATATTTTTACAAACAGGAAACGAAACAAATGGTGGAAATTACAGATCATAATATTTACCTATTCGATTCTGAATTATGGACAAAATTTACAGGAGAGCCCAAATTCCATTTTATTTTTGTTTCGTACCTCGACCCGTGTCTAGGCGCCGAGTAGCCTCTCCGACACACCCAAATACTCGCTCTTTTCGGCGAGTCTTTCTCCTATAGATTTTCTACCTGCGCTCAAAGTTTGTTCGCTTCATTCATACCTTGAATCTAAATGAGAAACATGCTTTTCGATGCTGATCCTTCGCTCCGAAACTCTGACAAATTTAGTCCCGATCCCTTCGAGCTGAACTCTCGCAGTATTCATCGTAAAATTCAATATGTATGCAGATCCGAGGCTGCACATTGCTAGGCACGATATAAGCGAAAATTTATGCAGAAACGATAAAAAATCGGGAGGAGCGAATATTTATCAAATTTTTTCTCAAACGCAATATTTGGTCGTTTAAATTTTCAATGAAATAAAAAAAATTATTCAATATCGAAAATCGCTCGATTTTTTCGTCCTCGCTGTACTCGGGCCTCTCCCTTTTCTCGTTCTCCACCTATCGAACGTTCTTTTACACACACGCATGTTTGCGCGTACGTTGATGACGTCATCGCGTTCTGACATTCCACCAAACGATGACGAGCAGGAGTTGGCAATGGATTCGCGTACTCACTTGGTCGTAGCACGTCTCTGAATTATGCGACAATAAAATTCTGCGAATGCCTATCTCCGCCGAAGACGGGGTTCACTCATGTCACTGCGGTGACTGGCCCGGAACTCGATCTTCTCTCATTGTTGCTAATAACCAGAGAGACACTTGTCAACTTCAAAGATGCGATGCATTCGCCATGCATATTCGTGTGCATTTGTGTGTAGGCAGTCGATCGAATTTACTTATGAATTTACGATCTAAATTTATTTACAAAATGCATTCCAGACTTCTTTTTCGTTCAATTTCAGCTCGAGGATAAAACCGAAACTCGGATCGTTGGAATCCAATGATGAATTTTTTTTTCCCATTATTCGAATATTTAACCCTTCGAATACACACTGGGTCATTTTAACCCGAACATGTCTCCTTTACTGATTGTTTGGCGTTAAAAAAAAAAAAAAAACTACAAAAAAAGTCATTTATTTTACGAAATTGTTAAAGCTTCATTTTTTTCTTATTTTTAATGACAATCTTATTGTGGAATGTATAAATAATCGCGTGCATTATTCAATGAATTAAAACTGCAATATTGAAATTGTCATCACGTCCCACAAGCATTCATTAACTTTCTCAGCAATCCTGTTAATTACAAGTTTCGTAAACATGTGAATCGAATGTCCACACGATATCTTTGTTGACATAATGTTGACGATTTTGAATAACACGAGAGATTGATACATAAAATTAATAACGACTGATTAACGAGCTGAATCGTTTTTTTTTCACCGTCCTCCACACTCGTTTTGATTATTATATCACAGACGACTTCTACTTTAGGTTCGATGCAAATTTAGTTGTTCAACAAGGAGGAAATGAGCTGGAGCATTTACCAATGGATTGTACAGCCTCCAATATTACTCGACTCCATTTTTCCATCATTATCACGACCCTTATCTAATTATCTCGCGATTATCCATGTTTTTTATTAGATTTTATTAACCTCCTCCTTTTTTTACGGTTCCAGACTTACTCGGGACTTTTCTGCGTCGTTGTAAATCCTTACAAAAGGCTTCCGATATACACAGAAAAAATCATGGAAAGGTATAAGGGCATCAAGAGGCACGAAGTTCCGCCTCATGTATTTGCCATTACCGACACTGCATACCGCTCAATGCTTCAAGGTGAGAAACTATGATAACTTCTTTCCTCACTCGACGCTAAATGGAAGAAACTAATTTGGTACTTGAATCCACTCTTTTCCGGGTGAATAAATCGGTAAAAAAATCGTCAAGATAAAGTTATACATTCAAAGTTCAACTTCGCACTTTTTTCAAGATTTTTTTCGAGTCAGAAAATTTTTCGCTGCGACCAACCCTACGAGAATTCCTTCGCTGCGATTTTTCGAACGAATTTCAAAAAATATTGTGTTCCGTTTGACGAAAAGAATTGTCGAAGAATTTTTTTTCTCTGGGGTGATAAAAAATATTTCAAACGGACTTTTATGTTTGTATTTTCAGTCCAAATTTGGTATTTTATTGAATTTTTATCGAGTGCTAAACGACGTTAAGTTTTAAACGATCCATGCTTGCTACAAAAATTTGTAGTCCCGAGAAAATTAGACGAGAAATTTATATCGTGATATAACTCAATGACGTATGGTGATTCTTTTAGAGTCTGGTGGGTGGCACGTATCTTTTGTGCGAGTAACAAATCATCTGTATACAAATGTGGGCACGTTCCATTTTTTTTTCCTACATTTTTTTACTGTCGCGGCTCCGATCGCGCAATGAGTTGAAAGGAAATCAATGGCTCGAGCTTAAAAAGAAAAATTGATCAGACCCACATAAACTTTGTCCCGAAAATATCGAATGAAGTGTTTTTTTTTTTCAAATGCCACGATATCGAAAAAGTGCCAATTTTCTCCAAATACCAAAATCTCGGAATAAAAAACGACAATTATTTCCAAATGAAAGAATATCGAAAAAAATTGGCATTTCTCCACATTTACAAGTGCAACAAAATATAATTTCATATGCATAGAATTGAAATAATGGGAATTTATTAATGACGAATTAAATTGATTCCAGATCGCGAGGATCAGTCGATTCTTTGTACCGGAGAGTCTGGCGCCGGTAAAACGGAGAATACGAAGAAAGTCATACAGTATTTGGCTTACGTGGCAGCGTCGAAACCAAAATCAAATGCTGTGAGTGGATTGTTTTCACTTCTCGTTATGTATTTTTTAAAATAAACGACTCGCAACGATCGTGGACGATTTGAAAGAACCGGGACTGGCTGAGTAGAATATCGCACGACTCGACGTGAAAAATGTCAAGATCAGCGGATCTCATTAACCGCGAACAGCTGACGCGTTGAATTACTCGAGCCTCGGGGACCTCGCAATTTGAGAACGTGTTTTAATAACTATGCACTCATTTTATTCCCTCGTTCATTTGAACACGTATCGTTGATCCTATTAACGAGGCCACCAACGTTTTGCGAAATCTTTTCAATCCCTTTCTTTCTTCCTCGTTATTCATACCATTTCGGTGATTTTGAGGTCGCAAAATAAATGCCACATCCGTTCGGCAGTCGGAAATTCGCCAACCACAATTTTCAGCGAACCCAATTGCGACTCCAGCTTTTGTTATCCTTAAAGTCCTTGAGATTTGTCGCGCATCTTCGAAAAATCTTTTTTAATCGATTGACTGAATTTTCTAAAAAATGCAACAAGATTTCCGGGAATGAGAAATTCTCAAAAGAGAATTAACAAGTTTCCAGCTATATTTCAATTCGGTAAATAATTGGTCTAGATACGGAGCAACATTTGAGATTTTGACGTAAATGGTAGCGCGTCGAATTGAGACCCAATCGATGTATTTACCTGGCAGTTCGTATTAGTTCTCCTTAGTTCGCGAGATTACGAAATAAAGTGGCTTCGTCTGGAGGCGCGAGTACGAGAAGGGCCTTATTCGGAGGAGAGCCTCGTGAGTAAGACGTTCACATCGTCGTCGTCGTGTTTGAAAGATGGAATGAGTCAAACGCCAAAAAAAGCCTCTGTGCTCCTTAAGGAGTTTGCTAATTTTTTCTTCTCCTTATTCTTTTTTCTTCCCGAGATAAACGCTCCCTCGTCGACGAATGTGTGCCGCACCATTAAATCAATTATCTCGGTATAGTTGCTAAATGTTCGAAGCCTTTTTTCTCTTCTACAATGGAGACGATGACAATGCCTCGTGAAAATGGACTTTGTCGAGTGCGATAAGAATTTTCATGTTATTCTTGTTGAGCATGATCCTCTGGGTGGTCGATTAATCCGCCGAGAATCCGAAGATCGTGCCTCAGCCTCGTCTTTCAGCGTGTATCGAAAAATTACTCATTGTCTAGAATTTTTAACATTTTTGTTAATCACCGATATTTCATAAACTTATGATGGAAATTGATTTTTTTTTTCGGTGCTGATTATCAACGGACACAATCCAGACTCCATGTCCAGCCTTAATAATTGTAAGTCCAACGAAACTCTGCCAAGAGCTTCGTAAATATTTTTTTTTACATTTTTTTTCTGGAGGTTTTCAATGTTTATTCGATAAAATTGTCTTTGCCGTGTGCTTAAGGAATGAATCCAAATTTTTCGTTCGTTTCGAATCAATAACGAGACATTTCACGTCACTTTGTTTTCGTGGAAAGAAAAAAAAATGATTGCTATGCGTCAGTATTAAGTAATTATTTAAATAATTTGTGCAATCACTTTTTCTTCATTGAGCACGTCGAGAATGTCTCGTGTGTTTTAACGCTAAATTAACCGAAATGATGCGAACGTTGACTAACATATCCTAATGTGTTTTTCCACTGCTTGCCGATCCAGGGACCTGGAAACACTTCGGAAAAATTTGCGGTAATGACCGAAATAACAAATAATGTGTGCGAATGAATTTTTAAACTATCCTGCGGGTTGCATTCCCATTTTTTTATCTCATGGATGCTTTGTGTGAGTTATTTTTGTCGTGTTACAAAATTCAATGTTTTCAATTGTGTTGTGTCGCTTGACCCGAAAAACGATTGCGAGATAATTCGTTTCTAATATTTATTTATTTATTTCCTCGTAGGGAGAACTCGAGCAACAACTTTTGCAGGCAAATCCCATACTCGAGGCGTTTGGTAATGCGAAAACCGTGAAGAACGATAATTCATCGCGTTTCGTAAGTTGATTGCGTTGGTTTTTACCAAAAAATGAAACAAATAGAGAAAAATAGAGACATTTTTTCTAATGATTATGTTGTCCTGGCCTTTTCAATGTAGGGAAAATTCATCAGGATCAATTTCGATGCTTCGGGCTACATCGCAGGTGCAAACATCGAAACTTATCTTCTCGAAAAATCAAGAGCAATTCGTCAGGCTAAGGATGAGAGAACTTTCCACATATTTTATCAATTGTTGGCTGGAGCATCGCCGGAACAGAAGAGTAATTAATTTTTTTCCCTTGGTACGCGGATAAAAAAATGAAGAAAAATGTGTAATGTGAATTTTGGCTTTTCAGAGGAATTCATTCTGGAAGATCCGAAGAATTATCCATTCCTCTCTAACGGAGCGTTGCCGGTGCCAGGAGTGGACGACAGCGCAGAATTTGCATCGACCGTAAAATCGATGAACATAATGGGAATGACGAACGAGGATTTTGCCTCGATATTCCGAATCGTATCGGCGGTGATGCTGTTCGGTTCGATGCAATTCCGTCAGGAGAGAAATTCCGATCAGGCCACATTACCGGACAACACAGTGGCGCAGAAAATTTCGCACCTTTTGGGTTTGAGCGTGACGGAAATGACGAAAGCTTTTCTGAAGCCGCGGATCAAAGTTGGTCGTGATTTCGTGACGAAAGCCCAGACGAAGGAGCAAGTCGAATTCGCCGTTGAAGCGATATCGAAGGCTTGTTACGAGCGGATGTTCCGTTGGCTGGTAAACCGTATTAATCGCTCCCTCGATCGAACAAAACGACAAGGAGCAAGTTTCATTGGAATTCTCGATATGGCTGGATTCGAAATTTTCGAGCTCAACTCTTTCGAGCAACTTTGCATCAATTACACGAACGAGAAATTGCAACAATTGTTCAACCACACGATGTTCATTCTGGAGCAAGAAGAATATCAAAGGGAAGGAATAGAATGGAAATTCATTGATTTCGGTTTGGACCTGCAACCGACGATCGACCTGATCGACAAGCCAATGGGAATAATGGCCTTGTTGGACGAGGAGTGTTGGTTCCCGAAGGCAAACGACAAGACCTTCGTCGAGAAGTTGGTCGGTGCTCACAGCGTTCACCCCAAATTCATGAAAACAGATTTCCGTGGGGTGGCTGATTTTGCGATAATCCATTACGCGGGTAAAGTTGATTATTCGGCCGCGAAGTGGCTGATGAAGAACATGGACCCGTTGAACGAGAACGTGGTGAGTTTGTTGCAAGCTTCGCAGGATCCGTTCATCTGTCACATCTGGAAAGACGCAGAAATCGTCGGCATGGCCCAGCAGGCACTGACCGACACCCAATTCGGAGCTAGAACGAGAAAAGGAATGTTCCGCACAGTTTCCCAGCTGTACAAGGAACAACTAGCCAAACTGATGGTCACGCTGCGCAATACAAACCCAAATTTCGTTCGATGTATCATCCCGAACCATGAGAAACGAGCAGGAAAAATAGATGCTCCTTTGGTACTCGATCAATTGCGATGCAACGGAGTCCTCGAGGGAATTCGTATTTGTCGCCAGGGCTTCCCGAATCGCATACCTTTCCAAGAGTTCCGTCAACGTTACGAGCTGCTCACGCCTAATATAATCCCCAAAGGTTTTATGGACGGAAAGAAAGCCTGTGAAAAAATGATCCAAGCTCTGGAGCTCGATCCAAATCTCTATCGCGTTGGTCAATCAAAAATATTTTTCCGAGCTGGAGTACTCGCCCATTTGGAAGAGGAACGTGACTACAAGATCACGGATCTGATTGTGAATTTCCAAGCTTTCTGTCGCGGCTTTTTGGCTCGTAGAAATTATCAGAAGCGTTTGCAGCAGCTCAACGCGATCCGGATAATCCAAAGGAATTGCGCGGCTTATCTGAAGCTCCGCAACTGGCAATGGTGGCGTTTATACACGAAAGTAAAGCCGCTCCTCGAAGTGACGAAACAGGAAGAGAAACTAACGCAGAAGGAAGACGAGCTCAAGCAAGTCCGTGACAAACTGGAAATGCAGTTGCACTCGGCCCAGGAATACGAGAGAAAATATCAACAAGCAATCGAAGAGAAAACAATGTTGGCTGAGCAATTGCAAGCGGAAGTCGAACTGTGCGCCGAGGCCGAAGAAATGCGGGCTCGTTTGGCCGCGAGGAAACAAGAATTGGAAGAAATCCTTCACGATTTGGAGGCGAGAATCGAGGAAGAGGAAGAACGCAGCACCGCGTTGAACCAAGAGAAGAAAAAGCTGCAACTCAACATCAGCGACCTCGAGGAACAGCTGGAAGAAGAAGAGGCTGCTCGGCAAAAACTTCAATTGGAGAAAGTTCAATGCGATGGCAAAATAAAAAAGCTCGAGGAAGATCTCGCTCTCTCGGACGATACCAATCAGAAATTGCTCAAGGAGAAAAAGATCCTGGAAGAAAGAGCCAACGACTTGTCACAGACGCTCGCCGAGGAGGAGGAGAAAGCCAAACATTTGGCTAAGTTGAAGGCCAAGCACGAAGCCACCA
Organism: Campopleginae sp. 14b; assembly: GCA_030522525.1. Taxonomy (NCBI): domain Eukaryota; kingdom Metazoa; phylum Arthropoda; class Insecta; order Hymenoptera; family Ichneumonidae; species Campopleginae sp. 14b. Next base: position 68,654 of record JAPYYS010000448.1, read on the forward strand.
TAGCTGATCTCGAAGAGAGATTGCTCAAGGATCATCAACAACGCCAGGAAGTTGACAGATCAAAGAGAAAGGTCGAGACCGAAGTTTCCGATCTGAAAGAGCAGATTCAAGAGCGTAAGACTCAAGTCGAAGAACTGCAGTTGCAGCTGGGCAAACGAGAGGAGGAATTGAATCAAGTGATGTTGAAGATCGACGACGAAGCAGCGGCCAAGGCGCAAGCCCAAAAAGCACTCCGAGAGCTCGAGTCTCAGTTGGCCGAGTTGCAAGAAGATCTCGAGGCCGAAAAAGCCGCGAGAAGCAAAGCTGAAAAGCACAAACGCGACTTGAGCGAAGAACTCGAAGCGCTGAAGAACGAATTGCTCGATTCGTTGGACACAACCGCTGCTCAGCAAGAACTTCGTAGCAAGAGGGAACAAGAGCTGGCCACTCTGAAGAAGAATCTCGAGGAAGAGACTTCCGTGCACGAGGGAACGTTGGCCGATATGCGCCACAAACATACGCAAGAACTTACAGCGCTCAACGAGCAATTGGACACGTTGAAGAAAACAAAAGCGAGTTTGGAAAAAACCAAGGGCACGTTGGAAGCCGAGGGCGCGGATTTGGCAACGGAATTGCGTTCGGTCGTAGCGAGCAAGCAAGAGTCTGATCGTCGTCGTAAGCAAGCGGAACAGCAGCTCGCCGAAGTGACTGCAAAGTTGAACGAAGTTGAGAGTACGAAGCAAGAAATTTTCGAGCGAGTCTCGAAGCTCCAACAAGAATCGGAGAGCATGTCCCAACAGCTGGAAACCGCCGAACTCCGAGCCGCAGCGGCAATCAAAGCATCGACGACTTTCGAGTCGCAATTCAACGAGATGCAGCAACAACTCGAGGAAGAGACCAAACAAAAGCTCGCCCTCAGCTCGAAACTCCGCGCCATCGAGAGCGAGAAAGATGCCCTTCACGACCAACTCGAAGAAGAGGAAGAATCCAAACGCGCTTTGGAAAAACAATTACAAACGTTGGTCGTCCAATTGGCCGAAGCCAAAAAACGCGGCGATGACGAAGCCGAAGCTGCTGCCGCACTCGAGGAAGCCAGAAAACGTGTCATGAAAGATATGGAAGCGCTCATCAGACAGGTCGAAGAACTAAAAGCTGCCAACGACAAACTCGACAAATCGAAGAAGAAAATTCAGGCTGAACTTGAGGACAGCACCATCGAGCTTGAGGTTTGTATTCATTCGGATTCTTTTCCTTTCAACCCTCCGTAGACACACACGGGTCTGGAGCGTCCCATCGTTCCCTGAACAAAATTCCGCAAAGTGGTTCCGGATCTATGGGAAAAGAGCCTGCACTGGGTGATGGATGGAAATTCTTTTTTCATTATTATTATGTAAAACGATAAATTCACGTTTTCGCTGAATAGGCGCCTCAGGCTCATGTGTGTCTAGACAGGGTTAAGGAGATTAGCTACATACGACGATATGATAAGAATTCAATAAATTTTGGTGATAATATTTTTTAGCATCAAATACAATTTTTTTTTTCTTCAATTTTTCGTCTTCATAGTTGTCGCTTAATTTGAGTTTACAATATGCAAAAGATATACCTATGTATATCTGAATTCTATGCTTACGCATGTGAACTCTGGTGCTCAATTACTCGAAGACTATGTAGAAAGAAAATCTTAACATATTTGTATATTCATATTCAATGCTAAAGAGTATGCTCACGAATTTCATCGAATTCTAATCATTACGAATTTTCCTGTGCTGTTAATACGGCAACATTCTTGTGGGCAGCCACCCGCCTTAAATGATCCTCCTAGTAGACAGTATCTGAAAACATGTTATTCACAGGTGCAACGTTCGAAGGTGATCGAGCTCGAGAAGAAGCAGAAGAATTTCGACAAGGTATTGGCCGAGGAGAAGGCGGTGTCAGAGAAATTCGCCGAGCTCCGAGATGCAGCGGAGAGAGAAGCTCGCGAGAAGGAAACGAAAGTCCTGTCACTGACGCGAGAATTGGACGAGCTTAATGACAAGGTCGAAGAACTGGAACGTGGCAGACGTGGATTGCAAGCGGAGCTGGACGAGCTTGTCAACAACCAAGGCACAGCTGACAAGAACGTGCACGAGTTGGAAAAAGCGAAACGAGTATTGGAGCAACAATTGGCGGAACAAAGATCACAAGTTGAAGAGCTCGAGGACGAGTTGCAGTGTACCGAAGATGCGAAATTGAGACTGGAGGTCAACATGCAAGCATTGAAGGCGCAGTTCGACCGAGAATTGCAGGCAAAGGAAGAACAAGCCGAAGAGAAACGTCGCGGGCTTGTTAAACAATTGAGAGATTTGGAGGCCGAGCTCGAGGACGAGAGGAAACAGCGAGCTGCGGCAATAGCTGCGCGCAAAAAGATCGAAGCAGATTACAAGGACATGGAGCAACAGCTGGAAATGCATAACAAAGTAAAAGAGGACGCTTTGAAACAATTGAAAAAATTACAGTTGCAGATCAAAGATTGTACGAGGGAGACGGAAGAAGCGCGGGCCGCGAGAGACGAATTGGCTGCTGGAGCCAAAGAAGCTGAACGCAAGGTCAAGAGTCTCGAAGCCGATCTCCTCCAAATGACTGCGGATTTGGCAAGCAGCGAGAGAGCCAAACGCGTCGCCGAAAACGAGCGAGACGAACTCCAAGAAGAAGTCAACAATAATGCGAACAAAGGCACTCTCATGCTCGACGAGAAGCGTCGCCTCGAAGCTCGAATCGCCACCCTCGAAGAAGAGCTCGAGGAGGAACAATCGAACGGCGAAATATTGACCGATCGGGCACGCAAGGGCCAAATAACAATCGAACAATTGACCACTGATTTAGCGACCGAAAGAACCGCCACTCAAAAACTCGAATCACAGAGGCTTCTCCTCGAACGACAAAACAAAGAATTGAAGGCCAAGCTCGCCGAACTCGAAACCAACCAACGAGCTAAAACTAAAGCGACGATACAGGCCCTCGAATCGAAAATTTCAAATCTCGACGAACAACTCGAAACCGAAGCTAAAGAACGTCTTGCCCAACAAAAAATCAATCGAAAATTGGACAAAAAGCTCAAAGAACTCGGCCTACAGCTCGAGGATGAGAGAAGAAATGCCGAACAGTTCAAGGAACAAGTTGAAAAGGCCAACATCAGAGTCAAAACCCTCAAGAGACAACTCGACGAAACTGAAGAAGAACTCAGCACGCACAAGGTCCTGAAACGAAAAGCCAAGAGAGAATTTGAAGAAGTTGTCGAAACGAACGAGAGTCTCACTCGCGAAGTTGCCAATCTCAAGACCAAGCTAAGGTAAGTTTATCCTTTTCTACAATATTTTTATCTCATCGAAATTATGACGTTAAAGTTTGCATCATTGTTTTCCTTCGACAAAAGTGCAGAATGCCGACTTAAAAAGTATAACGGCACGAAAATTTTTAATCTTTTTGAAAATCAAACGAACCATCAAAAAAAAGAAATATTTTTCGCTGAAAACATCAGCGTCAACAAAATTCACATTACTCAAACAAAACGATTATTTTTTCGTAGTCCTTAAAGTCCGAACATTTATTCAATGTCGTTTCTACATTTCTCAACTTCCTGAATTATAAATCCCAGTGTCAGGAGTCGAAGAAGAAAGATCGAAACGTTTCCCACGTGAAAATATCCTTTTCGTCCCCCCGCAGGTAAAATGTGACGACCTTTTCCACGTAGGAGGTAAAAAAAAGATCCTCCAGATTCTCATGTCCCTTGGCCCGAAAAGAAAAGCAAAGAAATGAAAAAAAAACGTTGAAACTTTTCAGACGTGGGGGAGCTCCGATAAGTCTGAGTACGACGAGGCTGACGAAACGAGGATCAGTTCAAACCGGTGGTTCGGGTGACGATTTGACAGTGCAAGATGACAGCATGGACGGTGACGAGATCGTAAACTGAATAAAAGCGCCTAATGAATATGCAACATTAACTTTTATAACGCATAATAGAAACGTCTAATTATCGCGATTACAAAACAAATAGATCAACAACGAGAAGCACGAGTGAGATTGGGGATGTTTTGATAGGAAAAAGGAATGAAATGAAACCGATCGGTAGTTCGAGGATGGATAAAATGTTGTTGATTTAAAATTCGATGATAAAACGCGAATCTTCCAAATGTTGCGTCGTGGCACGACGAAATGAGCAAATAAAGCGATTATTCTTTTTTTTTTATATATTATTTTCAAGTGGATATATATGAATTACATAAATATGTATTTAGCCACTTCCCACAAGATGCCATCAAGAAGAAAGTGTTGAAAGAATGTGTACATAACTTAACAGCTTACTAACTAACCGCCGAGCGGTTCTAACGCAAGAAAAAAAGGAGCTAAGAAAAGGAAGAAAAAAAGGGGCTGCATTGAAATTTGTAAATGCGATTGGGGAATTGTGGAGCGCCTGGGCGAGAGGAAAAAGAATAATAGTGAGGAAAACTAAAAAGCAAAAGACAAATGAAATGGGATTTAATAAACAAACACACACCGAGCATGGGCAGGTCGCTGCATAATTAACATTACACGAATAACACATTTAGCTACATCGTAAGGACATTAACGTTTATTATAATATTATTTTATTACTATACTATATATTGCGAAACAAGCATCAATCCCGCTATACATACTATTACGATAATCGTTAATTATTTTAATAATTAACTCATAATACACGAAAATAAGGGAAGGCCTGGTAACGAGAAGGAGAGCTAAGACAAACAAAAACAATCTCAACGATTATTAACCAACAATTTAATTTTTTTGCATTTTTAAAACAATCTTTTTACATTTCACGCTGTTCAGTTTCCCCCAGTATTTTTTTTCTGTACGTTACGAGGAACATCCTTCTCCGTTTGCCTTTTTTTTTGTCAATCACCATGGTTCTTCGGGATGATAAAAAAATGGAAAAAACAAACGAAAAATAACGTTCTTTTACATGATGTACCGGCACATGCATTTATATACACATATTTTTTGGCATTATATATAATATATATATATATATATATATATATATTTAAATGAACATAGAAACTAAGCTTTCCCTTCTCCAATTTATACATTGCATTTGAGACAAAAACAAGAATTAATAATAAAACTAAAAATGACTCCAACACTTTATCATTATTATTTTTTTCTTCTCATTGTACTTAAAGTAATGGTATTTTTTTTTCGTATCATTTATTAACCATTTTGGTTTTTTTTTCTCGATATTTTGTTTGGGCCAATTATTGGAGGCGAAAGAATTTTCAATACCGAACTCACCCGTCGAATTATCTTTTTTTCGTACGAACTTCAACGAACTGGGCTTTTTAAGTTAATCAGCTGACTGTGTCGTGAAATATTGTTGATCAATTATGCAATATGCCGAATGAAAAACGATACAACGTCAATGACCTGCTTAAGGAATTATACCATGTAGGAAAATACACGTGAGAAGAAAATACTTACGGAATTTTGTACGTGCACTTTTGTATACATTTTATGAAAAAAAAAAAACGAAAACAAAAAATGGAAGAAAATTTGTATCCTCGGGGCATTTTTTACATGGAACAATGCGAGAGCTGGTATATTTTTCACAAACTAAAAACTTGGACCGCATGAATATACATTTATTAACGTATATAGATCAATTATATATTATATACTTGATAGGCTTTTGCAACGGGGAATACAATAAAAATGATGTGAATTGAATAAACATACGAAGAAACGGAAGAATTTGTCAACGACGAAATAATTAAAGAGCAGAATTCTTTTCGTTATCGCGGGATTCGATGGATCTGGTGGAAAAAATAGGCTGCCGATTAGGGAGAAGCAACAAAACGCGGGAATTATATTCTCGACAAGATCAAAATACAATAAAAACAAACAAATGGAATATAAACTTACCTGTGCTCCAATTTGTATTGATTTCCACCAATTTTGTGTACATAACTGCGAGCGAAACATCCAACTTCCCTGTACTCGTTGCGGGACTATTCCACGTCCTGGGCGATTCGAACGAACGAGACGAACGATGGGAAAAGCTTGAGAAAGAACCAACCAGAGTACGCAGAGCCAAGGCGATGAGGAAACGTTTTTCCTCTCTTTCCTCTCGACAAGGACGAACGAATAGTGAGAAAAAAATTATATATACATATACTTTTGTGTATGTATAATATATATATATAGAGGAATCGATTGAGGAAGGTTTCTGAATGAAAACGGTGCGAAGAATGAGGTTTTGATACGTTTTTATATGGATTGAACATAATGATCGATTGCGTATATAGATATAGAAAAAAACTAAAATAAACAATGGAAGTCGTAAATTGTTGTGTTAAGTAGTGTCACTTGATTAATTTCTTTTCTTCTTCCTTTTTCTCTTCTTTCTTTTATTTCTTCTTTACAGCCGCCGTTTTTACCCCATCTTGGCTTTGATCTCCCAAATTTGACGAGCCAGGGTTGGATTCGCCAACTCCAACGGTGACTTACGCTCTTTGTTCAACATCTCGATGTTCGCACCGTTGAAAACAAGCAGCTTCGCCACCTCGCAACGATCTTCCTCGCAGGCCAAATGCAGTGCCGAATTTCCATACATATCGGTTTGATCTACACATAATTATCGTTTAATTAGCCACGAGATCTCAATCTACAAGCCTAGTACAAAAAATTACTCCAAATTATAAACTTCGTTTAATTAATACTCAAAAACTTTTGCGGTCTGCATCGTTGGGATGCAACGAAAAATACTTTTCTTACGATTTGTTTAATTTTCAGGACCGTCCAAAAGCCTTCGAACAATATATCTTTTGGGTTGCATAAAATTTTTCAGTTTTTGCCAAATCCAATAACCACACCATAATCGAAAAAGAGTGAAATTACGTTTGTTTGGATTTCTTTGGAATTGAGACGAAGTTTTTATCGATGAATTCGGATAATTATTTGAGAAATGTTTCTCGTTTACTCTCTCATTAAGACTACGGAATGCCGAGATAAAGAGGACACGAAATGAGTTCCGTATTTTTAGTTCCAAGTTGATTGGCTCGAGACTCGTTATGAAGAAAACTATTGGGAAGGCTCCATTGTTTGGAGCTCCGATAATGATAGGTACGGGGTCGACGTTCGGCTTCGGCGGTTTCCCATCTTTCTCGCGTCCATTACGTGGATGAGTAACCGCTGAGCCGGCAGCCGTATCGATCGGCCAAGCGGGTTGCTGCCGCTTTTCCTAAAAGCCTTGCTCGCGCCCCCGTGCACCCAATCTTCGCTCCCATCGGAACAAAAAAATTAAGAAAAATCTTGCCAGGAGCAAATCTTTATCCTCGCGAAATGTTTTTCTTGACCTCAGGCCACGAAATAATCGCGTAAAAATAGTCAATCACGATTTTTGTAATGACTTCGAAATCCTCGGATAAAAAAATTGTTAAATTCAAAAAAAAAAAACAAGAGAATTTGGAAGGTTTTTAAAATTACCAATGTTAAGTCGTTTTCCATGCTCGAGCAACATCTTAACGATGGTCAAATTTCCCTTGGATGCGGCTCGATGGAGGGGAGTAGCACCTCGCTTGTCAGTGATGTTGATGTCGGCATCTTTTTCCATCAAATAGGCGCAGACGGTAGCCCAATTTTTGCTGGCGGCGTATTGCAAGGCGGAGTGGCCATCGTCAGTTTTTTCATTCGGGTTGGCGCCCTCGTTCAGCAACAATTTCACGACCTTCTCATGGCCGGCGGACGAAGCCAGGATCAGGGGAGTCATGTTCGTCTAAAAAGCGTGAATTCACGTTTTTTGTCCATCATTAAGGACAAAAAAAAGTGGAGATTATGTAAATTGCGAAAACGCTATAAAACAAATGGATTTCTATGGCCAATTGTCAGATCGCGATTCAAAAGAAAAAAAATAATGTAATCTCGTTGCCATTTGACCGTGGAAAGTTCGATAGCATGGGGCTTTTTTTAAGGGAATTCTATGGGGAGTGGTGGGGGAGCAGACGCTGTGGTGTGAGGTCGAGGGCGGTGCTCGCGGTATCATTGGAGAATCACGGGGCGCTGAGCCCCGTGCATCGAGCGATATAGCTATATATATACATCTCCATTGTTGATAGCTTCTCGAAACATCTGGTTCCACAAGAATTTAGCAACCCGTACAATTTATAAATATTTTCGTTATCGCGTAACCAGACATTTCCCAACAGCCTCGAAAAAAAAATTGCAACGAATCAAGAATTGGGAATTTTATCAAATTTCCCTGTCCCTTGTTACATTGCCCCCGAACAAAGAATAAAAAAGAAAATGAAAAAAGTCGTTGACAAATAATTTCCCATGTTTTTTCCACGAATGTCAAAAAAATTTCCGGTTAAATTTAAAAGATTATAATTGCTACAATAATATTAGCGTGCATGAATAATTCTCGTAAAAAGAAGACAATTAAAGGATAAGCTGATGTGAACAATGCACCGATTAATTTTTTCAAATTCAACTCACAATGTCGATTTGTTTGTGCGAACGAATATTAATTGCGATGGAAGGAGCGAGTTCTTTGTTCCATTATTTTCTGTCCGGCAAAATAATTTGAAAGCGCCATGACAGTTGAGTGAGAGGCAAGTTGTCGGCCATTGGTAATTTGACTTGCGAATATCACCCAATAAAAAGCATTTACGAGTCAATTCCATAGGCATTTGCGTATGCTTAAATAATGATAATTCTAGGCGTAGTGTGGCGCGCATATATAGTCGCGCATGTACACAAAAACTGTAGTATAATGACAGGGAGTGAGAGGACGCCCAGCCATAGCTTTGGTTACTGCAGCCAATACACACAGTGGAAAGGATAGACCGGTATGATTTGACGGAAAGTTAAATAAATATATGCATAATTACATCGTCTGGTGGATCAGCCGGGACTCCAAGAGAGAGCAGATAACGAATAAGATCGTCGTGTCCTCCGAGAGCGGCCCAGTGCGACAGCATACGTCCATTCTGTGAAAAAAACAAGAATATTTTGTTGAGTTAAAAAAGCTTCTTTGCTCGATGTGATGAGAAAAAGGTTTGATGAAAAAAGGGATCAAATAATACCCACAGGATCAGTTTGAGTCTTCAGTTTTTCATTCTCATTGATGAGAATTGCAATCGCCGCGGTTTGTCCACGATATGCGAGATCGTAGACAGTCGGTTCACCTCTCGGTGCCATTGTACTCTCTTCTTTCACGCGATGATTTTGTACAATTGACAAACGCGCCGCAACACTAAAACGCTTTTGATCAGGGAGCAACGCTGGAGCTCCTCAATCCTTTTTTCTTTTACTCTCTTTTTAATCCTTTTCTTTTTTCTGCGACAAGCGCCAAGCGCCCTCTCTTGAGAGTGAATATACCACCACTCCCTTCTCTTCTCGCGACTCGCAAACACTCCGACTCCAATGGATTTTATATGCATGCGCGAAATATTTCGCTCCTACTGATCTGCCCTCTAGCCTTCGCCGCGCTTTTTCCGTCGAACTAAAATATATATAGCTTATGTACTGATACTGACCCGGCGTCGCATCGTGCTCTCGCGACTGCTGTCTGTACGGACGAGTCTCCGTATCGCGTCGGTACGAAAGTTCATGAAGTTTTATCGATTTTATTTTATGAGACTCGAGCCTCCACGGCGCTGTATGAATCTTGCTTTCTGGCTTTGATTTTTTTCGAGAATTTCAATTGAGCTTCACGACCGACCTCGAATTTATCAATTAATTATTTTCATCTCCCCTTCGCGATTAATAGTCGAATTTGCGTCAAGTTTACAGACAAAGCAGGTCCACGGTAACCAAAGTTTTCCAGGTCGACGTTTTCAATTGACGAATCAATTTGTTTAGTAAAATTTGAACATTTTTTTGTTTATTTTCAAAAGTTCAACTCGCGAATTGATATCAGATGGCGCAACGCAATGGCCTCGAACCCGAACGCCAAAGGTCATAAAGGTCGGAAGCGTCAATTCTAATTCATCGATCTTTTGACCGGAATTTCAATGAAACGAAATAAAAAATGAATGTCATGGAAAAATGGTTACATTTGCGAGTGTTTTTGTGACAAAAACTTTTCATTCTCACAATTCAATTCAAGAGAGAAACACGATTGCATAAATGGCGCTGTCTCTCGTCGTGGTTTCTCATGTATGCGAGGTGGGAGGGTTGCTAGGCAACTAAAAAAAACATACACTCATCCCATGCTGCTTCCGAATCACCGCACTGACAGATATTTCCGTCAGTATTATTGTACATACAGCTGTGTATAGTTCCAGTTTTAATTGGTTCCTCAAAAATATTGTTTATTCACCTTATTAATTACAATGATTATCAAATACTTAGGATCTATTCTGCCTGCAAGTGTGAGTGTCGAAAAATCGAGCACGTAAATTCAAAAACATCGAAGTAATGTCTGAAAATGGCTGCAAAAATCTATCGATCAACTTAGGTTGAAAATATTTAAAAAAATACAAAAAACAATATTTTTTTCCGTCCATAAGTTCTTGTGACAAAAAAATATTGAATTCGCTGCAATATTTATCTGGAAAAATGATTAGAATCCCGAAAGTCTTCTCTCGCACTGTACTTGATTTTTAATCACGTGATTTTTCGGGCAATGGCCTTGGCAGGACTCCGAAAACCGTGTCGTTGGAATCGCATGGTCACCGAACAATTTAAAACTTGCAGTTGCACTAACTGATCGATCGATCTATCTCTTTGACGAGACGGGCACAAAAAAAGACAGATTTCAAACGAAACCTGTAGATTCCAAGGTAAAAATTCAACTGTACAATAAAAATTTTAAGTACAAAGAAAAAAATCATAGAAAAATAATTTGAAAGATTCTTTCAAGCGTTTTTAATGATCGAAACGTGTTGGTTTATGTTTGACAGTTTGGAAAAAAGAGTTATCTCATAAAATCCATTGCATTTTCGCCGGATTCGACGAAAATAGCAGTTGGACAAACGGACAATATCGTTTACGTTTACAAAATCGGCGAAGACTGGGGCGAGAAGAAAGTAATATGCAACAAATTCGGTCAAAGTGCAGCGGTGACTTGTATGCTATGGCCCATCGATGGTCCAATTGTCATTGGACTTGCAGATGGGAAGGTTCGCGTGGCGATGATCAAGTCCCACAAGGCCCAGACACTTTACACCGCTGATGCAATGACCATTGCTCTAGCTACGAAGTAAATCACCAAAAAATTAATTTCCACAATAATTCAAAACAAAACAATTATCGTTTATTTCTCCACTGAAAAATATTCTCGTCGAAATTTTTAGTCTTTTTCAATTAAACGATTGACAAATCGACTTGATATTCACTTCCTGGAGCCAAAGGATTAGCCCTTGAACTACAAACACATTTCTTGACCTTTGAACTACAAACTGGTCTAAGTATTGACCCCCACGAGTCTCTGGTTCGTAAAATCGTTCAAAAAGCAGCAATACGACTTATGAGTACATAAATCTATTTGTTTTTTCATGCCAAAGAAAATTCCGACGAGAAAATTCAATTTCATTAACTTTTAGTCCGTGAAAAATCGATTTAAGAACCTGAATGTGCTGAAAAACTTAGGAACGCAGTGGAAAGTCCACCTGGAGGAGAAATTTGCCCCAATTTGTAGTTTCAGGGTATAAAAATGTAGAAAAATCGATATCCATGCCAACTTCAATTCCATAAAGTTTTAGTCCATTTAAAATCGATTTAAATACTGAAAAGGTTGGGAATTTGCCCGAGTTTGTAGTTTCAGGATCAAGAAAAGTAGAAAAATAGATATATTTGAAATTTTTTCGCAGTATTCGAGGGACAGGTTTCCTGTCGAGTCACGCAGACGGTAGTATAATAAGGTACTACCTGAAGGAAGACGGTAGCGGTGAATCATCGGGTAGATTTTTAACGCACGGAGTGCCAGCTTACGCGTTGGGATGGACGCAGAACCACATAGTGGCAGGAGGTTGCGACAAGAAGTTAACGTTTTACGAGAACAACGGGCGAGTCTCGAAAATCTTCGACTACAGCAGAGACTCGAAGGAGAAAGAATTTTCGGTGGCATGTTGCAGTCCCAGTGGCCAGAGTGTGGCGATAGGCTCGTGGAGCAGACTCAGGATATTCGATTGGATTCCAAGGCGTTCGATTTGGGAAGAATCGAACAATCGCGAGCTGGCGAACGTTTACACGTTGACGTCGATGTGTTGGCGGAGAGATGGTTCGAGGCTGGTGATCGGTGGACTGTGCGGAGCAGTTGAGCAGTTCGAAACGATCTTGCGTCGAACGATGGTCCGTGGGAGCCACGAAATAGTGTACGTGGGCCCGAGTCAAGTGGTCGTTCGTTCCCTGCAAACAAAAGCACGTCCGGTAATAATAAAATCGCAAACAGGAAGTGAAATCGAAGATGTGAGAGTTTTGGGTCGCAGCGACAATCACATAGTGGGGCGAACGAATAAAACATTATTGATTTGTGACATAGAGTTGAATTTGATGAGCGAAATAGTGTGGGACACGCGAACCGGAAACGACAAGTTTTTCTTCGAATATCCAGGAGTATGTTTGATTTTTAATTCCGGTGAATTGAGCATCGTTGAATATGGGAAAAACGATATTCTTGGCTCGGTGAGAACCGAAGCTGTTAATCCTCACGTCGTCAGCGTCAGGATAAATGAACGTCACGTGCCTGGGATGGTGGATAACAAGAGACTCGCTTACCTTCTTGATCCACGATCTGTCAGAGTCATCGACTTGATCTCCGGCGCAACGATCAGCCTGATAAGCCACGACTCCAGGGTCGATTGGTTGGAACTCAGCGAAACTGGCCATAGACTTTTGTCCAGGGATAAGCGTGGGAGATTGTGGTTGAGCGACGATCAAGGCGAGAGAACTTTGTTGCTCGCTGGCACGAGTTTTGCCTCGTGGGTCCCAGGGAGCGACGTCGCTGTTGCTCAGTCGAATCACTCGTTGGCCGTTTGGTACAACGTCGACGCACCGGAAGCCGCGACAGTTGTTCCGATTCGCGGTGACGCTGTAGACATTGTTCGGGAAAATGGTCAGACGATCGTGATCGTTGAGGAACAACCTACCGGACGGGTTTCTTACCTTCTGGATGAGGGTCTCATAGAATTTGGGACTGCACTGCATGACAACGATTTTGGCCGGGTCGTCCTGTTCCTCGAGGACCTTGGGGATCGTCCTCAGACCGAAGCAATGTGGGAAAACGTCGCTGGCAACGCAATGTCGACTCGTCGATTGCTCATCGCTGCGAGATGTTACGCAGCTCTTGGTGACGTTGCTTGTTCGACTTTTCTCAAGGACATTGCCAAGGGCGGCGAGGATTATGCTCGGGAAACCGGAAACGATGCTCTCAACGATCCAGACGGTTGGGCCAAGCTCGCGATCCTCAATGGCGAACTAAAAACCGCCGAAGCCATTTATCTCGAGCAAAATGAACTGGAAAAAGCGTTGGAGATGTATCAGAAATATTGGCACTGGGAAGACGCTTTAAACTTGGCGGAATCGCGAAGTTGGTCCGGGACCAACATCCTCAGGGATAAACACTTGGCTTGGTTGCTCGAGAGTGGCCAAGGCTCCAGAGCCGCCGCCATTATTGAGAAAGATAATCCAAGGAGAGCCATCAAGCTTTTCCTCGAGGCACGACGTGCTGGCCGAGCCGCCAGACTCTTATTAGCCAACGAATCACTCCTCGAAGATGCTTCGATCGTCACAGAAGTCATCAAGATTCTCAGAGCCACGGATTTGATGGAATTGGCCGGAGAAATCCTGGAGAAAACGTCGGACTTCTCAGGAGCAATCGAATGCTATGGCAAGGCTGGCGTATTCGCTCGAGCTCTGGATCTCGCTCGTGAAGTTGAGCCCGACAGAGTAGTCAAGCTGGAGAAAGAATGGGGCCATCATTTGTTCAAAATTGGACATTACGACGCTGCCATTTACCGCTTTATTCAAGCCGGTGAAAACGAGTTGGCTTTTGATTGCGCGATCAACGCCCGGCAGTGGAGCAAAGCCTTGGAACTCGTGCGAGTCATCGAACCGAAAGATCCTGCCATTCGTAAGCAATGCGTCAAGCTCGCCGAGTATTACGCGTCGGTCGGTAACGCAAAGTTGGCTGAAGAGTTGTTCCTGCGTGTGGACGATGCCAAAAGTGCCGTCGAAGTCCATGTTCGAGCTGGCAACTGGCTGAAGGCTCACGAAGTTGCCGTCGAATTCCTGAGTCCCGAGGAGGCCAGGGAAATCCTCTCGGAACACGCAGCACAATTAATCGAAGCAGGTGATTATCGACACGCTGAATCTTTGCTAATCGCCATTGAGGACTACGACGCGGCTATCGCGATGTATCGCAAAGCTGGACATCGAAACGACATGATTCGGCTGGTCAGTCTCTACCGACCCGACCTTCTCAAAACCACTCATTCTCATCTCGCTCGCGAGCTCGAAGCCGCTGGAAAACCTCGCGAAGCTGAAGAGCATTTTCTCGGCGCTGACGATTGGCGAAGCGCCGTCGCTGCCTACAGAGCTGCCAATATGTGGGAAGACGCTCTTAGGGTCGCCAAAAAATCCTCCGGCGACAAAGCTGGCCAACAAGTCGCCCTTCTCTGGGCTCGGACCATGGCCCCTGAACTCGGAGCTCGCATGCTTCAGCGTCTCAATTATCTCGACGATTGCCTCCAACTCGCCTGCGAAGCCAACCTTTTTGATTGGGCCCTCGAAGTCGTCAAATACTCGAACCCTGAACAACAGAAAGAAGTTTTTTATAAACATGCCATGGCTCTCGAGGACGAAGGCAAATTCGCTGAAGCTGAAAAAGAATTCATCAGAGCTGGAAAAGCCTACGAAGCTGTGCAAATGTACATTCACACCAGGGACTGGGACGCCGCTGAACAAGTCGCTGAGTCACTCAATCTCGAAGCTGTCTCGCAGGTTTTGGTCGCTAGAGCTGCCGAAGCTGCCTCCAACCAAAATTATGCACTCGCTGAAACGCTCCTCCTTCGCGCTCATAAACCTGACATGATCGTCGAGCATTATAAGGTAAAAAAAAGGACTATTTTTTTTCAATTTTGGAAGATTCGACGTTTCTGTGAAATTTTTTATTTTGCCATTTGAGGTGAGGGATCAGTCGCTATTTCGCTACTGTGAGTGCGCGAGAGGTAGCCGCAATTTTCGAAATTCAATATTTTCGCCACGGTTTGACCAATTGAAGAAAGCCACTGTTAGCGGATTTTTGCCATCGTCCCACGCCCGCTGACAAAGCATTTTTTTTTATTAGTCAAACGGTAGCGGAAAATTGTCATTTCGAAAATTCGAGGTGAGGCTCGGTGACTAATCCGTCAGCTTAATTTCGAAATACTGGTCAGACAAATGGATTGAAATGTGAAAATTGTTTACCATCGACCCTAGAAATTCGTCTTCTTGTCAATTTGATTATTTTTTCTTCCCCAGAAAGCCGGTATGTGGTCGGACGCGATGAGAGTCTGTCGAGAATATTTGCCAAGCCAAGAAGCTGCTCTGCGTCGAGAACTGAGTCAAAAAAGTTCTGGCTTAGACGCCGGAGACAGTTTAGCCGAGGCGAGACGTTGGCTGATAATCGGTGAAACGAGAACAGCTCTTGATATTTTGATGGTCGATCCACACGCGACTCGACCGGTGCTTCTCCAAGCTGCAGAAATTCTCATTAACCAAGCGGACTCGGAAACCACTCTCCAAGTTGGTGAGGAGCTGGGCAGCCGGTTGATGGCGATCGATGAAAATGCTCTGGCTGCACAGGTGAAACAAAAAAAGATTATTAACCTTCCGTAGACTTATTACAATTAGCGCATCTGCCCAGACACACATGGGTCTTGGAGGCCCTACCGTTTTTTTATTGTATTTAGACTCGTTCAAAAAATCGGAAAAAATGCAGGAAAGTCGTTTTGGATCTATAGAAATAGAGCCTGACTGGGTAATGGATAGAAATTATTTTTTATTATCGTTATTTAACAATAATCGATACGAAAACGGAGAATCTCACACGATTCGCTGAATGGGCTCGACGGCCCAGACCCATGTGTGTCTACTAAGGGTTAATCATTGCAATATTTTCCTAATGGCAACTTGAAATTTTTACAGGTTTATCTTCAAGCAGATCGATTGAAAGAAGCAGTGAACGCTCTGATAGGAATAGGAGAATGGAATCGTGCCCGTCGGGTCGTGGAGGAATTGGCACCGGAGCTAGAAACGTATTTGGAGGAAAAATATCGTGATGCAATGATGAGGGAAGGAAATCCAGAGAGATTGCTGGAGGTCGACGGCAACGGTGGCTTGGAATCGATGGCGCGAAAAGGTCAATGGACACAACTGTTCGAAGCAGCTGGTGCGCAGAGTTCCGAGGTTTTGCACAAATATGTAGCCCAGAGATCGGCTCAGTTGATGAAATCTGGTTCGCCCGAGCAGGCGTTACAATTGTACATTCAGTTCGGGGCTCCGAACCTTCCACAATATAAAAATCTGTACTATCGTTTGGCTCAAATGATTCTCACCACGAACGATGATTCGCTGGAGATTCTTTACACGCGCCTGGCTCAGTTGAGAAATTTGTTGCTCGGCTTGACACGCAATGAGGAAACTTCGAACGACGACGAAACGATGGAGAAATTTCTCAAAGTTGCACATTTTTCGGCACTGCGATGCGGATTCCGGGCTTTTCCTTCGCTCGGAGATCTTGTCGTCAAAGCTTCCGTCACGCTTCTACGTTACACGGACATTCTACCTGCCGATCTTTGCTACTACGAGGCAGGAATCGACAAACGTTCGGCCGGCTCGAGCAGCGAAGCTTTTGTCTTTCTTAACCATTTTCTCGACCTCGAGGAATGCATCGAAGACGGTGAATCCGGTGGCATTCTCGACGTTGACGATCTACGAGTCACTGATTTTCCTCTCGAAGTTCCTCTCCCAGAAACACTCGCTGTTGAGCCTGAAAAACGAGAACAAGTCAGAGAATGGGTTCTCACCGTCTCCATGGACCAGAGAGTCGAGCAAGGTCTTCCCGTCGACCAACGTGGCGTTTACATCGGTTCACTTACCAGTCCCACCAACGATTCCACTCCACTCGAAGAATGCGTCATCACAGGAGCACCCATTCGTGGGCTTGTCGTTCGTTTTGACGAATCCGGCCGTGTCGCTGACCGCAACGATTGGAACAAAATGTTGAACGCAGCCAGACAAGCCGCTACCGAATCTCCTATCAACGATATCCTCGTCTTTGTCCAGGAATGGTGCGGCGTTGTGCCCAGTTACACTTTTTGAATTCTCGATCATCCCACCAAACGATCCGGCTGTACGATCCTGCAAATAAATTATGTCAAAATAAAATTTTTGTCAATAATTACCTCCTTCGTAATATATTTCATAAAAACCTATTTTTTTCTTTTTCGTTTCACAGTATCGTTTGTCTTGATAAATATTTTTATCACCCATCGGGTCAGTCTGACCCGAGGTGTTTTCCAAATTAGTAGTAGTAAATTATCCACATTTAATTGCCAAACAATCAGCGACGAAAAATTGCTTGGATCAAAATGACCGAGCGTGTACTCGAAAGGCTAAAGTGAAAAATCGCAACTCACCTCTCTTGATGTTTGGTGACATTTTTGACAACTCAATGGTTTGTTAAATAAATTAGTACAATTTTCTTAATGCTGCGATCACTTTTTAATGAAATCCAATATTTCGAAACAAAATTCAAGGCAATTGCAATCAACAAGGCAGTTTACTATGTAAATCGATAATTATTCTGTACCTTTTCTATGTTCAATATACATTAGACCGAACAGAGGATGAAACAGTGTTTACTTGCTAATTGGCAAGTTATAAAAATACTTCTTTGAACATTTGCTACTATTTTAAAAGAAATATACATTCAATACATCGTGGCTCTTTTTAATTAGACATTCGCGATCGAAATTACAGACGAAAATGTTGCCGAATTAAAGCTGATTGTATTTTTGTGTCCAAAAGTAAAGTGACTGTTGCAACAGTAAATCCATTCAACTTTTTCCATTATTCAATCCTCGATTCGAATGGAAAACTATATTCTCAAGAGACATACGTTTACGGCAATATTTTTAATTCATACAAATTTTATTACGACCGTTGGTATGCGGTAAAAAATCAAACTAATGTTTTTAAGAAAAATTACAACATTTTTTGTTCGTCGTACGAAAGCCATTCGTTCGTTTGTTGGAATGCTTGAAAATATATTGGCAATTTAAAAAGCTGCTCCTGGATCTTGCTGGAGGCAGTTATTCCTTCACAAAATCATTTATCGTTATTTTATCTTTTTAGATTTCGAAAAAATTCAATAAGGAAGAAATCAAAGTTGTGAGATTTTTTTCAAAGCATATCTCGCTGCACTAATACGTCGAAATATTTTCAAGGCGATTAATGAACGAAAATCAATCAATGTAAAGTTCCAAATTTTCGTCAGTCCAACTGGCAAATTCCGGAATGAAGATATGATTTTGAAAAGTTAATCGATGGAGAGCTGCGAAAATTGATTGGCCTAAAAGTGGAATTTTTCAATGAGAGGATACCGAACGTATGACAGATGATTTTAATGACTTTCCAAGTTGCTCCTCCTAAGAATCTTTAATTTTATCAAATAAATTCGTTCCTAGATAATTGTCTTGAGTCCGTGCATCTCGGATTTTCGTATCTCCTTTAATATAAATTACAATTTAGTAAATATATAATACATAAAATGTGAAGAATTTCTATATTCTTTGAAATTCCTTTTTTTCGATTAGATTTCAAAATCTAAGATTATCATGTTTCTCATTAAATAACCGATTTGTTTCGTGTTTTTTTTCTTTTGTTTTTCATTATGTCCACTATACTCTAGAAATTTCACTACATATTTTCTCAGACAAATTCACTCGAATCCAACAATCAACGAGACCCTCTTGTTCCCCTTCTCTAAACAGCGAAAAAAATGCCAACGATCGAAAACTCACTAGTCTCGTAGAATCTTTCACCTCCCTCATTGAATTTCATTAGTTTCCGATTTTTTTTTTTCGATGCGATTCACTCGATTAAAGAATTTTGAAAATCATGTCGTTTCTCTGTCGATAAATCGAGAGGAAATATTAATAGAGAGTTTGCTGAGTGACTGATTGCGTTTCCCGTCTCTCATTCGTCGCAGAATAAATTAGAAGGCATGAAAAAAGTGAAGCATTCGCGATGGTGGTATTTACTGTTGCGTGATCCTGAATACGGGGCCAATTCTTAAGAAGAAACGTCGAAGTACAGATCGTGGTTCGGGTTTGAGATCGAAACACATGATCTCGCACAAAAATGGATAACAAATAGCTGCGTGTATGGCAAAACGTTGGTCGCACATTTTCAATATTCTGGTGAGCAGCAACAAGAGTATCGGTGTCCAAGCGTCACGATGAACCTCGTTCGAAAGAGCGAGAAAATACTCGAGGCCCTCGCGAGTGACTTCCTCGAGTTTGGATTGTATCGAGGGCCAATTGGATCGATGAGCTTCGTCGTTGTACATTTTGAAGAGGACACGAAGGGCACAAGCGAGAGACTGAGTCTCTTGATTCATGAGGTTGGGCTTAGCGGTGCCGCGGAAACCAGCTTTCCACAACAAATTACGTTGCTCGTTATTGAGGTTGAAGCTCTTGGCGAATCGATGGGATCGCAAGAGACAATCGACGAGTTCGAGGAGATTTCTCGTGTCGAGAGCGCAGTACATGCCTTGTTCCTCTTTCTGTTGATCGACGGTGGAGTCGTCATTGGTGTCTGACAATTTACCGTTCAACATGTCGGCTTGTGCGAGAGCGAGATTCTCCTGATCCTCTTTCCTCGAGGTTGCTGGATAAAAAACGACGTTATCGATGGTTTGGATCAATTCCAATTGAACGACGCACTTGATCATGAGAGCTGAGAAGAGTTTGGTCTTGCTGGTATCACAATTATTAACGAGACTCTGTGTGCTGTTGGTTCTTTTCAAAATGCCAATGTGTCCGTCGCTCTCGCCAGTGATGACGTCCAGATCGGATTCTTTATTGGCCGATTGCGGTTTCCACGTGAGCAGCGCAGTAGGGATAGTACTTTGAAATATTTCGAGCACACAATTGGTAGTTTTGGCCCAAGTTTCTTTATCGAATTTGACGCCGTTACTTATGACCAAATTCTCCAAACAATTGGTTCCCGAGCGTGCCAATTGTTCGTTATCCTGCTGAACGCACCAGAGCAATTGCGAGTAGAGTTGTCCGAGCAGCAGAGGTCCAAGGATGTCATAAAACTGGGAGAAAACGTCGACTATCGCGTAGAGAGCGTGATTGCACGTTGTCGTCATCCATTCCGCTTTCTCCGTGTGTTGCTCCGGCAACTTCATGTTGTCGAAGATTCTGAAGAGCACTTGGAACAAATCTTTCCACCAGTGAGGCTTGAACGAGGATCCATGCGTTTTAACGACGTCGAAAAGTACCGTCAAAGCTCGAGTCCTCACGTCCAATTTGCAGCGACTCACGACACACGATAATTCGAAGAGAAGGGGAAACCAACCGCGCACCCAAGCACGATCTTCTTCCGAGACCATTCCGCTGTCGTCCATCATGCCCTCGGCGAACATCTGCGGATTGGCATCGATGTACGAGGCACTCGAACGTATAAGTCTTATGGCTTCCATGCTGGTGTCCGGGAAGGACGAATTACAGGCAAACTCGCTGAGGCACTTGACGGCATCTTGGAAAGAATCGACCATGATACTGAAATCTTCGGCGTAGAGTTCGTTTATAATTTTTCCAGTCATCGAGAAGGCCAACGCAACGACAGATTCGTCTCGGTCGCTCGCGGCGTGATGAAACACGCTGAATATATTTTTCCATCCGGAGCGTATGTTCGGGGCCTGCGAATGTACGATCTGAGCGACGCACCGGACAACCATGTCTCGAATTATTGGCGATCGATTTTTCTTCATTATGTGCTCGAAAGGACGGAGAAATTCTTTTTGAAAACGAAAATTAGCGAATTCACCCTTTTCGATAAATTTCGTCGCAAGTTGACGCAGTGAATCCACCGCGAAAAACGCGATGTTCTGCCGCGGGCTGCACCCAACCCGGTCGAAATGATCACCCAACACTTGCCATATTCGCGACCACTGCAATCTTATTCGGCCCATGTTGTAGTACGAAATCTCCACTATTTTAGTCAACGAAAACATTCGTGGCTGGCTCGGATGCGACAATTCCTCGAGGGAGACTTGACACAGCGCTTTGACGAACTCGACGATCGCGTCACCGTCCAGCCTCGTCGAGCCCGTGAATATCCTGTCGACGGCCACCACGACGCTCTGCGAACTCGTCTCGCCAATCGATTCCTTCACACTCGCTGAAAGAATTTCAACATCGATTAGTACATTCGAGTTTCTTGAGCCTCCGTAAACACACTACGATTATTGCACCTTCCTAGACACACATGGGTCTAGAGGACCCAGAGTTAAGCAGAAAAAAACACAACGTGTCGACTTACGATCCAACGAGCTGAGATTCATCGAACTGAGACTGTTCGATTGATGAAGATTGTTGTGTGCGAGACTTGTAAAGTTTGTAAGCTGCGATGGAAAGTGAGGCTTTGATGTTGGACCAAGAAGTTGAGGTCGGACACCAGTGCCGATAAGTTGAGCGAGTTCCAGCTGCGATATGCACTTGACAACGTCCAGCCACGAGCTACCCAAATAATTTCCATCGGTGTGTGCGATTGTGATCAAAGTTTTAATCGTATCGATGTTCTTGGCTTTCATCTCCGTTATCGGTGAGTTTGCCGTGAGGAGAGTGAACCTCGCAAGTGCTTGGACATAGGCATCGCGTTCCAACTGCAAAAATCAATCGAGACATCAATCTCCTGTTTTTTCTCACTCGAGTTCGTCGTCGAATATTTACCGTCATGTGAAAAATACAAGCAATCCTTATGGCGCAACGTATCCCGTCTAAGCAGAGCGAGGCAATTTCCGGATCGTCGCAATCTTGGAGCCCGACACTAAAAGCTGCTAGGAAAGGTGTCCAAGCCATTTTGAACATCGGACGTACGTGCTCCAAGTGTTTTGCAGTTGTAAAAGGCGCTTGGACGTGGGACACGGACTCCATTAAATTCTTCGCTGCCGTCGATATCACTTCCATTTCCATGTTCCACAAAAGCCGTCGTTTCTTTTCACTCGAAATCACTGTGAATGCGGGAATCGAGTAAATTAATGAAGAAAATTCTTGTTAAAAAAGCGTGATTCGTTGTATCAACCATTTATAGACACACATGGGTCTGGGATGCCCATTCAGCGAATGGCTCCAGTTTCTCGTTTTTCCATTTAATAGAAATAATAAGAAAACGAAGTTTGATCCATCGCCCAGTGCAGGCCCGTATCCGTGGATCAAAAACTACTTTTCTGAATTTTTCCCGATTTTTTTAACGAGTTCAGGTACAGCAAAAAACTGTAGGATACCCCAGACCCATGTGTATCTACGGAGAGTTAAAAAAAAATACTTGGTAATTTTTTTTTTTGCCTGGTTCACCTTGCTTTCCCGGTCGATTCGGATGCGCCTTCATCTTGATTTCATTGCCCGCAATCTCATCATAAATTTTTGACAAATACTCTTCCGGTAAATCCTCATTGTCGCTAATATGTCTATTTAATTTGATGTACTGCTCTTTTGTCATTTTATTCTTAACCTGAGGCGAGTGCAGATCGGTCGTTAACATTATGATGGAAAATACGAGAACGTACGCCGTGTCGGCGCTCGTGAATAAACCGTTGCTACGAAAAAGAAAAGATAGACAAAGTTCAAAATGGAAAAAACGTCGGTTTCCTGGAGAAATTCGAGGAAAATATTGTTCAACTTACTTCGGATTGCATTCGCAATAACGACTAGCGAATTTCTCCATCAAACGATCGATCTTCTGAGCTTCGCCCGGAAGTCTAAATCCCTCGAGAAAGTATCTCAGCGCTGTGACCAGATCGCGATTCGCAAAATCCATTTGATCTATGTAATTGTACATGACTTGGTTGTGATTGTGATCACCGAGGAAATCTCCGATCGCAGTTTTGTCCAATCTTTCGTCAGTGTGAAGCCAACGAGCTATGTCTTCAACAGGATTCCCGAGGAGACCTTGTTCTTGGAGGTACTGGACGCCTTTGCTGGGTTTACGATTAAAACTGTTGGCAGGAAAGAAATCAGGTCAGTTCAGAAAAGCCGGGGATCGTGGGATTTGTGTTTTTTTTTTCTTTTTTTTTTCATTATCCTTACGTATCAATTCCTGCTTCCCAAACTTCTTTCTGTTGCTTCTGAACTTCGTACTGTTCCGGAGAATCAGGAACTTCCTTATTGCCTACGAGACTAGAATTGGCCGATGACAAGCTCCCGGCGCTCCCGTAACGCGGCAAAGCCGCTTCCACCGGAGGATCCGGTGGTTCCGTTTGAATTTGATGGTCGGTTGGTATACTCGGGTTAACATAAAGATCCCGACTCCACTCGACCATACATTTCAATATCGAAACCAGACATTCCAGACCACGGATCCGCATCGATTTTTCTTGGTTCGGCGAAGCACCCAATTCCAGGGCGTGACGACCTTGAGCAATCTTCGACAAGTCGTTTACCAACCTATTCCAAACGAAAATCGGTCACCCGTATATTTTTGAACAGGAAAATAATATTCTCCCCACGAATACTCGTCGCTTTGAAGGATTTTAGCAAAAACATGGTGAGAAATATTAAGCGCCAAATTTTCACATTTTTCGCTCAATTTCTCATAAAAAATTATTATGCATCTAATTGAACCTCCCAGAGCGACGACATAGTAAAGTATACACAATGAATAAGCTGCATAGCTAAAGAAAAAAAATTGATTTTGTAAATTGAAATCGGATGAACAATTCTAAAGTTTAAAAAAATATATGTATTTATATGTATACCAAAAATATTAAAAATGAATATTTTTTTCGACTATATTTTGATCAAAAATTGTCTTTTTTTTTCATTTTAATTTGAATGAAATTTTTTTCGAATTTTAATACAAATTTCTGCCCTCCCAGAGCAAATAAATATCACAGTAACTTTCGACCACCGCGTTTCTTGGTATGATTTTATTCTCGTCATTGGGGTTCAACTTACCTTTCGAAAAGATTAGCCGCGGAAAGATCGCAATCATAATTTACGTATATATCAACAACACTCTGTGCATCGGCGCAAATGCGAGTTAAAGCGTGGATAACCATCCATTTGTGCTCGAAAGAACTGCTCGATGTTTCGAGGATGTTCATAAAGATTTCCTTGAAGAATACTTCGATCTGCATCTTCAAATGGACTTTGAAACGTGCCAATAAAGCGAGAAACAGTGCCAAGGAGAGTTCAAAAACTTCGGGCACCGAAGAAACTCCGTTTTTCGAGAGGGCCACGCAGAGATATTGCTTTATGGCTATTACAAACATTTCGTTTGAGCGTAATATTGGTCCGGCGTTTTGTAAAATTCCCAGAAGTAATTGTAAGGATAAAATTTTCGAACGTAACTCGTGAGACCTGCAAATCATCGTTTGGTTAATTAATTTTTTATTCATGTTCAGAAGGTTTAAAAAAATTAAAAACAAATTGGGAAAACTCACTTGGGATCGGGTGTGCCATCGGGCAGTGGCTTCATTGAAAGTTTGCAGAGAGCCCGAAAAACGAGAAAAGCGTCTTTCTGAAGTACGTGAGTAAATTTCGCCGTGACCATGTTGTCGTTTTCGCCAGTTGTCTCGTCGGTATTGTCGTCGGTGGGAACTTGGTCAAGGCTGTGCTCTCCCGTGGGCGTCGTCGGAGGGAGAACTTCGTCCACCGGGATGACGCTATTGACTATATCGTCCAAAATCGTTTTCACCACGATATTTGCATCGCTCGACGAATCTGGTGGTGGATCTTGATTATTCGGTTGTTCAAGCTCGCCCTCGGACTTTTGAGTCTCTTGAGAGGTTTCCAGTTGTTCCGACGTTTCCCCACGAGCGATAAGATCTTCCTGTTTTTCAAAAATTTCAAAAATTCGTTCACTCTTCAATATTTTTCATTTTGGCTCGATTTTAACCCTCCGAGTACACGCTGGGTCATTTTGACCCCAACGATTTTCTGTCACCGATTCGGCGGCATTTCATGGCAACGTTTCTGCATTTACTTTTCCCTTTCGTCAAAAAATAACTTTGGAGCCATAAAAGATGGATAATTATTCACTACAAAATAAAAACAGAAACAAAAAAGCATATTCATCGGAAATCGAAACACACCCTGGGTCAGATTGACCCCACAAATGTGCACTCGAGTGGTGAAAATACGAATAATCAATGAATAAGACAAATATCCGAAGAAAAAATTTGATTATCAAATTTGAAAAGAGAGTTACCGCTTGGGTTTCCATGCGGGCGAATATCACGTTGATCATCTGAGTCAGAGTAGCTCGTGCCGTAGTCTGATTGACTAAATTTCTCGATGCTAGATAAACGTTATATACAGTACGTATGGTAAGTAAGACCGTTCCCTCGTGAACTTCCACGTGTTGACTCGTCATTACGGTCAACAGAGCTTTGATTATTTGGAGCTGAACTCCTTCGTCCGTTTGCGGGCCCATGAAACATCCGCATATTGTTTCGACAATGCGAACTATCAAGAGCTTGTTGGGCTCCGTAGAATCCGGTACATTGCCCGTCAAATGCCCGTAGGCGATTAATTTCTGCAGGCAATCCAATGCCGTCACCACTATCCTCGGCGATTTGCTCTGACAGGCGAGTTCAAACGGCAAAAAATATTTCTCTGCCGATATGACGTTGGAATCGCTCTTTGGCTGGGGCAAAGCATTGGAAATGCTTTCGTCTGCTTGATTATTAGGAACTTCTTTGATCTCATTTCGCAAATCGTCTGTCAAATTTAATTATTCAACATATTGCAAATATATTTGGAAAGAATGAAATATTTTTGGGAATTACTATGATAGACAAAATCCAACGTCCTGCTAATCCGTTATGAAACACTTTTATAATGGGATTTGTCACGATAGATTTAACCCAACAGTTCCGGAGATTTTGGTGCGACTGGATTTTCAATGAATAATGGATGTTACATAAAAATCGTGTTTTTCTTGTTTGCCGCAAAGTATGCAAGCAGGAAGTTGGAAAAATATAATTATTTGAAGTGAGCAAATAAAAAAGAAACTTTGTCAAGAGGAAATTACACAAAAAGTGACAACTGTCAAAAATTTTTCGAAGAAACATCCGCGATTTCTATCGTGTATAAAATGACGTGAAAGGAGAAAAATAATAAACGATGCAATACTTTGGAAGTTTGCGGGAAGCAGCAGACGAACGAATTGGCTGAGTATCGTAAGTTTGAGAGTTTGACAAAACAACTGAGTGAACGAAAAAAATGAGGGGCGGGAATTGTTATTGGATGATCCGCTTACCAAGTGCTGATTCACATGACTTTCGAAGTTGGGACAGATGCGATCGTTTGACATCTTTGTCGGCGAGAATCTTTTCCAGTGCTCTTACTATAAACATTTCTCTGGTTTTTGAATTATTTTGCATCGTCGACGGAATAATCGATAGAGGCGCCGATACCCAAAGATCGATGAGCCTCGAATTTCTCTCGATTTTTATTATTGTCCTTTTTTTTGCTTTTAAAACGTTATCACTGATAGAACATGGTAACGTACTCGAGATAAGCGTAACGAAAGGTTATAGTTGTGAAAGTATATTGACGTAAGCATTTTCTCCTGGGCTGAACCAAGTTCGTGTATTAAACTCGAGACAGCCGAGAACTCGTCGTTAAAGATGTAAAAGCGTCAAATATGCACAAATTTCGTTAAGTTTCGTGGCACTTCGTTTTTCTCGAGACAAAACCACGGACTATAAGATACACTTGTTTGATACGTCGTAAAAAAATGTTTTTATTTTCCGTTTTATTGAATAATCTATAACCCCTAACCACAACGACGGATTGATAAAAATTAATAGTATGTTGCTGTACGAATATTGGCACGCCGCTCTCTGTCCGATGGACACATCGAATTTTTTTCAAGCCTCGTATAGTTGCAATGTGTAGTACGACGTGTGACGTGAAAACAGGTACATCGTATATACACACAAAGTTGGTGGAATATATCTATAAAAAAAAAACGTGAGGTTGACGGTGACTGAACGGGGATATGGGAAAACGAAGTTTACAGCGCATCAAATGCCATCTTGCGGATAATTCAGCAAATGCTATTTGACGTGGTGAAAGTAATCGTATGTATTCTAAATTTTATTTCAAGGTTATTCATTCGATATTTTGATTGCATTTTATTACGAAAAAATTCAACAAGCATGTTACGACTAGAAAATTTCCATTCATGCACGTCTCATCTCGCATTTATTTCAGCTCTCCTTTCGACTTTGCCTTTTTGATCACACGCATTCACATTGATCGGATACATTTAGTTATAATTCTGGTACCGAAAACATTAGCTACAGATATTCGATTGCTGGTAACTGTCACAAGGCTATATACTTTTGAATATGTCCTCCGACGGTAATTAACATCTTCACCCATTCCTGCGATCGATATTAAGCAAAAATCAATCAGCTGGGCCCTGCACGATTTTTTGCATTGAACATACTGTCAACAAATTATTTTCTCCCCTTCAAATGTTTAAATACGAGAGATTCGTTGAACATTCGCGGGATATTTGATAAAAATGAAAACTCGAACGATTCTTGTTTCAAATCTTATCGAAGCGACGAATTTGGTTTGAAAAATGCGAGTTGAGAGCAAAAAGCAGTTTTCAAAGAAACTTCATTTATCGCGGGTTTCATCTAGTGTTTACGGAGTCAGACGGTATATAAATTCGAATATACATATATACGCATACGTGTATATCGCGGCGAATTGCGACTAATTTTGATCGCGCGGTGCCGCATTGTGGGAAGTAAAGCCTATAATCAGTGACAATAGGCGTTGCATTTCTGTTTTTTTTATTTTTTATCGCAAACAATTCGAGTAAGCGCAGTGTTGCACCGATGTTTGCAGTACTGTCAGTCGACAATATTCATTCTTGTGTACGTTTATTATACATATATGTATAACCACGGCCATCATGTGTCAAATGTAATTAAATGGCGGAATGACGTTACGTACCGAACAGAGCAGAGTAGTGTGCGTATGTGTCATACGCGACGACGTCGAGCTTTAACAGATATCAACCTTTTTTTTGTTTTCACTTTGGTCCAAAAGCCGTCCTTTTTATCGTGTCAAGCTAAACAATAATGGAAACACAACCGCTGAATAAAAACAGTGATAAACCTCCACCGTACTCGGCCGCAACTGCACCGTCGCAAGGTAAATATTAAAACTCATTAAAAATCGAAGCACATCGGGATCTTTTTGTACCATAGGTTATCCAATTATTTCATCATTCCTGCGAATACAAATCTCAAAAATTTCGAACACACGGAACGAGCGTTCCTTCGACTCTGCGAAAAAAAATCAGAAATATGAATGTCAATTCCTGAAAAAATGTTTTTCCACTTTGTCGTCAATTCAAATATTTTTCATCTAACTCCATCGCGTTGATTCACTAAAAATACAAAAAAAACTCGTTTTTCACGCCTTAACAATTCGACATCAGGGAATAAACCTTTACCAAAGTGTCGCTCAAGTTTCAGGCTATCCCTCGTGGCAACCACCACCGGGATATTATCCCACTAGCGGAGCACCAAACCCAGGCCAACAAATACCCTCCTATGGTTCCACCACTCCATTGACGACCGTTATTGTCCCAGAGATCATTCTCGTCGGTGCTTGTCCCGCTTGTCGAGTGAGTCCGAATCTTTTTCTAAAGAAAAATAAGAATATAACACGCTGCTTGCTGGAATTACATTTCCTTGGGCCGTTCAATTTCCCAGAGTGTTATCTGACCCGAAGGTTTCCCCATGCAGAAGAACTTTGCCTATTCTCACGCGAGTAAAAACAACTTGTGGCTTTTTCATTCCAGGTCGGAGTCCTGGAGGATGATTACACTTGCATGGGTCTCCTCTGTGCAATATTTTTCTTCCCAATCGGTATTCTCTGCTGTCTATTACTGAAAAATCGTCGCTGCTCCAACTGCGGAGCCTACTTTGGCTGATCGGTTAGACAGGAAATTGCGATGAGGGAGTTTTTGTAAATAATATAAACGTTAAAAGGCTGTGGTGTCGGAGATAAATACAAATAGTGAAAATTATAGTCGACCGATGTCGACGATCATAGAAATCTTCAATTCTGTCGAGCGAAATTGAGTTTGAAAAAAAAAAAAAAATACGTAAACGAAAAGATGCAAAATTCCATTTGACAAGAACGTGATAATTTGTGCTCTCTCGGTGAATCCAATGGCCTCAGAGAGAATCGGACATTTCAGCGGGGTTTTTCAAGAGGAGTAGAACAATTTTTGGCCCGTCGATAATTATCTTCGGCCCAAATATTGATTTACTGGGCTTGAAACACCCCACGATTACGAATCAGAATACGAAAGTGCTTTGAGGGCAATTATCCATTGTTTTCGACCTTTGCTCACAAGGTCTTGATTTTTTTCTCATGGTTGAAGGACCTGTCGATATTCTACGAAGAATATTAACATCAGAATTGAAATAATTAATCGGAATCAGAATATGAAATAATATTAAAAGACATATCTATTTACCCAAAAGTTATAATATATTCTTAAGACTTCCACATTTCCTGACTGCTCTAATAGTCACATATTATCTTTGTAATGATATCGAAGTAAAAGTCGTTCAAGTTTCAACATTGTCCGATTTATTTTCCGCCTGGAGATGCCCCACGAACTTTTCTCTTTCCAAGTAAAGATTTTTCCTCTAATTATTTCCTCGTCTCTACGGAAACGCGTCGATGCACATAAAAAAAAGTTTCAAGGTCACTCACCCGCAAGTCATTCCATTGAATAATTCATGCAAATGCAACCGAATACTTGAGAAAACGAATTGAAAATTCGCAGCTTTATCATTTTTTAATCAAATCGAACGATGAATCACTCGAAAAAACTTGATTGATGCTGTCGCGTATAAACTTTGAATTTGTACTTCCCTCCTTGATTAACGGCTCGTTACATCCGACATACGATATAGATACGTCACGAGGTTCCATTATTATTACACTTAATTGATCCTCTTGTTCCCCAATTTAATTTTAATTCAGGGGAACGTTGCGATAATTTAGCACGCAAAAAAATCTAAGTCGTTTTTTCCGATTTCAATTATTCAAGGAATTGGGTAACTTTTTGAAACAGAAATTTTTTGACCCTCCGAGTGCACACATGGGTCGTTTTGACCCGAACTATTTTCTGTCGCCGATTGTTTGGCATTTGATCTTTGTTCACGTGTCAAAGCATAAATTAAAAATTGCATTTTTACCGGAATGCAACGATTTGAAAAACGCCTCGGGTCAGATTGACCCAAAATGTATATACAGTTGCTGTCCACTCGAAAGGCTCAGAACATTTTATCAAAGACTCACGTGTAGCCCCTGAATAAGTTCTCCCAAAGACCCCAATCGTTGTAACCGAGATCGTCACGTTTTTCTACAGTAGCGAAGTTGTCAATGTCGACTCCAGTAAAAAATAAACATCGATACGCGATATCCTTTCTCTCGCGATAAGTTAATGATCTGTGCTCGATTCTTACTCTGCACGATGAAGTATTGCCTGCAATTACCTGGGGGATGTGCCAATTACTGGTTGCAAAGAGATACGAACAATTTTTGCATGAATTTAACTTATCGAGGATTTTCTTATTTCCCTCGATTTTCCTAAAACAGATTCACACTCGCAACTAACCAGCAATGGCAAAATTTAAAAAAACGTTGAATTTTATGAATGAGAAAAAAAGAAAAAAACTCATTTTCGGAAAAATTGAGTGGTGAGAGATTTTCTCTCACCTGGATTTTCTGACACGATAAAAATCGTGTCAGAAAATGGATTAGATTGAAAATGGAATGGATTGTTGGGATATCGTTTCTAATTTTTTTTGGCTCTACTACGTCGCTTCAGCCTAGAAAGGAAATGGAAACGAACGTAAAATCACCACTTAGATATTCTTGTTAATTCGAGTGAGAATTAATGAAACTGCCGAAATATTAAAAGTTCGATTTCGATTGGAGCGAATTTCAATCGTCGGTTTATTCACGCAGTGCGAAGGACGAGCAATTTTGCATGGACTATTGGATTCCAGGACCGGAACAGTATTTCGAGAAGTGTCTACAAAGGACACAATTATCCGAACTAGGTGCACCGAGTGGCGAAGATTCGAGCCACAATATCCGTGAGTAATTCGAAGGTTCTTTGCAATGTCAACGTTTTTACGGCTGGAGTTGCCCAAAGAATTGTTTTCCCTCTCTCTTTCGATCTCAACTACGAAAGCCACGGTCTCCGGGAAATTGCTCAAGCGTCATTGACAAAACCGGTAACCTTCTCATTCGTGATAATCGTTCAAGATTCGGAGCCTTTTCATTTCCTATCATGTTTTTGCTCCTTCGATTACGCACGAAAAAAGTGATTATTATAATTTAATCTCGACATTCTTACGACCGACTATTTCTATTTCCACTTTTTCAATCGATTCCCGAATCTTTGGCACTTTCAATTAATTGCTATACACAAAATTTTTACTGGGCGAATAAAGTCCTTTCGATCACTCATTTGGTGACGACAGGTCTGAGTATACCAACGTCAAACTTGAGAATTTAATAAACCCACACACTCTGTAATTACGTTGGGGGAAAATATCGGGTTTTGTGACGCAGGCTCTATCACTCAGAAGTACTCACATTTGTAATATCCATTTTCTCAGCCAAAAGCAGGAAATTCTTTTGTTCCAAGAACTTCATTTTTTTCCTCGTTTATTTACTAAGGAAATAACGAAGTTTACGAATGACACTGAAGCTCGCAACGTTGGGGTCCCACAAAAAAACGTTCTTCTATTAATTTGTTCAATTTCGAAAACCATGACGATGTTCCTACCGTTTTTCTTCTTGGGCCTTGAAGAAATGTTTTTTTCTTGTCCTGAGCCAATATTTAATGAGAACTTTGGGATTTGCGCGAAAAAAACGAAATTTCGTTGCACGCCACAGATTCAATGACAAAGAAATGTGGAGAAATATCGTCCGGCTCCAGAATTGATATGTCGATTAAATTCCATCCCAGAAAAGATCGAGTATTGTAATTTTCTGAATAATCACTACCGGATTCTTAGCCGCGTTTGTCAGATGAAAAAATAACTTGTCTCATGACATCAAACACATAATAACAAAGAAGCAAATGCAACTTTGTTCGGATTTCTCACACCAAGTCTTGAGAAGCGTATAATGAAGAAAAAACGTTAACGAAAATTCCAATTAATGAGTGATGTGTCAAAGTTGTGACTACGTCGTGATACGATTAAATAACATAGACGAGAAAATATATAGATCGAGAAGGGGAATTCTAAGAGTGAAATGGTGGAGGGGTTTCCTACAGAGATTTTGTCCTTGATGAAACGTTTTAGCGTATAAATCAAGCTGCGTGGACGTTCGTAGGGCCAGAGCGAGTCGAGACATCGTCCTCGTTATAGCTTGGATAGCGAAAAGAAGGAAAAACGATCCAGCCCAGAAACGGCAACGATAACACAAGAAAAAAGGCCGACGATGCCTTCGCCCGAGGTCGCGATGTCGGAAGAATTTGAGCAAAATCGAAAACTCGAGGTGCTTCACGATGTACTGTCCGACTCATCGATCGTTGCTGAGAAAAACGTACCACAGCTGAATCGTGGATCGCCCAAAATGTTGCTGGACGATTCAAAACCTTTGGAATTCTCTTATCGGAGCGCGCCCTCGAGGGAACACCACGAGAAGTTGCTCCGTGATTTCTTCGAGATAATGCTGGACGAAGCGGTTTTCAAGGTCAGTGAAAAACTCGATTTCCTCCCATAAATCTGATGCAATCCTCCGCGACAATATCGTTCGGTAGTTCCTTCAAGCAAAAAATAAAGCAATCCGTTATAAATTGTTGCAACAACTCATTCGTTGAACACCATTCATTGGACCTTGTTATTGCAAATTTTTTTTCTTGCCCGTTATACGTTCCACGATCGTAAATTCCCAGGTGAAGCAATGGACTTTCGAAAATGAGTATGTCAACTCGACACCTGAGCAGCAACTGTAATAAAAAAATTCTTTGTCACTTTGTACTTGATTCATGGCTCTCCAAGGCGACGCATTCCAAACCCTTGAATTTCTAATCAATTTTTTTTTTATCGTGCTGAAACGGCAAAGGAAACCTGTTACATTTTTTTCATGAATTCTTACATTCTTGAAACAATTAATTTGCACAATTTGATTGTCTCGCACGCTTTTCGATCTTGGACCAGGCAATTATTTCGAGAAATTTTTCTTTCAGGGAACCTCCCGCGAAGGGAAAGTCGTCGAATGGGTTGAACCATCGAAGCTGCGGGATCTGGTGGATCTCCAAGTCCCAAAATCTGCAGTATCTCACGAAGGACTTTTGGAGCTCGCACGGAAAGTCGTGAAATTCAGCGTCAAGACAGGGCACCCACATTTCGTAAATCAATTATTTTCTAGTGTTGATCCGTACGGTCTGATGGGTCAATGGCTGACGGACGCTTTGAATCCGTCAGTGTACACGTACGAAGTATCTCCGGTGTTTTCTCTGATGGAGGAAGAAGTTCTTCGGGAAATGCGTCGAATAATAGGCTGGCCGGATGGGCGAGGCGACGGGATTTTTTGTCCAGGCGGTTCGATGGCAAATGGTTATGCAATAAATTTGGCACGACATAATAAATTTGCAAAAATCAAAGAAACCGGATTATCCGATTTGCCGAGGCTCGTGATTTTCACCTCCGAAGACGCTCATTATTCGGTCAAGAAATTAGCCGCATTCTTGGGAATCGGGACGAACAACGTTGTCTGCGTTGACGTCGATGATCGTGGCAAAATGTTAGTGACCGACCTGGAGGCAAAAATCCTTCGTACTCTCGAAGAAGACGGAGCTGTTCCATTGATGGTGTCCGCGACCGCAGGAACCACGGTCCTCGGGGCTTTTGATCCTCTCCGTGAAATCAACGAAATTTGTAGAAAGTATTCGATGTGGTTCCACGTGGACGCTGCTTGGGGTGGTGGCGCCCTGGTCTCCCAAAAGTATCGGACCCTCCTCGACGGCGTTGAGCTCGCCGACTCGGTGACCTGGAACCCGCATAAACTATTAGCCGCACCTCAACAGTGCTCGACACTTTTGGTGCGCCATGAAAAGCTGCTGGAGTCGGCGCACAGCTCTCGAGCGAGTTATCTATTCCAGCCGGACAAATTTTACGACACGTCGTACGATTCGGGGGACAAACACGTGCAATGTGGTCGCCGAGCCGACGTTTTGAAATTTTGGTTCATGTGGAAAGCCAAAAGTACGAGAGGCCTGGAAAAACACGTTGACAAAGTTTTCACACTTTCGGAATATTTCACGAGCCTCGTGACCGATCGACCGGGTTGGCAATTGCTCCAGAAACCCGAATGCACTAACGTCTGCTTCTGGTACATTCCCCAATCGAAACGCCACTTGGAAGGTCAAAGCTTGACCGAAGCACTCCACAAAATTGCTCCGATCGTCAAGGAACGGATGGTCCGAAATGGCAGCATGCTCGTCACTTACCAGCCGCTTAGAGGTCGCCCCAACTTCTTCCGACTCGTTTTGCAAAATTCTTCTCTCAATGAAACTGACATGAGGTACTTTGTCGAGGAAATCGAAAGGCTTTCCGACGACCTGTGAGCCTCGCAACAAAAGAAAATGATTAAATAATGCAAATCGTAAATCAGTTCATCGACACGGAGTAGTTGATTGTATCGGAGCTCGAATCCTTGGAAAAAAAACTTCTTTTTCGATAATACTTCAAAATTTTTCAAACTCTTAATTGAACTTTGAATTTTAGGAAAAAAATTAATATCCGACTCTGAAAAATCGGTCGAATCTTGACGATTCCAGTGACCCGAGCATCGAGCATCAAAAAATCTTGACAAAAATTCAAATAACCGAATCTTTTATCTCTCGCTCGGTTTTTTCGCTTTTCGAATGACTCGCAATATTCCGATGTTCGTTATAAATTGAAAAAAAAACACGTTCTTTAACGAAGTGTGCTCGTAACGGAAAAAAAACCAATTTGCTCATTGTTTCAGTGAATTATTCGCTCAAGAAATAACATTTAGTATAACAACATTACGTTAATCGATTTGTATGTATATTCAATGTATTAATTTATACCTATCTGCTGTTGATCGGTTCATGAAAAATAAATAATATTTAAAAAATGACCATGTGAATGAATAAATTAAAAAAAAAGCTGAATAAATGAACGAAATTCCCGCATATTGCAGCGTTTAATGAACTGTGAGCCTCCGAGTGTGCACAGATTGGGTCAATCTGACCCAAGGCGTTTTTTGCTTTTTTCGATTATTTTTTTCTCCCGTCGTTTTTTGTACATTTTATGACCGTTCGGGTCAAAATGACCCAGTGTGTACTCGAAGGGTTATAATAAAAATTTCTTGATGTTGAATGCCAAACGATCGGTGAGGAAAAATTGCCCGGGTCAAAATGACCCAGTATGAACTCGAAGGATCAAAGGAAAGAGCAATGGCGTTAAACGAAAGGATTCGAGATAACGAGGACGTTCTTAATAATAATATTTATTGTAAAACGAGTAACAATTTATACGATGACGGTCCGTCACGCACGACAGTGATGTTCAATTTTAACAGGCTAAAAAATCATGCTATTTACAAATCAAAGCGCGAGAGAAAGACTTAATATAGCGATGCCTCGCGCATCCAACGATCTGATTTGCCGAAAATAATGAAATACAAAGAAAGATTTCGTGCAACGAATCCC
This sequence comes from Campopleginae sp. 14b, assembly GCA_030522525.1. Classification (NCBI taxonomy): domain Eukaryota; kingdom Metazoa; phylum Arthropoda; class Insecta; order Hymenoptera; family Ichneumonidae; species Campopleginae sp. 14b. The sequence continues at coordinate 104,627 of JAPYYS010000448.1, forward strand.
TGGAGATCCATCGCCATTATGATGTGATTATAAAAGCTTAGAATAATTCAACAAGCCACTTAATTGTCAGTAAGAAATCTAACGAGCATTGTTTTTCCGGGGATACGTCACAATCGGTAAAAAATAAAAGTGTAACGCACCTCGTAAAAAAAACGAGAGAAAAGGGATCGTGAGAAATCGCAGCTATCTCCGTTTCGTAACGTGAACTTCGGCTCAATTGTACTCCTTCAGGAACTTTTCGTGAAATAGTTTGAGACTATTGAGCATCGTTACAATCTTTTCCTTCTGAGGTAAAATCGTCGTACGGAAATGATACGTTCCGGGCTTTTGGCCGAAACCAGAACCAGCGATAACGCAGATTCCTGTTGCTTCGAGCAGCTTGAACGCGTAAAAAACGTCCGGTTCCTTGCCCTCGGCTTTCGCCGCTTTGATCGCTTTTTCCGGAAGATCCAAACGCGGAAATACGTACATCGCACCCATCGATGGATTGCACTGCAAAAAAAATAGACAAATTTCGTCTGATTCTTGTTTTTCATTTTCTTTTCTCGACGCTGCGAAAAATTTGTACAAAATTACCTTGAATCCGGGAATACTGTTAAGCGTATCGACAACGAGACGAGATCGTTCGGCCAACGATTCCAATACTTCGGTTTTTTCTTTGAGGAATAAATTGTAAGAAGGGTCACCGGGTTTCGGTGGGCTCACGACAGCCGCCATAGCAACTTGTCCCAACACAGTGGGGCACAACATCGCCGAAATCGATTTCGAAAGGATTGCCATTACCTTCGGATCCATATTTACGTATTCGGCGTAACCACCGCGAAGTCCACACTCTCCCATGTATCCTGTTGAATCAAACAATTCATAAAATTCAACCAATCCTTCTTATTTTTATCCAAATTGTATTAGCATATTTCTAACTCATTCATAACAGAATTTAGTTGGATAATTTTCTAATCCAATTGGAATATTGCCAATTTAATTGAACTGCAATGAATTTAATTCAATTAGAATTTAATTAATCTAATTTAATTAAAATTTGATGAATTTAATTTAATTAATATTTGTTAATCTAATTTAATTAAAATTTCATAAATCTAATTCACTTGAAATTTGATTAATTAGCATTTCATTAATGAGGATAATGATTATGATTGATTAACATTTGATTAATCTATTTTGATTTCATTTTTAATCAAATTTAATTGATAGTATATTAATATTGGTAATTAACTCAAATTATCTAATTTGCATGATATTTTAATCTCAATATTTCTAATTGCATTGAAGTTAAATTAGACTAATAAGTCTCTTCGGTTGATTTTTCGCTAATGACTTACCCTTTGAAATGGACATGTAGGAAGCAAGTTCCATGTTGGCGTACGGTTCGCCCATTTCGGTCATAACTTTTTTGAATGAGTGGAAGGCGCTGTCCTTGTCGTAAACATTGTCTTGATAGACTTCATCGGCGAGTAGATAGAGGCGATTTTTGTGGGCAAATTTGATGATGTCCTCAATATTTTTTCTGGTCAGAACTTGACCAGTAGGATTGCCAGGATTTATGACAACGAGAACGCGTGGATTACAAGTTTTCAAAGACTCTTGGTAAGAACGTTCCAATTCACTGATATCAAGAGCCCATTTATTGTCCTCGTTGAGATAATAGCCAACTTGTGAGAGGCCGAATTCGGCAAGGGCAGCAGAGTACAGAGGATACTGTGGTATGGGAATCATCACGCCCGATGGTTTCCCATTCAAATTTTCATTGAAAAGTTTCAGGAAACTCTGGGATGAAAAAAAGAAAGTTGCAAATCTCACAATTTCAAATCCTATATTCATTCCTTTGGGCCAATCGACAAAGATTTTTTTACCTTGATTCCGTCAGACGCGCCGTTGGACAAAATGATGTTGTTATGGTGGCTGGGAATGCCGTCTCGTTTGTGAATATAATTAGCCACATGTTTGCGAATAACTTCGATACCCGTCGACTCGGAATACGAACCGACGCTGCAGCCTTTGCAGCCGCCCAATACTAGCCGAGCATGATTCTTCACATCCTCCGGATATCGAGGGTCGTCCATAAGTTCTGGAGAAACTGTCAGTGCTAATACTTGGCGAAGGAAAGTGATCGGCCTCTGACCCATGGCATGGGCATCGCCAATGTTTGCTTTTATCACCTCTTTGAATGGCTTCTGAACTCCCTGGAGACAAAGAAACGATATTGTTCAATTATAAACTTTATTTTATCATAGACTTTGCTCTGAAAAATAAAAATCCTATTAGGAAGGTCGGCTGGAGCTGAAAATGACGACAATTCCATTTGAGATTCATTCTCAATATTCAAAAAAACACTATTCGATGCATTTCTATATTGAGAGAGTATAAAGTTATACACGGTTTTGAGATGCCATTCGATAAGTTGCGACACAGGTTTATCTCGATAATTTTTTTTAAGTCTGGCCGAGCGGCTGGAAAAAAGATATTTAATCTCTAGTCGCAAGGTCTAACGGAGTGTGCGTTACAGGCTCCAGGATAAACATTGTTACGTAACATGACGCATTTTTGTTATTGAGCCGTTTCATCTGCCGGAAGAATAAACAGTACAAAGTGTGAACTATCGAGCCTATAACTACAAATCGGGGTACATATCTAACCAAGGCAAGTTTTGAAGTACGTTTTCCAATTTTTCAGCACTTCTAGGTATTTAGATGGATTTTTCACCCGGTAAACCTTGTTCAAATCAAATTTGCTCGTAAACATTCTCTTTGGCGTGAAAAAACGAAAAGATTCGTGTACTTGTAAGTGAGATTACTGCTTTCGAGACGATCTTACGAGCATGAAACCAGTGAGGTTAATATTCACCCCGATTTACAGTTTGAAGGTTAAAAAAACTGGCTTTTTGTAGTCCTAGGCGGCGAGAACAACGCAAAATTTGATAATTCTTTTGGTGTCAATAATAACAGAGTTTTCATTTTGAATTAAAAATAATTAGCTAGAGCAATCAACGTCTTTTGTGTATTTAATTAATTTTTTATATTCATCAATTCCATAAAAACATCGTTTTGTTTGTAATTCGCAGGTTAGTTTCAAAAAATGCGATGCTAAATTACGAATCGATTGATGGAATTCGCATTATTCATAAATCCAAGTATAAATTTCAAGTACGACAGCTTGTGGGAAAGTTGTACAGGAAATAATCAATTGACAGTATGCATGTGGAGGCGAGCTACACAACAAATGTAATTTGATGCACATAAGTGTGCGATACATATATCGTCAAACGAACGCGTTAAATATCGCTAGACAGAAATTCGCCATGCACATCGGCCTTTTTACCGAGTTGAATGATAATGAAAGTGCGAAAAACGGTAATTGGGACAGAACAAACGTTTTTATCCTACAAATGTGTATTTCCTAATGAATTGCATGAAATTTGATGGAGCCATGTATCGCAACATCTACAGACGCAGGGGTCACGTATTTCTACAAAGTTATTCGGCGGCCGAAGTTCATTTGTCCAATCGTTCGCTCTCCATTAGGAGAAAGAATTTTTGATACTCGTATCTACTATGACATTGACCGTATTTGTGATTATCGAACTAATCACGGACGGAAAATTTGAGATAATATTTCGAAGAAAATAGATTTTAAAAAAACAAAAAAAACGATTTGGTACGCTTTTATTGCAGCCGACCGGAGTGTACATGATTTCAATAAATATTCAAACGAGATTTGTCACAAAGTATCCATTATGCATGAAAAATTATGATTTTTCAAAAATTAAAAAATCATTTTCGTGCCAAGTTTTTTCTAGTTATTACTGTTATTGCTGCCGGATATATATCTATGTTAAGAAAATGTGTCGTTCGTAAAGCATTAGTCATATCGCGTATCAAGTCGACTTTTGCCGTTAGTCCGCGTGCGTATATACATATATGAGTGCGGTAGAAAAAGACGCAGTTAATTATCACACTCTACCACCTGATGAGTCAGATTAGCGCGAGCGAGTCTCAATATCAACAGTTGCTATATCCTGGATGTGATACTATGCGAGACAACTACGATAAGTTTTGTCATAAAAAGCATAATCGCCAGGATTAAAGAACGATTCCGTGGGATTTTCAGATTCGCAGAAATGTGCCAAAGCATCAAAACTTTTTCTGCCGTCTAAAAATAATAATCCGAAGAAAAAACGAATTGTCGACAAAGATCCTGAAACTCTATTCGTGTTTTCATTCCAATTTCAATCTTATAATTTAGGCTATCGATACACAACTGTCAGCGTGTACTTTTGAATGGCACAGTGACCGAAAAACAATTGAAAAAACGCACAGAAATATCAGATCGACGTTCCAAAATCGGAGGGAAAGAGAAACAAAGAAAAATTGTACGTGCAAACAACGCCCTCGTCATGCGTTGTTTATACTCGAGTCCACTTTTGGAACGTCATTTTTTGGCTTCGATAAAATAAGATACACAAGTATTTGTTCTAATAGATAAGCGAACGTTTAGTCCCGATGGAATTCGGATGATAAAAATGACTGGGTGGAATGTTTCGAACGTCTAAAAAAAACATTCTCAAAATCGCGAATTTCAGGAACAAATTTGCACTGTGTACATTTATTTTTCTTTGTTTTATGCCGAAAGTCTTACCTTTTGAAGTTCCTTTTCGATCTCAAGGGCTCGGAGAAGAAGAGGGCCTCGTACGGCGTACTCCATTCGTCGTAAATTCGAATAAACATTGTCCTCTGTCAAAGTTCTGTCAGAAGGTGATGAGGACATGGTGCGTTTGGGAACGTTATATACGCCGGTCAGCGGTTGAACTAAAGACGTTGAGTTGGTTCCAGCGTTTTCGAGTCCCTTCGAACAACCAGCTGTATCGCTCATTACCCCCGTTGTGCGAGTGGTGTAAGGCCTGCCACCGTGCTCCCAGGCACGTGAAATTCCGCCTACCATAGCGGCGCTTCGTAATCTAGCATGCGACATTGCCGTTCGAAGATTTTTTTTCGAGTTTTCACGATTAAAGTGAATAAAGCCGCTGAAATATCCACGTCACGAAACGGTACACTCGAAAAAGAGGTTCTGTTACGATCGTATTTTTGGGATTTGCGTTGATTTTTATTTTTACACGCAGCGAAAATTTTGTCAATATTTTCGATCCCTATATTCACAATAATAAACACGCGAAGGAAGAGCGAGCCCAGGTCTGCGGGTGTTTCTCACGCGATGCCAAATCGAACGATTATTCAAACAAGAAAAAAAAAACTCTTCTCTCTGTGCTCGCTCGGCTTTCGGCGACTTACTCCCGAGAGAGAGAGAGAGCAATTATTCTCAAGATCGTCGCGTTACAGAATAGACGAAGATTTATTAGCGAGGATGTTTAGTTACGAGAGAATTTGCTTATTGTGGAATATGGGACGCCCGGGGTCAACACACAAATGCGTGTCATATTGATATAATTATGTTTTCGAACTGCAGATGGCGCTACCTCACGTTTGAACGAGAGTAAAAAAGAATCAACCCCTGATGCGCGCGGCCTCATAGCAAAATCTGTACACGAGAAGAGCTCATGTAATTGCATGCGTGGGATCGGAGTCTGCGCGCGCATTTACCTCGCGAGTAACCCATCTAAACAACCGAATGACCATAATCGGTAACAGCAACTCGACGCATTGTTGTTGGTTACAGGCGCGTCCTAAAGATCCCTGGCTGATATGCACACAAATTTTTCAGGAATTTTCCCCTTTGAGGCGAGTTCACACTGAAACACTCGAAATTTTCGCATAAAAACATTCATACAGTTGTTCAAATTCTTGCTGAAACAATAAAAGCGATGGGCATGCAGCCGGAAAAAAATTGTAACGAATTTTTTTTACACCAGAATAAATGAAATCCCCAAAGGCGTCCGCAACTTAACTTCTGGTTTAATTTTTTCGATTGGAGGACTATTATGTACGAAACTGGACGATAGAAATATAAACGATAACCTATCTATCCAGAAGCATTTCTTGCGTTCTGCTCTTATATCATGTGAAGAAATGCCTTGCCGGGACCGCCGGGACCTATTGGGTTGTGTCGTACCGACAGACGATAAAGAAAGGCTCACAGAGGTGTGCGCCACCTAGCGAACATTCATGTAAACTTGCGCTTCTTCCTCAACATTCAGGCAATAACATTGTTTCAAACTTATACATTCGTCCTGTACGTGAGAATAATTGAGGAAAATCTTTACGAAACATTGACAAATCGTTTGCAAATAAGAAGATGAGTGAGTTCAGAGAATTGGTAGCGAGTTTGTGCGGAGAATTCGGTGAGTGAGTTGCGAATATTAGGTATATAGACAGGGCAGTCCAATTATTTGCCCGCCAAAACCCCAGAAACGCTCGCGTATAAAAAATTGCACGCAAGATCGAAGGGCCACAGGGTCCGAGCCCGATCGCCGCGTTCCTACATAACCAATAAAATTTTAATGAAACTGCGTGAATGTTTATAATGCAAATTTATCTCCCTCGGACTTTGTGCAGCGAAGATTGCATGCGAACTTCCGAAATATCGCTCGTAATAAAGTTGCTTGTTACTATATATTTGCGAATGAGCATTATTTACGATGAAAAAACGAGATACTCGATAGATTACAAGGTATTGAGTTAAATGCCACCAATGCCGCAATGTGGCCGTGCGTATATGCACGGTGGTATTTAATCCTGATCCCGATACATCGAGTGAAGGAGAGTCAAGGCGATGTTAAAGGAGAATAATAAAAATAAAAAGCGCAGAAAAATGGCTTGTTCGTTTAACCATTTACAAACAAATGAAACATATTTCGAGATAAGATAACTCCGCGATGTTGCGTTCTTTGGATTCAATGAAAACCCATCAGATTATCGCGGCAGACACGATGCGAATGCGAAATTATACTCGCTGTAAAAATCCCGTGCGGTTTTGCACACTTTTATTGACATTGTTGCTTTTTCCAACCATTTACATTATAGAAAGATTGACGACGTTAATTCATGATTATCGTCGTTATAAATGTAAATATTATGATGGAAACTCATAGAAACACGTGACCGACGTTTTGTTTTTCGTTTTTAAGTCGCCAAACATGTGAAACTCTGTTTTGCACAGGAATCGTCGACTCACAAAGAAACTCCGCCCCTTTTTTTCTTTCTGCACGCTTTTCGCTGAACGCGGAGTTCGGAGGCTTTGAACTTTTTTACAATTGCCATCGTAATGATTGATAAATTTGTTTGACACATTGTCAGACTCTTGAAAAATCATTTATCTGGATAAGCAGGAGTGAAAGAAATTAGCATGTGCAACATCGCGATTGCAACGAGTGTATGAAAACAACCTTGAGTTAAAGAAGGGCCTGAGAATCTTGCCATGCTCGCGGGTGAAAGTCTTGTCGCTTATATACAGAGTTTGTCCAGATAAATCCAGTGTTAACCGGTAAATGGTTCTCGTATCTATTCGCAATTATCCGTCACCCGCACGTTTTAGAATGCTAATTGAAGAGAAACAAAATATTGCACAAAAATTTCGTTGTTTTTTTTTCCTCCGTATATTTCTCATGACAATGAAGCGACCGAAAAGGACGACGCGAATATTCCTCGTTAATGTGATCTCATGACTTTTCAACTATCGGTGACACTGTATGTGGAGTATCCACGATATTAAGATGTGTTTTCCTGACTGACATCAGTTCTAATTCCAAACTGTTCGAGGCTCTTGGGCCCAGGTTATAAGAAAGTTACACGCATAGGGTCAGGAATTTCATTGAAAAAATTGAAGATAAATAATTTTTTGACGATCGCTCCATCAGCAGATTCT